>JAXQQM020059188.1:0-235945 GCA_034641835.2 Pinus albicaulis
CTTGCAGAAAGTAAACTAATATCAAACTACACATTCATAATTCAATCCCTCACCATCAGTCCAGCTGTGGCTTTCGGAGGTAATTGAAGATGTCATGAGAAATTTAATATATCTAACTTGCAGAAAGTAAACTAATATCAAACTACACATTCATAATTCAATCCCTCACCATCAGTCCAGCTGTGGCTTTCGGAGGTAACTGAAGATGTCATGAGCAATTTAATATATTTAACTTGCAGAAAGTAAACTAATATCAAACTATACATTCATAATTCAATCCCTCACCATCAGTCTAGCTGTGGCTTTCGGAGGTAACTGAAAATGATATGAACAATTTGATATATCTAAATCTAACTACTGAAACAAATGTGCAAGATTGAAATAAACAAAGCAGTACTGAAATTAAACAGAAACTAAGAAAAGTAAATTAGCAGCAGAACAATATTAATTCCATGTCATTAGTCAAAAAGTTATGCAAATGCCGGGGCTGCCTATTTATAACCTGAAACAAGAACACTGATCAGTTAACAATAACATAAAACATGAAAGATTATGGACAGAAGCAAGATGTAAAGCATGAAAGATTATAAACAGAAATGAAGCATATATACCATGAAATATGCAATGTATAAACACATGAATGAATTATGGCACAATGAGCTTAAAGAAATAAAACAAGAACTATACAATAATGCACAAAACCTCAGCGTGTGCAGGGGCCCTCTACACCAGCCTTGGCAACAGACTTCAAGTACGAATTACGCTTGGAAACAGAGTCTTCTTATATATTAAAATGCAGTCATAACAGAAAGGTGATATTACGGCACAGTGGCAACATAATTACATTACAGAGATATCTGGAGGCTAATGGAGACTAATAAAAACTAACTCTTATGCGTATGCAAACGCGTTATTTATAACTGAAGGTGATGTAACTAATTTCCTAAAGTTTATGCTGATACAAAACACGTAAACCATTACGTCCAGAGATCTAGGATCATGACCGCGTTGAGGAGTAAATTTATGAAGAGTGGATGTTTGAATTCGGCTTATGGAGCCATGTACAGATGTTGATTTGTCTCCCGCAATTCAGAAACGGCCATAGAAATCTCCACGTGACGAGAAACAGAGTCCTGTCACCGTGGGACTCTACGGTTGACTTCCACTTGGCCACCTTTGACCGTAGCCTCCTTAGGTGAATTTTCTCGAGCCAATAGGACACGATCCATGTCCACATCATTTCTGACTTGCCCATGTGGCTCGTTTTTCCTGAAGACACCTGTAACATAGACTTTCACAAAATGGCTGCGGAAAGTGGCAAGATTCCGCAGCTAAATGAGAAAAAATCTAAATCAAACAGCAGACACAAAATATAGTTAAAAACCATTTTAGATGCTCTTTTGCAATTAATATACAATGATATTGACAACTTGGAAGGTTCAGGTGAATGAAAAAGGTCTAGAAAGGTGTATGGGAAAGATGCAGATTTGAGACTCAACACCCTAACAGGTACAAAAGAGTTGAACTTAAGAAATGTAGTGCCGAATCATCGACAAAGGAATTGATGCTATTCTTAAAGATCAGTTAAACAAACAGTGGCAATGTATGTATATATAAAACCTTATTCCGGGAATCATTACCCAGCCGGGCATCATATATATATATATATATATATATAAATAAATTCCGAGAATCGCCTACCCTGCTGGAGGATACTCTAAAGATGGAACATAAAAGCATATATAGCGCATTACATATTTGACAAAGGTCCAAAGTTTATATATAATTCATATGGAACCAAGCGATATTTGTTAATTTATTGTAGATGAAGGGTAGAGTTCATATATATTCGCAGACAGAATCTGGAGTACGGAGCGAGAATTTGATTGGATGGTTGATCACTGTTTAAAAACAGTAAGTGGATTTGCATAAGAGAATTTCCCATATCACACCTCTTTTGTGGGTTGAGCGGTATTCAAGAGGTTGGCTCCGATTCCATAGAACGAGTGACATGCGTCCCTGTACGACTTCACAAAACCGCTTGTCACTATGTGCCATCGCGCGTTATTGTTCGATCCAGGATGCCCAGCGATATTGTTGTGTGCCGTTGATCTAGAGGGAAGCCATCGGACGGTGGTCATATGAGGAAGATGCACGAAGATTAACCAAAGTACGGCAGTCCATCACGTGTTATTTTTCGCGCACCTTCACCGAGCGATATCCGTCTGATCAAGTGAGGTGGCGCGATGCGATAACAACCGTCGGATGGATATGACCATTAACACTGGGGCCCATGCATACAAATCCATTGGTCATGGTTAATATTTGCGGATTTATTAACCATTGGGGTTATAGTTATAAAATTCGAACATTTTGTTATGAAGTGTGAAGGAAGCCCCCAAATTGAAATAATATTATATGGCGGAGATAAAAGACTACCTTTGGGACAATTCGTGCATGGAAGAATGAAGGTTGGGGTTTCAATTTGGATTGGCTCGATTTTTAATACGCCAAATTATCTATTTTGACCCCATCCAGGAATACCATTAGCGGTTCGTGGTTTTGACTCATGGTTTTACTAAAGGAAAAACTATATAAGGAGAAGAGAAATAGAGAATGATGCATGCATGTGAAAGGGTTGATAATAAACAAATATCTTTTGGAGATATTTGTATGAATAAACTCTGATATATCTGAATCTATGGTGCACATGTGAATATGATGATTGATCAAGATCTCTAGATCAGATGATGATTTAAAACCAAATAGGGGGAAAAAAGGGTTTTAAAACCAAATAAAGTGGATTTATAAGGTTTTAAGGGGATTTTGAAGAAAATAAAGGGTAAAAAATGAGGAAAGTCGATGAAATGAAGGGGTTTTCAGAGGGTTTTTTCGAAGGAAAAAATGATGGAAAATGGGTCTGAAAATAGCCTTTTTATAACAGCAGGGCTTTTCTTTGAAGGTTTTTAAGTGAAGATATAAATGGAATGGATCTTTTGGACAAGGTACATAGCAAGGCTTCAAGAACTCACAATTTTTCTTTAAAACTTGTTTGTTGAAGACTAAAGACCTGTTTTAGCCATCATCAGTTATGAAATTTTTTTATTGATGGCTAATAGAGTCAAAAACAACACATTTTTCCTAGTAGATAGCTGCAAATTGATTCAGTGATTATTTTTATTCATTTTTTTCTCAGTTGCAGATGTTTCAATAGCAACAACAATAGTGAGAGGTGTTGAATGGATTACATTCCAAAGGTTCTATATTGGGGTATATGTGAATCCCTTTATTGCTGAGAGGGAGTGTTGAAAATGCAACAATAAGTTCCTAATTTTATTTTTCCTTGATTAAATTAGGAGAAAATCGAAATTCCAAATCAAAAAACAACTTGAATGAGTTAACTAAGTTGAAATAGTTGTGTCCTAGTTAATTCGAGTTAGGGGCATGAACTTGAGTTGTGTGTGTAGTTATTCCTAAATTGGAGGAGGCTAGGTTGAGTTAATTTTAGTTGTAGAAACTTAAATCAGTTAAATTGAGTACTTATGGTCAATTAAACTAGTTCCAACTATTGAAGGAACTAGTGGGAGGTCTAGCAGTGGGGTGTAACTTTAGTGTTTAACCAATTAACTAATCAATCAACCTATGTTAACTCATGCATTCAGGTAATTCGAGTTACCCACTTGATTTTGGATTTCAAGGGAAATATACTATCAATTGTAGAATTTTCAGAGTTGTACAAGTGGTGCATGCAGTCAAAGAAGGGACTAAAGGAATAGCATAATTCTCATTGAGTAATTTCACAAATTAATAGGGGAGGTTGAAAATTTGGCTAAGTATTATCCATAGTTAGTCAGTCAGGCAGAGGATAGAAGATACCTGTGTAGGTTGTGCTCAAGCTTCATCAAGCATATTGTATTCATCCATATTCTTTGATTAATGGAATACATATAGGAAGGGGTTATGAGCAGTTGATTCCCCTAGATAAATATATGTGTATGTGTGTTAAATCATGATGCACATTTTTTATATGTGTTCTCAATCATAAATTTGCTTCCGCAAATGAGTAGAGTATATTTTAATCTACAATTAATTTCTACCTGATGAAGAGGTTTCCAGATTTTCCATAGTGTTAGAGAGCATTTTTCTACGTTTCGAATCCCAATGGGGATCCATATTCAGGACCTCAAGAAGAAACCTCTTCATCAATTGATAACCACGGGAGCTTGAAAACCATAATTTCTACATTTTTCCCATTTCTTTATCGCTTCACCTCTTTTTCTTATCACTTTCACATCCTCAAGTGTGTTGAATTCATAAAATCCACCAAGCACATGAAAATTCACAAGGTCACCATGATTTATTGTATGTATCCTCACCAAGGATTCCTAGTCATCTTCCTCTAGTTATGTGCTTCCTACCACCAAAGTATATGTGGTTTTTTTTCTTTTCCTTTCAAATGCTATTTTTTATAAATAAATAAGTAAAATACCTTGAGCAATGTCATTTTTCGACTTGGCCCTAGGAATCCTCGATTAACCAAATAAATTGATCAAGTGAGAATCCCCCTTAGTTCACTAACCCTTTCTTGCATGACCACTAATATTGGAGAGCACTCCTTTTATTAGGTGATGAAAACAAAATTTTTAAACTTCGCATGGGATTAGTAGATAATTCTAGTCTCCCACGAAGGATTCTCAAATATTCTTCTCCCATGCACCTAAGTTTCAAAAATATTTTTCAATCCCCCAACCAAAGATCAATTACACTTGTCAATGTTTTAAATAAACTCAATATAATTGGGGTAGATAGTGATGTCCAAAATGGAAAATTGTAAGAAGAAGAATTTATTTTCTCTTTTTCTATGCATGGTCCAATCATTGGGTAAATCTAGGAATATAGATCCCCTTATATAAAAACTATTGTCTCTAGTATGTAGTAGTTATCATTTTGGCATGTAGTGTATTCTACATAATCCTTTTAGCTTTATTTTGGTCCTTGTATTCAATACAATTGGGAAGGAAATATCATTGGTTGTAGCTTATAAATGTTAGGAAACAATTTCATTATTTAATTCTTTCTTTAATCTATGATTTCATTCACTAAATGTTTCTCCCACTAATTTTATCCCATTGTGTGTCTAAACATACAAAACATACATAGTTTTGAGTCTTATGCTTGTCCTTGGTAGGTAAATCCCTTCATATTGAATATTGAAAAAGGATAGGGTAATTCCCTTTTTTCTTATCTCCAACCCAAACTTAGTATAAAGAATCCAATCCTTTTCACAAGTTGTAAATGATGAAAGATTTTGAGGGGATACATTTAAATGGCATGCTCAAGAAAAAAAACCAACATTAGAAGACAATATCCTTTTAAACTCCTTGCTTATTATTTCCACAATGAATTTCTATTTATTTTTTAATCTAAAATTATTAATGCCATTGTTGAAATGGATGACTTGCATGATCCTGAAATTTCTTAAAATGCTAGAAAGCATAAGGAACACAACATTGATTTCAACATAGATTGTGAGAAAGGATGGTTAGATATCTATCTTGATATTCTATGGCTAACATATGCTAACACAACATGATGCATGGAACTAGCATAGTATTTAAGTGGGTAGACATGTATTATATGTTTTGTGAATAGACTTATCAAATGTTGTTCCCCAATATTTTTAACAATAAAATAGAATAAACCTGATGGTATACACATATACCCACTATGTTTTATAAAAATGGTACTCCTCTTCCTCAATCAAATGAAAAAACCATTTTTTTTATTAAATATATTTAGTCATTCATAACATCAATGCCTGAAATTGGACAAGGCAGGAGGATCAAAATAATAAAATAGTTTTCAAAGAGAAACTAAAGAATAACTCATCCACTCTATCATGATAATGTAAGTGAATAATAAATATTCTGAAGAAAGACACATAAGGTGGGAAGAAAAACAATGAACATCTAGGGAGAAATTTAAATGATTTCATGCATTTTATTTCATAAAAATGTAAAGGAGACACATACTTGACATATCATGCCTTAACGAAAGTAAGAAGTCATTAAAGTTATAAGCTCCATAATAGCTCTCTATGAAACCCTTATTAAAGAATAATACAAATTTCTTTTTCAAGATCAAATATGATGTGTGAAAAATAACATTAATAATATGTGTGTGTGTGTGTGTGTGTGTGTTCATATTATTAGACCATGATGCAGCTCCTTGTAAGTTTTAATCCTTTTACAATAACATAATGCACACATATTATTAATAACAATAAAATTAAATAATGGAAATCACACAAATTACATAAATATTTACTTTGGAAACCCAAACTATGAAAACCAAGAAAACCAACGAATTGTTTAGAGGCACACCTTTAATTTTGATCATCAATCAAATTCATTGTCTACAATACAATATATAGGATCTAGAGGCAACCAAAACGACTAATACTTTGACCTGGATTATATCACAACCTTATTTCCTTAATAATAATTATAAAATCATGGTTTGAAACATCATGTGACACAAAACACCAAAAGAGAAAACCATGTGATGAACTTCCAATAAACTAATGCAAAAAACTACTAGTTTTACAAATGATATAACACATATCGAACGTTAACATTCCCTCCCTATCCCTTGAACTATCTCAGGTTGTGGGAGGTGTTAATTATTTAATTGAATTGGCCTCCAAGGTTTATTATGAATATGGGGTCACAAAAATCCTCTTTTTTACAAGTTCTTCAAATCTCAAAATAAACAACACCATCGCCTTGATCTCATCAAGAGATTTCCGGTGATATAAATTTTGTTTCAATTTGACTCTCGGATTGAAATTCATTCCTTGTTTAAGTTTGAACAATTATATTGTGCCATGTTAGAAAGGTACTTCCACATGGTATCCATGTGTCTCTACCATCTCACCATAAGTAGTTCCACATCACCCCTGGCCCCTATGTGGTGTTCATGTGCCCATTACAAAGTCTCCTTGATGCTCACCACATCAACCTAGGTTTGTGGGCCCTATTAGGGTTGTAATATTTGTGTTTTTTAATGAATTCGCATTACACCCAATTTTATATTCCCAAAAATCAAAGTGGTTTATCATGAAATGTTTCCCACTTCAACCCCACCCCCCTTTTTTACTCATGGTAGACCAAGGGGGGACTGATGTGAATGGAGGTTGTTGATCGAAACCACATTTTGATAAAGCCTCCATGACATGCCATCCTTTTAACATTGTACCCAATGTGGGAATCCCCATGTCCCCCCCACCCTGCCCCTTAACTCATAGTGGACTAGGGGGGCCTCAAAGTGAATGTGATCCATATATTTGGTTTCATAGTGATCCCTCCATTCGAAGTAGGTCACTAAAAATATGAATGCCAAGGGTTGAGATACCTAATACTCTCTCATCTGTTCTATTATATGCTCATAATGGGGAACGAGAAGGATGCAAGTTGCAATATGAGGGAATTCTCGATAACTGATATTTGAGATCTCGTACACTCGGTCACCAAACATGGCCACATGGTTGATAAGATAATTGAGGTGTTAGGGCTATAAAAATTTATGGTATTGTGCATTACTATTGCGACTCCTGTGAGGAGTTAATAAAAGCACTAAAATCATTTCACTATGCATCAACATGAGGTACGCTTCCAAGAAATATTTGGGAACATCAACACCGACATAAAAAATCATATTTACCAAGAACTACAAGGAAAAGAACCTCTAGAGGAGGTTATAATAGAGGTTTTTAGTGTTATAAAATTGGCCAAAATTTAAAAAAAAAACATTATCTACAACATCTGGTTTCAGTAATGGAGGTTTAGGCGGAGCTTCTAACGAAATTTCAACACAAATAACAAATATTGGGTGGTCAAAGGTTGTTACGGATGTATTTATCATTGGTGTGCTAATCAGGTGTCAATGCACCTGTTATCACTCAGTAATTTCTCCAGGTTCAAGAGAAATAGTCCGAGGTAACCACAAACCTACTTTGGAAATCTAGGATCTAGCCTTCCTAAATTTCAGAGAGGGCTCTCTCTTTATGATTTAACTTTGTTATTTGTTTAATATTTTAGGCTAGTTTTGATAGTTCAATTTGGTTTTTTTTTTGGAATTTTTGGTGGAAAATAAGATTACTTGAAGAAAAATTAAAGAGGGATCTACTAGTCCATTGGGATATGGAGTCAAAGTCTATGAAGCAGAACTAGAAGGCAAGGCCAAGAGGATGCTAATGTATTCAGGGCAAGGTAGATAACCTTCAAAGATTTGGATAGATTGTTTTGATGAGATGGTTTGCTTTCGAGATAAATGGAAATGAAGGATACTTTGATCCGGAAAAAGAGGAAGGAGGCAGGGGTTAAATGGGACTAGGAGCAATTAAGAATTCCTAAATCCAGAAATCAGCAGAAAACATTTAAATGATTAAGTAGTTAAGACAGGGAGTTCTAAAACTAGTCTTGAAGTAATACTCCTACTTAATCATTAATATTTAACAACATATATGAAATGAATGTAACTTTAAAAGTAAACAATGACAAGATAGATGTACTTTACTCGTCAAATTATTGCATGAATCTTGTATTATGAAGTCCAATTGGCAATTGTCTAGACTGTTGCTTTGAAATCAACACATGTGAGCCTCCAATGTACCAGAAAAATGTCTATAATGTTCTTATCAATTTTATTCCACCCTAAACACTTCACAAACTAAAGTATTTATACAAATTCTAAACTAGAATATCTTGAAAAAATATCAAGATTGTTTTACAAATATCTCCAACTGTTTTACATAAATAGAACTTAATTAAAGGAAACTCAAAACTAATGCATATATTTGGCACTATTTTTTATGGATAGGTGATGAAAAAGAGGAGAATTCGAATTTGATCCAACTCTTAGTTGATGATGAGGCATCCAAGTCACTAACTGTTTCCTTTCTTTGTGCATTCTGCTCCAGCAATTCTGCAAACCTGGGGTCCAATGATACCTTTTCATTTCTCAATAAAAAATATATATGTAAAAAATAAAAGAGGTTATTGTAGAAATATATGTTGGTGAAATAAACCTCTTTTAGTTTCTGAATATTCCTCTCCAGCTATGCACAATAGGCTCTGCAAAAAGATGTGTAAAACAAAGTTTTACAAAGTCTGAAAAATAGGCTGTAAATATGCGCATGTATATTTCATTATGTACTATCTGGGAAAAGAGTGAGATAGTTTTTTGTAGATGGGTCTCTTTGGAAAAAAAACCTCCTTTATTTTTTTAATATGTATTTCTTATTGGCCAAAATCTTCTCTGCAAAATGATGACTTAACAGGAATTTTCTGCAAAGAGAGATTTCAAATATTGTTTAATATTTCCAAATCCATAATGGCTGTTAGAAAAGTGAGAGAGGTTTTTGTAGTAGAAGACCTTAAGAATATAAAATTCCTTCAGTTTTTCAAAATTCATCTTGGATTGGTCACAATAGTTTCTTCAAAACAATGGCTTAAACATCAATTTCTGCAAAAATGTTCCTTCTTGTTATGTTTTCATCTTTTAACCTTTTTGTTCTTTTAACTTTTTTTACTTTCACTTTGGCTAAACTTCATTGTTTTTGGTGAAAGTATTTTAATCTCTGTTAACCATTACTGACTATGTTTTTACTTTTACTGTTTTACCTTGACTGCTCTATAACTTTGTTTTAACTTTCACTCTAATTTTTACCTGATACACTTTAACCACTGATACTTTTTGACTGTTATGTTTTCAATGTCATTGTGAATTTTGATTTCACTTTTACCATGCACTATGAAAATTTCATCATTCTGATCTCTCTCTAACTTGATTTTATTTTTTCTTTGTATACAAACTGTTTGTTGAATGAAGCTTTTGATTTAAAATCTGAGAATTTGGAGCAAAAAATTTTGTCAACTAGTATTGAAACTGATGGCCCAATTTCTTATTCTGATAATAACTTGCAAAAATCAAACAATTTGTTAATTAAGTAGAGGTCTGCAAGGAGGTGATTGAAGGCTTTTGAAAGACTTGTGGAATGAGATCTGCTTGTGGAGGTTTAACTCTGTTTTTAGGCATTCTGGCTTCTTCTGTAAGATTAAATGGTTTACAGAAGTAATTTACTTTAAACAGAGGGGTAACTGAGAAATTTAGGCTAAATATATCTTCTTTTGGACTTTTTTATCAATTAGGTTTATCTGAGGATTGATACTGAGATAAGACAGAAAACAGGGTTTCCTGAATAGTTTAAATTGTAAAAAGGAGATTTTTAATAGATCTGTAGGCTTCAAACTCCTTTTGTGTTTCGGAATTGATCTTCAGAGGTCGTAAGCGAATGATTGGCTTTAAAAGGCACACAGAGGAAATTAGGTTTCCTGGAAAAAATTGGCCAGGGTTTGGCCTATTTTTGGGAAATTTACACTATTAATTCTCCTATTTAATAGTTTGTCTTCTAATGGAAGGCTTTGAATTGATTGTGCAGGATGGTAATTTAATAAAAAATACCTCAGATTGTAGGTATTTTGATGCTTTTAAAAGGGTTTCTTAATCTTCTGGTTATTCCTGCGGATGGTTCTGGATCACTGATGCAGAGAATGGATTTAATGATCTTCAAATAAGGAAAATTGTGGTCAAATTCGGCTTTGGGACAAGAGATTAACAAATAGGGGCTTAGGGCTCTTTACACAATCGGGAAAAGTTTTATTACCAGTCGGGACTGCACATAACACATAAAATAATGATTTATCAAAGTTTAACCTTTCAATAGAAACCATTATATTTAGCATTTATTACAAATCTATTCAAAGGCGGGAGGTGGATTTGTTTTCGAATGCGAAAACAACCTGTGGGTTTCGCGTCGGATATAAGTGGTAAGCTGTTTCTTGCAAATTGAACATGATCGAATGACAAGTGGCCATGTTGCATTGGGTGGTATTTCAAAACAACTTTTATCATGTGATTTTGATCAAACATTGAACAATCAGTTTTAGAGCACGAAACTGAATGCACACCATTGGATTTGTTTTGATGATGCGAACATTCAAGATATTTTAAAGAGTTACGGTGAAATATGGGTGGGGCCCGAGCGCTTTATATAAGTCGGGTGATGATAAGGATATAAAACCTTTGTATTAGACAGATTTATAATCAAAGTTTTATAATGGAAAGGTTATATGGATGCGGGGGTAATGGTTTAATAGATGTATACCTATGTATAGATCAAAAGGGGTTTTATCGAGCAAATTTATATATATAAAGTGAATTGATATATATGGTAAATGGTGCGTGGGGAAAGTTAATAAGGGGTTAACCTTGGGTTTAGATATGAATAAAGGAAGGCTAATATAAGACCCTGGTTAAGCTGTGAGGGAGGCAAATGTATTTTTCGATGGCGTGAGATATTTACAATAGAATGTAATAGGGTAATGGGTAATGTTTTCACGTTACCTTAAATACATTGGATATGTAAATAAAACGCGCTTTGTCATATATTTTTTAGATTTATTATATAGTTATTAGACTTTTTGGAAGGTCTAAAACTATAGGGGAGCGACATATTTGAATATGGTTAGTTTTAGACCAAAGGGGATATTTTTTTGGGTTTTTTAATTTAACATGTGGATAATTAACTTTGGTCTAAAATCCTATAATAGTGGGTTTTAAGGGATATTTAAATAAAAGGAGCTATATTAATAGGAGAAGGACTTTTTATAGGGATTTAATAGATAAATTAGAAGTTAATATGAAAAAGGGATAATGAAAACACCAAAATGTAATTACATAATTTAAGCAAAGTGATAAAATAACAAGAAAAAAGATTTAATCATTTATAATTCAACCACTTTGGCTTAGAATATAACATTTTTGGAGGGTTTTTTGTGTTTCTATGAATGAAGGACATTAGTCAAAAGAGAATTTGATTATTCATTAAGTAAAAAAGGAGTCTTTACTTATGAAATTGAATAATGATGAGTGCAAGAAGGGTAAATGATGAAAATTAGGGATTAACATAGAAATTCAACACTTTTAACTTAACAGTCATTGAGCCTTGGGTCCGGTCCCAACAGAAGTCAGAGAAATGCTCTGAGCCTCTTTGACTGGAATTTTATAATGCATAATAACTATAGGGGGAAGGAAATCAGTAATAGTTTCCCGGTGAAAGATATATACAATGATTTTCCCACTTCTTTCTACCTACCCAATCTTTTACTCTAACATTTTTTCTTCCATTTTACAGGTGAATTTGAGCTAGCAACCTTGAACATTTTATTCTTTTAAAATCAAGAAAACTATCTAAATATACCTTATATCATCCGAGGGCTCAGATTAAACTGATGAGCACCTCTTTATTCTCTACCTATCTACTAATTAGTCAGGATTAAACTGTTTGACTATTTTTTATTCACTATTCTACAACATTAAAATTGAAACATGACAAGTCAAGATTAAGTAGTTCAACTCATCATGGATTATGGCATTTATTGACAATCTACCATAATCATCAGTAACAAAGGAAAAAGTAGTGGCATTTGAATTTGCACACTTTCATATTTTATTTCTTTTTTCTTTTGGGGTATATTATTTTTTCTAAGTCCTTTGATCTTTCTTTTAGGACTTTTACCCTATTTTTTCTTTTCTATTTTTTTCATTTTTGAAAAATATGGGAAAAAAACTTGCAGAAAGCAAGGTATGTACATATTTTTACAAGACTATCAAAATTTAATTTCAAATTATGAATCGTATATTTATAGGACCCTAATATCCCCGATGCATTTTACAATGAATGCACAAGTACTGTAAACCTACCAAGCACTAGGATGGAAAACAAATTTAAGATGTCGTGGGGCATTTAGCAACGTCTCGGTGCATGTCAGCCAGACAGTCACCCCAGGGCAGTCGCAAGTGCATGCACTGGGCCATTAAGGTCTAAAATCGCACCGAGTTCACTGTAGGTGATACAATGCACTAGGTCGTTCTAATTGGTATTGGTATTTGTGTGGTGCCCATAGGTCGTATCAATGCACTAGTGTGTAGTATTATACAAACGCACCGGTGCGTAGTATCACACAAACACACCGAGTGTTATAATTGGTATTAGTATTTGTGTGGTGGCCATAGGTCGTATCACATCACTGGTGCCTAGTATTATAAAAATGCATCGATGCGCAGTATCACACAAACACACCAAGCGTTCTAATTGGTATTGGTATTTGCGTGGTGCCCATAGGTCGTATCAACACATCGGTGTGTATTCTCACATAAACGCACTAGTGCGCAGTATCACACAAATGCACTGAGCGTTCTAATTGGTATTGGTATTTGTGCGATGCCCATTGGTTGAAATGCACCAGTGCGCAGTATCATACGAATGCACTGGTGCATAATAAATAACACACACTGGTGTTCATTTTGTATTTTTTAGAAACATCAACCTGTGACTATGCAATTATTGTGATTTTTAAAAATTCATTATTCGTCAAAAGTAGACACATATCTTATAACAGTATTCATATCAATTAAATTTTTATTAATGCATTTGAATGTGATGTTTGGATTAATTTGTTGTATCATATCATTATATTTCACATCTCTTCATTATAATATTTAATTATCCATATATTTAATTAGTGGTGTTACATTTTACAGCGACAATGGAGAACACAATAGAATAAATTAAAATGTATTATATATATATATATATATATATGAATAAGGTACTCTCTGTCATACAAACTGGGACATTTATTGGTATCCCTTTGTCTTTCAATCGGGACACTATGTCCATTACATTAAACAAAATCTCTGATTTCATGGACAAATATTTCAAAAAATACAATGCCTTGCCTTGATATCTAAACATATTGATCATCATTTTTCGCTTGAACTGTTGTCATTGCTCGAGCTACTTCCATGACTTGGGTTGTTTTGAGGAATGTTTTGTTCACGGTGTTGATTGTTTTCTTCTTCTTCACTTTCCATCTACAAACATAAAAATAAACTGTAATGAGTGTATATACATTGGTGAGAATAATGAAAATTGCAATATTAAATAATATACATCAATGCAAATCGAAAAGAAATGACGTACCATAGAAAGAATTGACTCATGAACTATACACATTCTTTCAAAACCAAATTTCATGCCATCTTTCAACATTTAATTTATTGGCGTAGTTGTATACTTTATTTCCTGCAAGTTTTATATCACATAACAAATCATATATTTAATATAAAATGTTTTTTTGTTCTATTAATTATAGACGGAGCTAAGTAAAACAAGATCGATAGATGCTTACAAATTCCACAATTAATTTATGATATGCCAACATATATTGAAAACCTATATTTAATCCAATGTCAATCAATTCGTCTGATGGTTCTTCTTTGTATGTTAGCACCTATTTGAAGACATTCAAGATGATTGTTGTAAAACAACTTAAAATATACAAAAATGAAATCTAGTTAAGTTGTTATAAGGAAGTAACAATTACTCACAAACTTAGATATCAACCCTTTTCTTCCTTGTCCTCATGTTTTATGTGTTGAATGGGTTCCATTTTCTTTTCTTTTCTGCAAGAAAATACTTGAAAATTAATATTTAATGCTAAATTGTTTATTTATTATACCTAATCGAAAAATTCAATGATTACATATTACATTTGAAGCACGTTGTTGTTGATATGGATCCTTGTGCGATGTAAGTATGTCCATTTCTTTGACCATATCCTTGTACACCTTTTTGGATATTCCCACTGGCATATTTCTGATATCAGCTCGTTCATCCTTTGATATTTTCATAATCTTCCTGAAAATGTAACATGACAATAAACTATTTAATTTTTATATTTATATATGAAAAGTAAATATAAAAAAACGATATTTATAAATTATTTCTTTCTATTAATACGTACATATAATTTTAGAAAAATATTTAAATGAATATTACTTTTTAATTCCTTCTTTTTTGTTGTTGTACATTTTTTCTATTAAAAGTCTGACATGTCTCATTAACCAATTCTCTAGAAACTCATCCTATAGTTTAGATAAAATTTGGTTCTTGGAATCATTGGATTGATTTTTGTATTGTAAGTGGAAATAACGTCTATACATTTGTTCCACTAGATCCCTCAAAGTTTTGTAAAATCCCCCCCCCCCTTTTGTAAACCTCTAGCACCACTCTAGATGAGCTAAGGAACAATTCATTTTCATTTACATGTTCTATTTTTTTTCTTTTCTTAGAACAAAATTCCTTTTTTGAGTTGTTGGTCCCTGTAGAACATTTAACATATGTGAATTAATATATTTTTTTGAAACATGTTATCTAATATTTTTAATTATATTATTAATGAAAATTAAAAAAAGAAACTCATATTGGATCGATAGTATTTTTTCATTCACCCGATTCATCCTTTTGCAATTTTTCCATCAAGATTTTACACTCTTCTGGTCGTAGATCAGAAATAAAATTATCAAGCTTCATCATTTTGTGGCTCTGCATGATACACAGTAAATAATATATATTAGTTAAACCTACATATAGTTCAAAAATAATATTTTTTGTAAAGAAGTTACAAAGACCTTTCCTTTTTTTCTTTTCTCGATGTGCTATCAGTATTTTTGTTTCTTGATCTCTTGGAAACCATTTCTTTATCAATATGAAACCTATACCATACCATTCATTAATATATTTTATAAATAAATAACAAACATTTCAGGTAAAAAAAAAAATCAAGAAAATGGTGCGCCTTTCAAGCAGTCCACACTAACATCGGTGCGACGTGTTGTTATAAATGCACTGCCAAAAAAGTAGAAACACGGTACGGTGCTCTCTGTCAACAAGGAGAACCGTTACGTTATATGTTAACCAGTGCATCGATTAACACATAAAAATTAATAAAAATCCTCTAGTGTTAGTTTTTGTAGCATATGATGACGTGGAGGGGGCGGTGTGACATGTTCTTATAAATGCACGGAGATAACATGGGACCACCATAAGGTTCTCTCTGTCAACAAGGAGACCTAGTTCATTATATGTTAACCGATGCACTGATTAACACAAACATAAAATGAAAATATGTTTTTGTCAAACAATACATGAGCTATAATGAAATAGTGCACCGGTGCGCTATTTTATATAAGGCACACATATTTAAAAAAAAATCTAATTTTTTTTTTTTAATCAAACAGTACGTGCATGGTGCATTGTGATAAAATAGCACACCAGTGTGCTATTTTACCCAGGGCCCACCGATTAAAAATATTCCATTTTTTTTTTTAAATTCATGCAACGACTGACATGGATTGGGATTCGACTCTACAAGTCATCCTGTGGGTTAGATGTCATAGGCCTATACATACATACATACATACATACATACATACATACATACATACATACATACATATATATATATATATATATATATATATATATATATATATAGCTATACAAAAACTATACATCTAAAAGGAAAAGCCCTAATTCTGAAGTCACAAAAATAGGAAGAAGCAAGGACATAAACAAAAAGAATCAAGGGTTTAGCATAAGAATGGAATTATTTTTTTCTTTGAAAATGAACAATAAAATTTATTCTTTTTACTTACCATGTATTAAATCAAACAGAAAAAGTAAAAAAACAATTATTACCTTAAAATTTAATCACTGGATGGTTTGAAATTCTATGCTATAGGGTTTGAATCACTAGAGGTTTGGAATTCTGATTATCTGAATAGTTATGTTCAAAAGTATTTCGCTGCTCCACAGTGCTCTCGTGCTCTCTTGCTCCAGGTATGTCTCTTGTGCAAATCTATCCCTGAAACTTTTTGCAAAAATAATGAAATAATGAAATTTTTTTGCTATTTAAAGAATTGTTTTATGAAATTAGATTTTCAAAAATAATTTTCCGCCCATTTTTCAATCTACCGCTTTTTTTTTCACTTAAAAAAAATAAATTGCGATTTTTTTATTTGTCGCTATTTGGCTCCGGTGCATCAATTAGTAACACATCACTGGTGTGTAGTAACTAAAAAGCACCGATGGGATTAACTGTACATTAGCACCGATAACAATATGTCCATTTTTAAGGCACCAAAACTACTTTTAGGTGTGTACACCAAAATTTATTGTTGTTTTTGCTCAAATGCAGGGATAAAAGATCATAATTATATCGAATAGACAATTCTTCAAAATCCAGCTCGTTCCATAATATTTCTCAAAGTCCATCATGGATTTCTAGCTATCCATCTCGAGACGTAATATTTACTTCAGATTTTATTTATATTTTCATTATCTAGTTTAATTTATGTCTTTTATCCGTGTTAATTAGCTTAATAAAATTAATGTATACAAATTTTCAAGTTTATGCAGATTCATAATCGAGTTTAGATGCACAAAATATTCAAACAACTCCAAAATGTCGGAAGCTCTTATCAGGAGCAGCATACCGCAAGGCGCATTTGGTAGATGAAAATGGACAGCCGCTTCACCCTGCCAATTGTAACATTGCATCTTCTAGCCACAATCTTGGGACAATGATGGTAATAATAATATTAATCATGCATTGTCAACGTGCTTACTATTTTATATCATATATTTTGTACTAATCATGTTCAAATATGTTTTTTGAAATTATTAGGACTCTAGTGATGATGAGCGACCTACCTACCATCTTCCGTTTCACCCCATGACAATGTGAAACCGAGAGAAGGCTGAATTAAGAGAAAAAATCAGAGAGTAACGATACCAAGAATGGTTGAATCAACCACCTATTCAATTCCCACTAAGCCCAGATTCACCAATTAGGAATGACTACAGAAATAGTAGTTCTTCACAAGTTGGCAATGGAGGCAATCAAATAGAGGTTGGTATGGATAATTACTTAAGGGATATGACTGCCATGGAGACAATGTTGTTAGATGCATTCCAGAACGATGATAAGCTAGGGGATGATGCTCATATCGCTGATACCTTTTTTCGAAATCCTTAAATTTGCTTCCACCACCCCTATCTTTTGACCTGGTGGTCAGTCAAAGTATACCCAGTTGGGGACAACGATGTTACTGTACAACTTGAAAGAAAATTTTGGCTTGTCGAATGCATGCTTCTCGAAAATTTTGAGGTAAGTGACCATAAATTCCTCCCTTATATTTTAAGAAATATAATCACACAATGAACATTACAAATGGTCAATTTTATGAACGTTAATAATTATATTGACATTAATGTACATTTAATATTTTCCATGATCACTAGCTATAGGTTATTCAAAGATAAGGTTCTTCCAAGTGATAATGTCTATCCCGATAGCTACGAAGAGGAAAATAAATTGTTGAAAATGTTGGGTGTTGAGTACATATAATATCATGCATGTCCAAATGATTGTATTCTATATAGAGGAGAATATGTAGACAAAGAGATATGTCTGAAATATGGGTATGATAGGTATGATAAATCAAAAAATAAGGGTAAATCACGTGGTCCTCCTTTTAAGATATTGAGGCACGTGCGTATAATCGCAACGATTCAAAGGCTATTTCATTGCAAATAATTAACTATGTTGCAGGGATGGCATGCTTCACATAGAAGTGATTTGGGAGTTATGTGAATCCCAACAAATTCAATATCCATGAAGCATATAGAGGATACATGGCCCGAAAAACTGAAGGATGAAGTACGAAGTCTACGAATCAGCATAGCCATGGATGGCATCAACCCATATTCCCTCCAGAACAACAACTATTCTGTTTGGCCTGTAGTAGTGATCAATAACAAAACCCCCCCATGGTTTTCTATGAAGAATGACCATCTTATGTTGGCTCTCATAGTCCCTGGTATAATAAAAGTGAAGAATATGGATGTCTACTTACAACCACTGGTAGATGAATTGAAGGAATTATGGGATGGTATAAATGTATACAATGTATCAAGACCCATTGCAACATAGAGCAGTTTTACATTGTATGGAATTTGTGCTTACACAACACATGATTATTCAGGCTTAGGAGTTTTATCTGGTAAATTACATGTTTATTGATTTTTTTATATACGTAACATTATTCTTTCACATATTAGTTATTTAATTGATTGTAATTGTTCTGATATTCATGATATTATTTAATGTGCCATGCATATATATTGTATACAATAATCTCGCAGGTCTTGTAACAAAAGGGTATTTTGGATGTAAATGTTGTGGACCTTCTCTGAAATCTAAATGGTCCAACGACCTCCGAAAGCTAATGTATGACTTCTCTAGGGTATTCCTCCCAGAATAACAGCCTTATAGAAGAGCATCATCTGCTTTCAATGGTAAACAAGAGAGATCCCAAGGCCTCGAATAATGACACCAGCTGAATGGCTTAGAGCATATGAGAGAGACAATAAGAAGGAGTTCATAGAAATGTTCTATTCAAATGGGGAGCCTATGTTCTATAATCTAGAATTCTTCGACACTAATGTTGAGAAATTTCCCATTGGGATGAAAAGGAAATATATCTTGTATAATCTCCCATATTGGGAGAACCTTAATATTACCCATTTATTATATCCCATGCATATATTTAAAAATGTTTCATCTTATTTATGGAGGCACATATCATCGAAACAAAGTGACACATTAGATGTTAGGAAAGATCTTATTACTTCAAAAACTAAAAAGAAACATTGACCAAGATGATTATAAAATATAGGATTAGAGGCAGGCGTTGGTCCCTCTAATTCATGGTATTTCAAAGAAGGTGATGTCCCATGGATTTACAAAAAATATGATCTTTCTTTGGAAAATGAAGTTATAATGGGTGTGAGGGTGCCATCTTCATATGAGTCTTCACTACAATGCTACTTCACCATGGATGACCATTTTTCGGGGTTGAAATTGCATGACCATTTGAATCTTATAAGAGTACGTATAATGTCAAAAGCATGATTTAATTATTTGTTATATTATTAAATTTTATCCCATGTAGGGAAAATAAAAGATAACTAATTTTTTATATTATTGCATGTGTTTATAAATTTGCAATGTCATTATGCTTTGTTCATGTGTGGGTGTGTGAAACATGAATTTCCCCAATACCTAGGATGTGCCATATCTAAATTATTTGCATTTGTACGTTGGATCACGTCAAAGGAGATTCATGTGGCTAGCATTCCATGGTGGCGTCAAGAGATAGTTGAGATTTTTTGTATGTTTGAGAAGGAACTGCCGACGAGTTTCATGGACTTTCAGGTTCATCTTCTAATCCACCTAGTAGATGAGGTTGAATTAGTTGGGGGTATTTTCTTTTCATTGGATGTTATTCTTAGAGAGGTACATGAAGAAATTGAAAGTTTTGTTCGACAAAGGGAAAAAACCGAGGGGTCTCTGGCAAAGGGGTAAATATCGTATGAGTATTTCTATTATGCCAGTGAGTACATCAAGCAGATCGACAACATAAAAAGTGTGATGATTTGGGACAATCAAAGGGATGAAGACAAAAGAGAAGGGGAGCCGCTCCAAACGAATGGAAAAAGACGCATTATAAAGAGTAAGCGAATTATAATTTTTCAAATTTAGAAAAAGCAAATATTCATGTTGAAATTTTATATAATGTATATTTTGATCTCATATGTACTATATGTTGGTTTGATTTCATCAGCGAATGCAGAAATTGAAGTAATCAATAAATTCGTTATTTACAATTCCGAAGCGACACAACTGTGGGTCACATTGTACTAACAAAAGAGGATGAAATGGGATAGTGATAGGAAAGAATTTATATGGTTGAATGGTAGAAGTGTGCCTTATCCCAATCATTTAAAATAAAATATGCCAAAAATATGCCCCAATAGTTAGGTTGTTGACCAAGTCAGAGAGAAATATTGTGCAACCAGTCATTACCCGCATGCTGAAGAGGATGCGCTAAACGTATGGATTGGGTGCACCCACTCGGTAATAATATATTGATGTACATTTTAAACTTAATATTGCACCTTTGAAATGTAATTAAATCTATATTTCATATTTTAACTGTTAGTTTATTATAAGACATGTGACACTATGATTTTTCAACTTTTTTATAGGTGCATTTGTTTCCATCTATGTGGGCATATGGACACCATTTTTGAACAGAAAATGTCGATGATGGACACATGAAACAAGACCTTGGAGTGGAAGTCGATTTCGATCAATATATTTGATATAGCCACCATGATCAAAACGTAGTACGAGGGACGTTAGGTTACATTGGAAAGATACTAGAGATCATTGAAGTGGATTTCTCTTCTTTTCAATGTGTTATTTTTTGATGCAAGTGGTGGGACACCTTTGATCGAAATAATGTAAAGGAAGATCATGAGAGTAGGATGATATGCAACAACTCTATAAAGATGTGGGATGAAGCTAACGAGCCCTATTTTTTCCCCAAACACCGCAACCAAGTGTTTTTTACCTAGATGTGTTGGATAGGGATTGGAAGTTTGTATTGAGACATGACCCTAGATAAAAACATATTTTTGAGAACAATAGTGTTATCATAAAGAGAGATGGAAGATAATGAGGGTGATCATGAGAACCAAGAGTGATATGGTACATGTGTTATTTCATCATATATACTTTTTAAGATGGGTTTTAATAAAGAAGAGGACTTAATCACCTTATAACTAAGACTATTTTTTTTCGAAACATTATAATATGTATTAGGAATTAATTGGTAATCTGCATTGTGTTAATGTTAAAATCATTTCACTTGATAATTTTCAATTATGTTGATCTCGAAAACAATGGTGTAGTGTATAAAGTTCTTTTTTTTTGGTATGTAAAATCATAACAAAATAATGATAATTCTAAATTACATGAATTCATTTTCATTATTTTCTAAACTTTATTATGTTTCAAAAATTCATATTATTCTAGATTTATTATTCTACAATTATTTATATTCATACAAATTTACAATTTTACAATTATGGTAATTTAACAATATTTGTGGTATACATTTTACTTACGGTAGTTATGGTTCAAAATTGACAATTAATTTACAAATTTACAAATTTACAAATTTTAATAAAATTGAATAATGACAATACATACAATTACATTTACAATTTTACAATTTTACATACAATTACAATTACTATCATTTCACATTAATACAATTAAAATTTTACCAATATTTTACATACGATTACAATTACAATTACAATTACAAATTTAAAATTTCACATACAATTACAATTACAATTTTACAATTAAAATAACAATTACAATCATTTCATATTAATACAATTAAAATTTTACAAATATTTTACATACAATTAGAATTAAAATTAGAATTAGAATTACAATGTTGGGGCCCTTGTTTTGAATTTTGAATAAGGAATAGATTTTGGGTTGCGGATCGACACATGGCAGGTGTAACAATGGTAGCTAGTGGAGCTGCCGAGGTTGCAGAGGAATAGGAGATAGCTGATGAGGCTGACGCAGATAAGTGCAGACGAAGAGAATATACAGCAGAGAACAGATAGCAGAACTCATGGGCAATAGAAAGAAGCCGAAAGAAGCTGAAGAAGAACACAAGAGAAACTAGCAGTTGTGCTGGCGAGTGAATAAATAGGCCGTCACCCAGCTAAAAAGAATATCATCATGCATGGATGCAGAGTGATTAAAGAGGTTAGAGCAGACGTCGCAGAAGAGCTCTGTCCGGAGCACGACATCCTTGTATTTCCTAGGCTTCTATTGATCTATCATGGTTGTATTATCTCACTCTATCTCGTGGGACGTCTGTAATAGAAATGGAAAGCTCTTCCTGTCGAGCGATGTAACTGTGGATCCAGCTGAAGGTTATTAATATACTTGAAGGTTGTTGTCTTATTGTATGAGTTTCACGTATGCATGATGTATGTGGTACCTAAAAATTTTATTTGCTTAGTATTTGCATAATGTTCTGAGAAGATCTTCTATGTATGATGTTATGTATGCAAATGATTCTATGTTAGCTTCAAGTTGCGGATCCATCCGCCACTACCAATATGTTCCCCTTTTGCATGTGGTCGCGACACGCCTCGGGTGAGACTCCCTACTCTTCGGAGTACGGTGAAAATGCCGACGTGGTTCTAGACTACAACAGACTCCTTTTTTGGCCCCAATCCTCAAACCTGGGTCTTGCCTGCGAGACCTGTTTCCTTGCCAACAAATGGTTCTGTTGCTGGGACCCTAAAATTCATTAGGGGAACTAGATAATGGTATCAAAGATCTTCGAAGGAGAAATACAGAGATGGTGGGATAACCACCTGGACCATTTTATAGCTCAGCAAGTGGAGCTAACGAATCAAAAAGAGAAGGTGCTCAAGGATCTAGTCCTTTTCTCAGATTCTTCCAGCGATACCTACGAGATCCTTTGGGGAAAATTCCCTAGCGACCTCTATAATTGGTTGCGGAGGTTGCAGACCAAGGTGACTAAGGAAAAATCACGGAAGATCAACCGCAAGTGGGTGCACGGAGATCTGGTGGCCTTGCATCGGCTAGATACTGAGTAGACCCGCGCTGTATATTTCTGGGTAGAGTCTACCTTGGATGGGTATATTGTGGAGTTTTCCACAGAGTGCTACCAGTCCTTCTCCAGAGCCGAGCCTATATTCCGATCCGGACTAAGAGGGAAGCTGCTTAAGGAAATTCCAGTGTGGATTAAGGCCCTGATGGTGGACGAAGGGCTGATGGAATTCCAGAAATTGGGCATGGAAGCGTAAACCTCCAGTGTTGGAGGAAGGGCCTGAGGGATGAATGCTACATGAAATGTGAAGCGGGGGAGTGGGGGAATGGATGCTAAGACTGCAAGGAGGTTGAGGGAGCGACGTGCACATCGGAGGGTGCAGATCACCGACAGGTGGCGAGAAAGGGTGATGCGGGAGTTGAAACGACGAGGGAGTAGTCGGAATGATAAAGAGGAGGCGCCTAAGAGGATATTGTAAATGGAAGGCTAGGTGGGTCCCCAAGAGATGGGAGGGACCGTTGTGGGAGTGCGGCGGGTGCATGGGAGACCAACCAGGAGGAAGAGGGAGATGATGTCTGATGAAGGAGATGCAGATGCGTAGCCCAAAGAAGGTTTTGATGGCGAGTGGTACGTCGTGATGCAGCGTTTATTCCAAGAAAGGAAGACATTCATATCTCTAGGTATTCCTACTTCCCAAAGTTTTAATGGAATGGCAAGGATCCCTACCTTCCCCTGGTACTCTATAAAACTTTAAGTGATATTTTTGTTAAGTTAAGAGAGTTGAGTCGATTGCATAGTAGTCCATTGTCAGCAGCAACGCATGCTAATAGCAGCATTACTGGTAGCATAGAAATTACTAGTGGTATAATTACGCAACCAAGACCCGGAGGGTTCATTCTAGTCACCCCTCTGCAGGTGAATATGGCGGGGTCATCACCCGGTATCCAGAATTTTTTGGGCGGGGTAACAATGATGTGGAATAGCACTAGTACCTCTGTGAAGCCATATGGAGGGCTCGGCAGATGCCAGATGTAGGAAAGCTAATAGAATTCCAAACCACGTTGAGAGAAATGGCATTGCGTTGGTTCATAAAGTGGTCAGAGGCCCACTCAAATCCAGCAATTGTGGACGTCAATCGAGATTTTTTCTAAGAGTTTAAGCTTCCCTAAACAGACCAGCAAGGTCTATCTGAACTATGGGAGATCAAGCAAAGAGAAGGAGAGACTGCGTGGGAGCTGATGTGCAGGTTTAAAGATGCGATCAGGAAACTCAGCTACCTGATTGACCTGAATCATCAGAGGGACTGGCTCATCAAGGCTTTGCTTCCCTTGACACGAACCCCCCTCACTCAGCAAAAGATCGACAACTTGCAGGATGCTTTAGAACAAGCTATGAAGATAGAGGAAATGGAGGGCTACCCTCAGGAATATAGGGGAGGGCCGTCCCCGCAAGACCCATCCCTACTGGGATTACAACATCAGATTGCCAATCTGACCGAAAAACTTAAGGAGATGTAGCTTATAAGACAAGCCAGGCTGAATGTATGGTGCACACACTGCCTGGTAGAAGGGTACGTGGAAACTGAGTGTCCTCGATTACCAAGCTCGGGAGTGGGGCCCTTAGTAGCGGCGGTACAAGGGACTCCACCTATCGGGGGAGGTGCATTGATAAACTTGCAAGGGGTCTATCTGCCGCAACAACCGTATGCAGGGTTCCCACATCAACCAACTCAAGCCGCAACAGTGTATTGCAAAATTTTCCGAACGGTGGGTCATCAACCTTAGACATGTTCGATTTTGCAGAAGTACTCCAATGTTCTGAACAACGTATACTTTGAGTTCTGTACTTCCACTATTCACAACACCAAACAGTGCAGAGCTCTAGACGCACTGGCAGACCGATTGGACCGGCCCTCCTACAAGGTGAATGAGGCTCCCAGAGTCAGAGGAGGCGGTATGCGCGGGGGGCGCACAGGGGGACGGGGTCCGCTGAAATGCTACAACTATGATCAGGAGGGTCACGTGGCCCGTGAATTCCCCTTACCCAGAAGACTGTGGTGTTCCTAGTGCTACGTGAACACCCACACGACAGAGGACTGTCGTGAACTTATCAAGAAGTGGGAGGAACGAGCACAGCAGAGAGGCACGAATCTGGTAAACCAGAGCCTCGAGGGACAACGACTCTGGCCATGCAGAACATAGCCATAGTGACATGAGGAGGAAATAAAATGGGAGAGGACGCTTGTGAAAAGCAGCCGATACGGGTGATTAGGCTCGCATCCCCGAAACAACTAATCAGGCCCGAAACGTAGAAGAAATATTTCCAGGAGGTGGTAGAGACCTTTGCCCAGCTGGGGGGAGACAAAGGTATTGAGGTACCCATGAATAATGATACCGGAGAACATAGCGCTACGGGGGCTCTGATTGAGGAATGGCTCCACCTATTCCTCAAAATTGTTGACAATGCTTCGATGTGGGAACAACTCAGGCATACCCTGGAGGACGTATTGCAGGGGAACATAGGAGCGAGGGAATCCTCGAACACACCACCCCAGTATGTACAGCGGGTCAAGCGAAACAAAAGAATAATGAGCAAAGAGTTCTGGTTAAACATGCAGGTTGCAGGATTTTAGATCAGAGACGCCATGCTAAACTTGGGCTCTGACGTCAATATCCTGCCTCGAAAGACGTGGGAAGCTCTAGGGCGGCCACAAATGACTTACTCGCCAATCTAGCTCAGGATGGCGAACCAGTACTGCGTTGTGCCGATCAGCAGACTCGAAGATGTTGAGGTCGACATCGCAGGGGTAAAGACTTACACGAATTTTGAAGTAAGAGATATTATGGGAGACAAAGATCCATACCCTGCATTGCTAGGAATTGACTGGGCTTTTGAAAACTGTGCCATCATCGATCTCAAGAAGGATCTGATGATTTTTGAAGATGGAGAGGTCCGATTAACTCAGCCTCTCGACCTGTATCAAGTTCCGCGATATACAAAAATTGTGGACAATAGGGAGGATGCTCAGATATTGGACAACCTCTATCAGATGACAGCAGGGAAGCAGGAGGATTTTATTGACCCGACAACAACTGGCTCCATAAGCTGCCGTAGTGTCCAAAGCTCGGAGCTGGGGTAGAAACTAGCTTGGGAGGACTGGAAGCAAGGTGGGTATGAGACCAGCACGAGGAGATGTGCCAATATTGCCAGAGTCCATTGGATTGGAGCTGAGATAAGGGAGTACCCCACCTTTTCCAACATGCAAGAAATAAAACAGGATACCACTCTTGGACGTAGCACTATAGTCCACATTAGCTAGGTGGTGGAAAAATCACCGCAACTCCCTGTTGTGGTGGAGTTGTGTGGTGGAGGCTTTGAGGGCGCGTTTCAAGGAAGACAAAGGACCTCGAAGCAAGAAAAGGTACTAAGGAACTTCTGATCCGAGAGACCACCTGAAAACCTGTCAGGAGCAGTGGCGAAGTGTAGGGTACCCGAAGGAGCTGTGGGTACATCAGTTTGTCCACTCCTTGGATACCATCCCACATGCTTGGTACTTAGAAGAAGAAAGAAAGAGAGGGACCAGTTCTTGGCAAGAGGTTGCGAACGAATTTGTTCAGTGTTTTTCATTTGAGGGGAAGACAGCACTAGTGTCCCAAGCATTACAGGCCATAAAAGGGGTACTATTTTTCCATGATCTGGGCACCGACGGGAGGCCATTAGTACTGAATCCTGAGGGCAGATGTAAGTTGGCCTGCCAACGGATCGATAGCGAACCCGAAGATGACAGTTTGGAGGACCTGAGGCACCTATACTTTGAAGAGACAGAAGGAGAGCGAAACCTTAGAGAAGATCCTACCATTGAAGGAGTCCATCTACCTCCACTGAAGACAAAGAAACTAAACATTGGCATGGAGGAAAAACCCAAAATGGCTACAGTTGGGGACTACTAGGATGAGGAGACAACAAAGGAAATTTTCAATCTCCTCCAGGAATACGAAGACCTATTCCCTTCATCGGTTGCGGATCTAAAAGGCATCAAAGGGGACCTTGGAGAAATGAGAATTGTGCTGAAACCATATGCCAAGCTAGTGAAGCATCGACCTTATCGGCTAAACCCACGGATCAAGGAAAAATTCAAGCTGGAGATCAACAAAATGTTGAAGGCAGGTCTAATATTCCATGTGGAGGAAGCATAGTGGGTGAGTCCCATCGTCATTTAAAATAAGAAGGACAAGTCAAAAATCCGTGTCTGTGTGGATTACCAAAGTTTGAACAATGCCTACATCCATGACCCATTTCCTACCCCATTCAGCGACCAAGTATTGGACAATGTTGTGGGAAATGAGGCCTACTCCTTCACTGATGGTTTCTCAAGATACCATCAGGGGTGCATTGTGACATAGGACAAGACGAAAACGATGTTCACCACCGAGTGGGGGTCTTTTGCATATCTTGTGGTGCCGTTCGGGTTGAAGAACGCCTCTGCTGTGTTTTCTAGGATTGTCATAGCTACTTTTCGGGAATACATTCATAAGTTCCTGGAAGTCTACATGGACGATTAGACCATCTACATTTTGTTGAAAGACCACACCACCCTGCTACGCATAATGTTTGATCGGTGTCGAAAATTTCAAATTTCCTTAACCCTGAAGAAATGCATTTTTGCGGTTCCATTCGGCGCGCTCCTAGGACATGTGGTGTGCAGGAAAGGGGTGTGCGTCGACCCCACCAAGGTAGCAGTGATTGTTCACATGGAAGCCTCGGAAACGGTGAAGCAGTTGAGGTCACTGCTGGGGCACACGGGTTATTACAGATGGTTCATAAGGAACTATGTGAAGATAACTGCTCCTTTGGAAAAGTTACTATGGAAGTCAGAGGTGTTCCAGTGGACGGATGACTGCAGGTTAGCCCTTGACACTCTAAAGGAGAAGCTGGCAACGGTGCCCATTCTGGTCCATCTAGATTGGGATAAGCAGTTCCATGTGCATATCGATGCTTCTGGTATTGCACTTGGGGCTGTCTTGGTGCAACCAGGGGAGACGACAATTGACCACCTAGTCTACTTTTCCAGCTACAAACTGTCTAATGTGGAGTGGAATTACACCACCACGGAGAGGGAGGCCCTCGCAATGGTGTACTCACTCCAGAAGTTCCGCCACTATCTCCTAGGAGGTAATTTTAAGTTCTTTACTGATCACTCCGCATTGAAGTACCTAGTCAATAAGACCGTTTTGGAAGGACGGATATGCCGATGGCTTCTACTCTTTCAAGAATTCACCTTCGAAGTGATTGTAAAGCCCGGGAAGTTGAATGTCGGGCCCGATCATTTATCCAGGTTGGAGACAGGTGAGCACGAGGGCTCTCTAGATGATCTGCTGCCTGATGCTAATCTTTTCCGGGTAGAAGCCATAGCAATTTATTTGGCCGATATCGCAACTTACCTAACCACGGGGCAGTGTCCTCAGCACTATACCCCGATCAAGAAATGGCACCTGGTCATCTGCGCTGCTGACTACCAACTGATTGCAGGACAATTGTATAAATTGGGCCTTGATGAGATTCTGCGAAGGTGTGTCCTCGACCATGAATGCGACGGCGTGCTGTGGGAGTGCCATAGCAGCATCGCGGGAGGACACGTGGGGCTAAAACCCACCGCTAGGAAAGTGCTACAAGCTGGACTATGGTGGTTGATGGTCCATACAGATAGTAAATCATTTGTCAAGAAATGCGATGTTTTTTAGAGAATAGGGAGGCCCTCTCATAGAGACGAGCTACCACTACACCCGGTAAATGTGTTGTGACCATTTGAGAAGTGGGCTATCGACTTCGTAGGCCCCATAGCCCCTGTCGCCAGGAATTCAAAGGCTCGGTACATTATCACTGCCACAGACTACCTCACTAGATGGGTTGAGGCAGCAGCGGTACGGGACTGTACGACAAATACGGCAGCTAGGTTCACATTTTTTTGTGTATATTAATCCGTCTTGCGGACAAGACCGATCTCTCTAGTACTAAAAGTAACTAGCAACAAACAGCCAATTATACCAATCTCTCTCTAAGCATACAAGATTCATAAAAATGCTATATAGTTGTAAGGCCTACCTTATGTCCAGCGCTTTCTTGATCTCGTTGAAGTCCTTCCCGTGCACTTGAAAGAACGTTCCTCGTGAATCTACAGTCACAAATAAGCAAAAAGATTACATAGCACCTGTATAGACATTATTATAAATCATACTCATCATAATGATCAAGGAATTTATAAAATAAACCATGAATAGACAGTTTAATGAGAGAAATTAGTATATTTGTATTAACTTCAAATAAAAGAAAACCTTTACAACCTGTGCCTTGATGTCGTGTAGGTCCTCCTAGGGTCCAAAGCAGGAATCTCTTCTACTTTGACAAGCATTTCACTCTTTGAACCAAGACGAATAGAGGTGAGTGATTTAACCTCACAGAAAGTCTTAGTTAATTAAGTCTGAATCTCAACAGCATTTAACTTCAAATATCTTAAAGCTTGAACTCCCTTTGAGGCTACCCAAGGTCTCTTTTTATAGTGGAAAAGAGGAGGTTTTCTGTTCCAAATATGAAGGGATAGAATCCTCTTTCAAAGGGATTAGCTCCTTACATCAAGGGGTTAGCTCCATCAAGTGAGGGATGCATGAACCTTCTCAAAGCGTATCCATTCCCGAAAATTCCCATCTAGAATCTTCTAGAATTCATCTGAAATCAAATTTTTATCTTTACTTTCTCACCTTTTTGAGTTTTACAAAGGTCCTCACCCATAACACAAAGAACGTGTGGCATGGTTCCGCAGGCGAGCTGAAATTTAGGTGTGGGACCGCAGGCAATGAATAGAGAAAGTGCGATACCAATGTTTAGGGGATTTTTAGGAACTTTTCTCTGATTTTGAAAGCTTGAAATGAGGAGCTGATATGTTAGACTTGCAAAAGGAGGAAGTATGAGTAATAATGAGCTCATAATCATAGCAAAATGTCAGGATGACAGTTTTTAATGTAAAAAATTGCCCCCTAAAGTGCAAAGTCTGGAATAGATGAAGCTGAAGTCTGTCATATATGAAGAGTGCAGTACTTTATCATTTCAAAGATCTTCCTGTGGACACCCCAGTCGGAACCTGTAAAAACATTGTGTGCAAAATATATACATATATATGTCATCACTGAGGTAGGCATTCCCATACTTACATTAAAACTAACTAGAAACTAACTCAAATCATTCTGATACAGGAATTATTTTAATATTACTTCAATAGTGTAGACACAGCATGGGCGCAGCCATCTGTAATGAATAGTCTACTGTATAATAATAAAATTCCTCACAGCCTGGATGGGGGAAATTAGATCCAGGGTCTTGATTTCCGCATCTCGAACTAGTACGATTCTATCCATGTGAATAAATGTGTTGAAATCGAACATGGTAGAAACCACTTGATTACCAATCAATGATGTAAACTGTTAACAAGTGTGAGAGAAACCACCAGTAATGTCAATGGCTCTCAAAGTACTCAGTACAATCCATGAAATGTGAAATGAATGAACTAAAGTCGAACATTTGACGGAATCATTCGATCGAAGATCAATAATGCAACCTGTCGTCGAAGGCGAGAAACCTGCCATTGAGGCATGCAGATTTCAAGGTACTGACAATTTCTGGATCAACTTCCTAGATAATGTGCTGATGTCGATAGAAAGTGATCTGTTGTAGGCAAGCCCACAACACGAAATCATAGATCAAGTTTTGAAAATATATTGGCAAGGACTGACTCAGGGATGGTAAAAAATGGATGATAGATATTTTGCAGATGAATGGTTTTTTGAACTGTCCTCTTGAACACATAATGACATTGCAGATGGTTTAGTGATAATTGACCCAAAGCTAATACCCATAAACCGACTGAAGACTTTCAAGTGGTTTTATTAACTGTTAGGTAAATGATTTCCCAACCCAGGTGAATGAAAGTGTCGTGTTCAAGAGTGGTTGACTTAATTTTCGAAAAATTTAAAATATAACAAACACGCCCATTTTTCTCTCTTTTCCCCCCACCATTTCTGGCAAGTACCTCTTTATTTTTGACAAGCTTGAGGAGGATAACATTTGCTTGATTATAAGCTCATCCTTCGGATGAGTCCAACTTAGTTTGATATTCTAACCCTAAGAAGGAGTGGTTCGTTCCTGTTGAAAATTAAACAGGTCCTTTACTGTTAAGTTTTAACGAGTCCAGTATAGGAGAAACTCGGTGTTTTTCAGTTTTAGGGAGTCAAAAGAAAAACTTAAGAAAACTACATGGGTGTACTTTTTCGTAAATTTAGTCTCTCGAGCCCGAAAAAGGATAAAATAATGCGGGAGAGAACTCTATTGACCATAAGTAGTCAACGTATACCTTTTTCGTAAATATTCCATTTCAGTCCGTAAAAGGGGTAAACTTATACTGAAGGGATGACTGTTCATTTACTTTCACGAGTTCGAATAGTCAAGTACTCGGCAATCTTTTCATGTTTAGAGAGTCTGAAAAGGGCTTAAAAGAGAACTCCATGGTTTCGCTTTTTCTGTAAGTTTGAATGAGTTCAAAAAAGGGATAAAAATGTACTCATATGGCCGACTTTCAATTTAATTTACGAGCAGGAAAAGATGAAAAGAACTCGGCATTTTTATATGTTTTACGAGAATGAAAAATAGCAAAATGATCTCGGGATTTTCATGAGTTTAACGAGTCTTGAAAATAACCAAAATTGACTCCAATGTTTCGCTTTTTCGTAAATTTTTTTGAAAGAGTCCTAAAAAGTGATAAAAGTATGCTCTTTGTTGAAAAATGATCAGCTTTCCTGAAAAATCCAGTTTCTACACAAAAACTTGAAACATTACACATACCTGTTTAAGATAAGTAAAAATGCTTTCAAAAATACCCTTTTTAAAGTGAAAAATAAATAAATTAAAAATTCATCCATTCGAAAAAACTTATAAAAATGACTTTTTCAATTTCATTTTTACCGTTCAGTTCCAGAGTGAAAAGTAAAAAGCTTTTGGGTAAGAAAGTTCTTGTGAAGATTCTGGAAAATCCGTCCATTGGAATCGAGAACCGTTAGTCCCAGGTAATTCACAACCTCTCAATCTTGTTTTTCATCCATTTCAAATTTGTTTTTAGGTTTTAGTTTGTATTTTTGGGGCAAAAAATGGTTTAAAAATTCGCCCGCGGGGTCTGCAGGTGTGACACACGTTACCTGCGGACCCCGACTTTTTCCTATAAGGAAAAAGTCGTGGGTTCCGCACTGGCACACAGTACGTGTGCGTATCTACGCACTGTTTACAAAGCGTAGGTGCAGTACCCGCGCGGTTGGATTTAAAACATTCATTTCTCATTTGTTTCCCAAAAAATTTCAAATAAGACTGTTCTAACTTGCCTTTTTATTCATTGTAGGATTGACAAGATGCTGATCTGGCGAGAACGTGAGCACGAGGAAGTGGATGAAGCTGCCATACTCCATTTTCCCACACAACAGGCATTAAGAGCATGTGGCTTGTACAAATTTTGGGCTATTTCAGGCATGAGGGCACAAGTAGAACTCCTGACATGGTTGGTGAACAGATGGAATGTGCAGGACCAGTGCTTCTTTATTGGTGGCCACCGGCTCAAAATTGAGCTGGAGGATATATATTTTTTGACTGGTTTGTCCAAGAGGGGCGAACAAATTTCTTTGTTTGGGACTAGGCCAGCTGGCCAGTCTGTCGCTAATCTCCAACTAGAATTCTGTAATGACCAGGCCAATTCTCGGGACAAACGGATTGATATAAAACACATCATTCGTCCTGAATTGAAAGTTATTGCTTTTACTATTACCAAACTGTGTGGGAGTGTTGCGCTGCATGTAGCTACTGGTTCCCAAATGAATATTTCCGTGGACTGTTTTCGCGGCACCATCTTTAACTGGTGTGAAGCTGTGTTGGCTAATGTAAAAGGCCAACTAACCAGAGAAAAAAATGGGAAACTGAATAACTTTGGATATGGATCCATCGTAGTTTCTTTTGCTCTAGAGAGGATCCCCATGTTAGCTCCACAGAGTATTGCTGTTGATGCCGGTCGACTTCGAGAACCGAGGATGGTTCGTTGGTCCGCATTGATGGCTCGTCATGCTATCGAGGGTACTGAGATTGTCCGATTTCCTCCTTCATATTTTCGTTGGTTGGATCACCAACTTTTTGTGATAGAGGACTTTCCATACGTCGGGATAGATTTCTGCGGTGATCGAGAGATGGTTCTCCCAGCAAGGGAATAGTGGGATGAGTCAGGTATAATCATTTTTCAACATTTGCTAAATTCTAATTTATTTTTTATTTATTTTTTATTTTTATTTTTTATTTTTTATCGTCTTTGAAAACTAATAACCAAAAGTTTTTTGAATACAGATGTGGGTCCACAAAGACCAGCCCATCTCCAACCTTACGAGAGAAGACAACCAGTTGCAGCCGCACCAGCCCCAGCAGGCCAATCAGTGGAGATTTTGACTGATTTAGAGCATCATCTAGAGCATTTGACTCTAGATATTCCAGAGACGAGCATAGATGACATTCCTCTCAGGTTGTAGAGATATGTGATTGGTGTTCCAGGACCTTTTAGGAGGTTCCTATGTAGGGTGGCCCGAGCAGTGGTTTCTTATCGTGATCATCATCAGTGATGGGATGATCGTTTGTAGACTCATATTTTGACTTTTGAGTTATCATTTTTTGCCGATCATAAGGTGTTTCCAACATATGATCGAAGACGATGTATATATTTTTTGAAAACTCTTCTATACTATGATATATCACTATTTACTGGCTATCTGTGTACATATTATGAATGTGTTTGATTTACTGTTTTGATTATTGAAAATGTCTATTTATCATACTAGAAGCAATTGCATCTGCTAATGTATTTAAATGTCTTGGAATATGCTGATATTCAATGTAATCAAATTCACGTTCCAAGAGACAAACTCTTAAAAATAATCGTAATAACACTGGATTTCTAATGGTATAAACCCTGTTAAGCTGTAATACAACAAGTTCAGAATCCAACCTTACAATCAAACTCCGAATTCCAAATGATATGGATTCAGATAATAACTCAATCACTGCACTATACTCAACAATGTTATTTGTTGTTTGACCAAGGCTTACCCCATGCATGGATACTAACTTGTTAGAGGGTGAATAGATAACCCAAGCTGTAGAAGAAATGTTCCGTGTACTACGAAAATAACCATCAGCAAAACCAATGTAGGTTTGAAGAGACGTCGACATCTGCAATATCAAGAGTAAAACTCAGATAAGCAGGAATAATAATAAAAACACACTCTCTAAACTAGGCACACTTTTCTAATCTAAAACACACCAGCAGTAAAGAAATCTAAACTAACAAAATCTCCACACCACATTTAAGCATAATATCGCTTTAGATAGAGCCCATTTCTGGGTTTATCCAAAGGGACACCGTCAAAATCTATCAGCTCATAGGCCCCTTTTGCTAACTTTCGTTTAACAATGTAAGGACCATGCCACATAGGCACGAATTTCCCAGCTCCTAGATTGTCGTTAGCTTGATCATAAAGTAAAACTAGGTCTCCTTCTGAAAAATTTTTAGGGGTCACACTTCTATCATATTGAGCTTTTATCCTTTTAACATGAGCCTCGTTTGCTATTGCAGCAATTCGTCGATTCTCATCTAATTGGGCTAAGTACAAGAAACATTTCTCCTCTTCAGACGTAGCTGGAAGTAATTCTACGGCTAATTTTAGTGACGGTATTTCGCATTCAATCGGCAACATAGCTTCCAAACCGTAAACCAGTTGAAAAGGAGTGAAACCCGTTGATGTTTTGACTGAGGTTCGATATGCCCAAAGCGCTGAAAATAACATGGAATGCCAATTTGTCTTGTGAATACCAATGATTCGTTTGATCATGGTGACTAAAACTTTGTTAATGGCTTCAACCAGACCATTGGCTTGCGGATAATACGGAGTGGAACTATCGTGGCGCAAGCCAAGTTGGTCTATCAGTTCAGTCATCATGACATTCCGAAAATGACTTCCATGATCCGTAATAATAGCTTGAGGAACACTGAACCTAGCAATTATGTAATTAAATACGAAAGTTGCAGCAGTCTTGCCGTCAGCTGAAAATGTAGGCATCGCCTCGGCCCATTTTGTAAAATAATCTACTGCTAAGATAATATAGGCATGCCCCCCGGCCGAGTGAGGGTTACATGTAATAAAATCGATACCCCATTTGGCGAAAGGACCAACAACAATTATAGGGTGAAGAGGAGCGGGTGGCGCGCGCATTTTTCGATCAAAAATTTGACAGTTGTGGCATTTCCGAACCGCATAAATACAATCTTTGAACAACGTTGGCCAGAAATAACTTGCACACAATAGATTTTGGGCTGTGGCATACCCATACATATGGCCGCCACATGCTCCAGAATGGCAGTCATTTAACACCTTTTCAGCTTCTTCATGAGTTAGACAACGTCGGAAAAACAGAATCCGCTCCACGACGATAAAGTGTATCGCCAATGATATTATACTGTTGGGATTGGAAGCGTATTTTCCGTCGCTGAGTTCGTGAAATGTCAGGCCGAAAAGATTGGGTTTGGAGATAAACAATAATATCTCCATACCAAGGATCAAGTGTACTGATGAGAAACAAAAATTCGTCCGCAATGGACTCTTCTGCCACTGTTTCAGTATCAGTAGAGGGGAAATCGCACATCAGTTCCGCAAATACCAAAGATTTCTTTGCCTTGGATTTTTCAAATTCCAAGTCAAATTCCTGCAGGATAACTATCCATTTGGAATATTTTCCCCCTAGCAATTGTTTGGTCAAAATATACATCATAGGGTTGCAATTAGAAATTACCGTGGTTTTACGTAACAAGATGTAATGTCTAAAACGTTGGATAACTTGAACAACTGCCAAGGCCAATTTTTCCACATGTGTGTATTTGATTTCAGTCGGATGCAGATTCCGACTAAGATAATAAATCACATGTTCATTGTGAGATTCATCTTCCTGAACTAGTACCATCCCAATGGTGGAATGTGAAGCAGCGAGGTACAAAATGTAATCTTGGTTGTAGTTGGGAGGATGCAGTAACGGTGCATGGTTTAACGCGTGTTTAAGTGCATCAAAAGATCGATCAGCGATCTCATCCCAAAAGAACGGAATGTTCTGTTTCAACAACCGGGTAAAACCCTTTGTAAGCTCGGCATAGTTAGGAATAAACCTACGTAAAAAGTTTGCTTTCCCCTGCAAACTTTGGAGTTGGCGTAAAGTCGAAGGAGGAGGCAATTTAACAATGGCTTCGACCTTCGATGGATCGACGCGAATGCCTGCTTTCGAGACAAAAAATCCCAGTAATCAACCTGATTCTACGCAGAAAACACATTTATGCGGATTCAGCCTTATCCGATAATGCCTACATCTCATAAAAATTGCTCATAAATGAGTGAGATGGTCGGCCCTACGTAATGAATGAGCAGGTAAATCATCGAGATATGGCTGGACAATGTGCTTAATGTCATGAAATGCATAAGACATAGCCCGTTGAAAAGTTGCTCCAGCGTTTTTTAATCCAAAAGGTAGTTTACAATAAGAAAACGTTCCCCATGGACAAATAAAAGTTGTTTTCGGTTGATCAGCAGGGAGTATGTTTATTTGATTGTAGCCGGAAAAGCCATCCATGAAGGAAAACAATTCACTGCCAGCACAATCATCGATTATTTGATCGATATAGGGAGTTGGATAATTATCTTTTGGACACGCTTGATTAATATCCCTATAATCGATACATACTCTTATCGTTCCTTGTTTTTTAGTCACAGGAACAATATTCGATACCAAATTCGTTAAAGGAATTGGATAAATGAATCCTGCACGAAGTAATTTTTCAACTTCTGCTTTAATAACAGCAAATTTTCTAGGATGAATTTGACGTAAGCATTGACGAACAAGTTTAGCATCGGGTAAGTCTTAATTTCATGTACAACGATTGACAGATCAATTCCTGGCATTTCTTCATAGGACCAGGCAAACACATCACGGGATTCTTGAAATAGGGCTTTATAAGTCTGAATTTCTTCATTTGTACAACAAGAACCTATATGAATGTTTTCAATTATTCCTGGTTTTACCGAAATGTCAATGGGAACCGTTCGAGATATATTTTCCAAATTTAACTCAGAATCAGGATTTTGCAAAGGATTGTGCGGTTCTTTAACATATTCAGCAGTAAAAATTGAAGCGAAATCATCTTCAAAATGATCTAGCTCAGGTAAAAATGAAGATCGATGATGTAGATCTTCCCATGGTAAATCATCAACAGACAAAAACTCACGAATTTGCTCATCTGTATGAACAAGTTTAGGAAATGTTGTTGTAACTGAACTAGATATAGAAAGTGATTCCTCATGGATCCCATTCATTGGAAAGTGACTGTACAGCCTGATACACAATTTCAAATGGACTCAAAGGCATCATGCCATCAAATGAATCAATCTCGGATTCGGAAGGTACGATCCAAGGATCATCAAACATAACAGTTTCTGACGAAATCATGTGAATATTTGCAGTAGAAGGCGATACGTTAGGAGGAGGAAAGGAAAAAGTTCCTAGTAAACCAGAATCTTTAATCAGACCCACTCCAACATCCTTATAAGGGATAGCCATTTTACCAACATGCTGGATTGTTTTTGAAGAGGCTGGGTCGGACGATAAATAAGTTAACTGATCTATTGTCATGATCTTTCCTTGATATGGAAATTTTATGAGTCGAAAGACTGAAGAAACAACAACAGTCATAGCATAGGACCAACTACGACCCAGAAGAAGGTTGTAATCTAGAGGGGCATCAACCACTTCCACATCTAGATTAACGATTTTACCTTCAACCCCTATGGATAAATCCTGCAAAATACCAAAAGGTTGAAAACCTAGACCATCAAAAGCCTTTAGAATTGTCGGAGATTGGTTAAGTGTAGGAGAACCAAGCGATTTCCAACACTGAATCGACATAATACACGTTGAAGCTCCTTCATCAATCACAGTCTGAAAGATTGGTCTGTTTTTGACTAACACTGGAATCTGGAAAGCCATTTGGTGAGGCAGGCGAGGTGCACTATTTTCTAAATCGAAGATTATAAGGTTAGAATCCTGAACATCGACAGCTCCTATGGCAGACAATAATAATTTACGCTGTGCTGGACACGATTGCAGCACTTCCAAAGCTGACATTGCTGAAGGAGAAACGGCTAAGTCTTCAACAATGTTGTAATTCTGAGCAGCTCTCGCATGTGGATTGAAAGCTGATTTACGAAGAACACCTTTAGCAGGCGGTTTGATTATTAAGTCTGGATTTTGTTTCTCGATCTGTAGCGGACCAGAAACAGGAGGAGGTGTAGTTGATGTGTTTGTATTAGAAGATTCTGCTTCTTTACCATCAACATGATTCTTAGAACCGTAATCTTGCTATCGCGTCGCAACCCTTACATGAGACATCATCATAATAGGCTCTTCTAAAGTAGTCGAGGAAGAACCAATCATCTTACTATATTGAATTGGAAAAGGATCCTTCAAGACAGCAGGTTGTTGCGATCCTTTAACGAATTTCGTAACTTCGGCTCGATATGGATATTCTTTCGTGAAATGATCCTGTTAAAAAATGAAACAAGGATAGCGAGGTTTACGTTTTTCGTCATTGGATGCATCTTTACCAGTTTTCTCTTTCGAATTCTTTTTGTTTTTATTCTTCCCTTTCTTTTTACTACCGGATTTCGATTTGGTCGTAGATGTCTCTACGACATGAATGTCGGCAGAAACTTCGGGGGAAGATTCTCCTTTCGGGGAATCTGGTAAAGTTATAATAGGAGAATAATTCTTTGAAGATTTCTTCTTACTTTTAGAATTGACTGTACCAATCATACCGTCAACGGCATGAGACCCGGAAGGAGCTGCAGCTATTTGACCTTGTTTTGGAAGATCGGGGATTTTCTCATGTAAAGTACCTGACTGCGTATAAACGAGGTCAAGATATTGAGCTTGAGAAACTACTTGCTCTTCAGTAACAACACCAGCCTTAGCTACATATTCAGTGATCTTGGGTAACAATGATTTAACAAACCATTCTGCCAAAATTTGATCTGGAATATAAACTTTCACCAAACGCCTCCTACGTCTCCATTCATGAATATGATCAGAAATATGCGTTGACGTAGATTGTTTTAGTGAAGTTAATAATTCCGTGCCATTGTCGTATCTGACAGGGAACTGAAAATGAATCATGAAAGCAGTTGCTAACTGATTGAAATTATGAAACGAGCCTCGTGGCAACTCAATGTACCATTTGGCTGCAAAAATTATGAGAGTTCTTTGAAAAAGACGTAAACGAATCGAATCATCAATAATTGAATTAGATGCACACCAAAGGTGATAAGTCATAACATGATTCGATGGATCCTCTCCTGACTTACCTTCGAATTTTAGTATATCACTGGGCAACTTATGAGGCATTGGCGGCCAGTTTTGATAATAAAAAATGGGATCATTCGTAAGGTGCGTCAAATCAGGTAAGTCCAAAGTTGCGATAAACGGTAATTGACGGTTAGGGTCACGAAAACCTTGAGAAGCCAAAGCAGATCCAGGAGGTGGATACCCAGGATAACTAGGAATCATATTTGCATTAGGTATTGTGTAACCTCCCAGAAAACCAAGATGAACCGGACCATACTGAGGTTGTTGATAAGTATAATCAGGGTATGGTTGATACTGATAGCTTGGGTTCTGTACATAGGGACCGAATTGCGGCTGTCCTTGGTACGGTTGATACGTAAATTGAGGTTGACTTGTAACAACTGTACTTGTACCAGCTTGTCCTGCAGGCATCTGAACTGTAGTCTGAATGGAAGGTCCTGACTGAGGTACAGAAACTTGTGGGATTTGCACGGATACATGGATAGAAGAAGTCAGTGTTACAGATACTCCAGAAACAGGTGTGACAGGTTGAACAGACGTTGCAGCAGTTACAACAGTTTGAGGCGGAGTCTGGGGTGCACTAGGCCCAGACTGATGAACTGAACTAGGTGCAGGAGTTTGAATGGCTGGCTGAACAGGTTGCTGGGTTGGACCAGAAACTAAAGGTTGTCTAGGTTGATAAGGCAACTGCACATTAGGCTGCAAAGGCTGTTGATATTGGGATGGATCCCACACCATAGTTCCAGGGTATTGTCCCATAGAAGGTTGAACGTAAGGACCAAAACCTGGTTGAACATAGGGTTGATTAGGAAGTGGTAAATTTACAGCTCCTTGAATAGATGGTTGACCAGAAGGCTGTTGGAAACCTTGAATTGGGTATTGACCTTGAGGTTGATAACCCTGAGGCGCGTACTGAGGCTGGGGTTGATAAGGACCCTGAGGAGCATATTGTGCTTGGGGTTGACCTTGAGGAATGTACTGTCCTTGAGGTTGATAACCCTGAGGTATGTACTGTCCTTGGGGTTGTCCCCCAAAATAATATGATTCCACAGTTTGTCCTGGGAAAAATTTACCTTGAGGTTGTGCCCCGGGTGGTAACTGACTACCTTGAGGTTGCCCCCCAGGCAGTAACTAACTACCTTGAGGTTGCCCCCCAGGCGGTAACGGATTTCCTTGAGGCTGTCCCCCAGAAGGAAACTGACCGCCTTGAGTTTGAGGATTTGGAATATTACCAGACATCATAAATATTTGATCTGCGTTCGACGTTTCAATTTTAAGTCCATCAAGACCAGATGATAACACGTTTTCGATGGGTTGAGGAGTTGCTCCCGAGAAAGTACCAGACAAAGACTGATATCCCGGAGGAACAGAAGGACCACCATGTAAAAATGATTCCGGCGTTTGAGAAAACATGGATGACTCTCCAGCCATAAAAGATGACGGATAATAACCTCTGGGTGTAGGATGAAATGGAATTCGAGGTGGATAAAAAGCAAGACCCGGATTCTCTAAAAAGTTCGTTAAAGAGAGATACCAAGGATTAGTTCGAATGGGGTTGTATAAAATAGATTCACGCTCCCTAAGATTTAACGATTGAGGGGAGTCGGGAAGAGATATGTCTTCGTCTGGATTAGTAAGTTCTTCAATAGAAATAAGTCCAGAGGGAAGATTGTCTGTAACGATATTTCTTACCCTAGGTGAACCTGGATCGCTAGAAGTTGGTGTAATAAATCTTGAGGATGTTTCCAAAACAGAAGATTCAGTTTCAGGTTCAGAGATTTCAGGTTCGTCAGATAAATCACCAGAAGGAGAAATACTTTTAGTAACTTCAGAAACTAAAATCGGTTCTTGAATGTATTCTGTTGTAGGTATTTCATGATTAGGATGTATAACTATAGATGAACTTTCAATTTCTTTTGATCTAATTCTACTACTACTGGATGATACCAGAGCACGAAGCCCTTCAAGTTGAATTGGTGAATATTCAGGGGGTTTCCCTTGTATTCTCCGGGATTGTCTCGGCAATTCTGCCACGATTAAAAATTATCTAATCACACGCAAACAAAGAAAAATTTCAATGAAAACACCTAAAGTCTCTAAGAAACAAAAAATTGAATCATACGCTTAAAAATCTAAGAGTTCAAACCACACACAAACAGTAACTTTCCGTACTAAAAACACTAGTTGGTGATGAAATCCAACTTAGTAGAATTTTAACATGAAAAGGGCAGTTGGAACAGTTACCCCGACAACCTGCTTAATGAAACAGACCGGTGCAAGTTTCTCCACTATACCATCTCGAGTGAAGATAACCCTCCGAAGAGTCCAAGTGAGTCTAGCCGACGTCTGTTCCAGGTACAGTGGGATCTTCCCTCCACCGTCACCTTAGGAAAGAATCCTAAAGATTATGGCCACTAAGGTTACCAACTGAAAAAAATATACCTGGGGGAATAGTCTACGATCCGACACACACGCAAGGGCAGAGTAACAAAGCTCAATCCCCTTGAAGGCTCCCTGAAATAATCCAAGGTTTACCGACAAGTGACCCCAGGCTCCTCGACAATGGTCTATCCGAGGTTTACCATTGTTAATACGTGTATATCTTCTATCGTTCCCAATGAGGAAGGATTTATTACCCCACTGGTTCAGATATGATCTCTTGCTTGACTCCTTTAGGAGGAGCTTCCCAGAGCATAGATGCAACAATTGGAATCTCTTCCTACCGCAAGATTTGTCTACTTGTTTGTTTTAGCTATCTTGGAGAGTTAATTACTCCCTACTCCAAGATACTAGCCTAAGCTATGTTGGTGATAAGAGCCCTAGAAATAAAAGATTACTAGATGAATTTTAATTAAGCGTTACTTTTATGAGCTGTTTCTTAAGTCAATGGGTGCGGAAATGAAACTTTGGATGATGTGAAGACTCGATTTCCAAAAAACACTAAAATGCACCTAAAATGATAATCAATTATTTTTCTTTCAATGAACTTCTATATAAGAAAGAGTTGGAGAATGCAATTCTTTTAATAAACAATTCCTTCTTTAAACATGAAGAATGATTGAAAGAAAATATTTTGTCTTTTCAACGATGATATATATAAAGCTCATAACAAAACCCTTTTTCTTTCCAAACTTGAAGCTACAAAACAATTTTCCTTCAAAAGAAAGCTATAAAAATTAAAAACTACTCAAAACCACAAAATCTAATCTTGAGAACTATGATTTTAAACAATCTAAATTGAGTAAAAACTTTAAGATTTTTTGAAGAATGTTTTCCTTAGTTTTTCAGCAAACTAAGAGTCTATTTGTTTAGAATAACAAACAGATCAAAAACACTCAAAATATGTTTTTTTTTATAAAAATGAAATTCAAAACTTTCAACCAAGTTTTTTCGAAGATTCGCAAAGAAACAAAAGGCTCTATTTCTCAATAAAGGATGTTTTCACAATTAGGTCGGATTCAAAAAGACAAAAAGAGATCAATGTAATCTTAGATACTTCAAACTGTCAAAGCTTCGAATCGCTACAAAGACCAAGTGGAAAAAAAATCCAAAATGCAAAATCTTCTAGAAAATCATCAAAACATCAATACTGTTGGAGTTCATTCACAAAAAATTCTTTACAGAAACAATAATCATTCTGGGCAGAAACCAAAGAGCTAAATCCAAATAAAAATAAACTACAGAAAGAAATCTGGAGGTTTTCTAAAATTTTTACAGGGTCCGCAGGCAACCAGTATTGATAGGTGCGGTCCCGCACTGTATTATTTACAGAAAGTGCGAACCTGCCCACACTGTCAAAATAATCCAGAGTGCGGTCCTAGGATAAATTATAGAAAAACTTCAAATATTTCTAAATTTTCAGAAACAAGGAAAATCTAAATTACCCAGACAGATATGTATCAATCAAAAACCAGGAAAAAATGTTTCCTCAGATCAAAAATAAAAGAGAACAAAAAAAAACAAGTTCTTCCCCAGTGGAGTCGCCATATTGTTGTGTAGATTAATCCGTCTTGCGGACAAGACCGATCTCTCTAGTACTAAAAGTAACTAGCAACAAACAACCAATTATACTAATCTATCTCTAAGCATACAAGATTCATAAAAATGCTATATAGGTGAAGGCCTACCTTATGTCCAGCGCTTGCTTGATCTCGTTGAAGTCCTTCCCGTGCACTTGAAAGAACGTTCCTCGTGAATCTGCAGTCAAAAACAAGCAGAAAGATTACATAGCACCTGTATAGACATTATTATAAATCATACTCATCATAATGATCAAGGAATTTATGAAATAAACCATGAATAGACAGTTTAATGAGAGAAATGAGTATATTTGTATTAACTTCAAATAAAAGAAAACCTTTACAACCTGTGCCTTGATGTCGTGCAGGTCCTCCCGGGGTCCGAAGCAGGAATCTCCTCTAATTTGACAAGCATTGCACTCTTTGAACCAAGATGGATAGAGGTGAGTGATTTAACCTCACAGAAAGTCTTAGTTAACTGAGTCTGAATCTCAACAGCATTTAACCTCAAAATATCTTAAGCTTTTTAACTCCCTTTGAGGCTACCCAAGGCCTCTTTTTATAGTGGAAAAGAGGAGGTTTTATGTTCCAAATATGAAGGGATAGAATCCTCCTTCAAAGGGATTAGCTCCTTACATCAAGGGGTTAGCTCCATCAAGTGAGGGATGCATGAACCTTCTCAAAGTGTATCCATTCCCGAAAATTCCCATCTAGAATCTTCTAGAATTCATCTGAAATCAACTTTTTATCTTTACTTTCTCGCCTTTTTGAGTTTTACAGAGGTCCGCACTCATAACACAAAGAATGTGCGGTATGGTTCTGCAGGAGAGCTGAACTTTAGGTGCGGGACCGCAGGCAATGAATAGAGAAAGTGCGATACCAATGTTTAGGGGATTTTTAGGAACTTTTCTCTGATTTTGAAAGCTTGATATGAGGAACTAATATGTTAGACTTGCAAAAGGAGTAAGTATGAGTAATAATGAGCTCATACTCATAGCAAAATGTCAGGATGACAATTTTTAGTGTAACAGCTCCTGTCCCCTTGATATCTTTTGGATGTTACATTTGCATCTTAGTTCGGTGGGATCTCCTTTATTGACAATTTGGTTCTAGGGTGGTACTACTTGGGAAATCCTGACTTTGGCTGTGTGGTCCTGCTCTTTTATTCACATATATTACTCCCCTTTGTTAAGTCCCTATATTAATAGTATAGCCCCTTATTATGTTAGCGTAGCCCCCCTTATTGTTATTATTGTACCCTTGTAACCCCCATATTGTTATTATTGTGCCCTTAAATTATTATTGTTAGGTCGGCTAGGATTACATTGTGGCCCCACTAGGATTACATTGTGGCCCCATGGACTCCTCTATATAGAAAGGAGGTTTTGTAATTTGAATAATCCAAGAATTTTTCATTCATGTAATGTATTGGAGGTTTCCCCCTCCAAGTGGCTTATTTATAAGGCGTTGATATCTCTATTCTTCTATTTTTGGAGCTGGTTACACAACATTTGGTATCAGAGCTTTGGATTCTAGGGTTTCGCTGCTCCAAACAGGTCATCGTGGAATTTTTGCTATAAATTTTTTTCTACGAAGTTTCAGAAGCTAAAATTTTTAGGGTGCGAAGCCGAAATCCTGAGGAAGGTTGTCTAAAAATTTCAGAGCTTGATTCGCAATATTTGCGGAGATATCATCTGTGGAAGTTAGGTATTTTTTCAGGCTTATAAACAGGTCATCGTGGCATTTGCGCTATAATTTTTGTTTTACGAAGGTTCAGAGTCTGAAATTCGTATGGTGCGAAGCTGAAATCCTGAGGAAACGTTTCAAAAAATTTTAGAGCTTGGTTCGCAATATTTTTGGAGATATGATCTATGGAAGGTAGTGCTTTTTCAGGCTCCTGAATTTCATCTCAAAGAGGTGATCGTGGGAAAAGTTCAATAAATCTCTCTCCGAGCATCGGATTGGAGCGCCGTAAAAATTGGTCGCAAGTACACAGACTTTAGTTTCTTGGCTATCAATTTCAGAGACAAAGAATCAAACAGTGACACGTGGCAAGTCGTACAAGTTCGCACTACTGAACTAGTCCATAATTAGGTCATTGTGGGAGATTGGACACAACTTTGTCTTGGAGAATCCAAATCAGGTCAGACCTGTGGTATTCAAAAGAGAATTTAGAGGGCTACTTCAGTGCTGAATTTCAGATATTTAAGAGCCACAATCACAGAGATAATCCAAGAATTGTTCATTTATGTAATGTATTGGAGGTTGCCCCCTCGAAGTGGCTCATTTATAAGGCGTTCATATCTCTTTTCTTCTATTTTTGGAGCTGGTTACACAACATTTGGTATCAGAGGAAGTTTGATGGAAAGGATCCTGTAACATGGATACTACAGATGGAGCAATATTTTGATCTCCATAACGTGCAAAACACACAAAAGGTACGCATTGCAACTTTACATTTAGAACAAAAAATGAAATGGAAGTTTTGAAGAAAGGTGTGGAAATGAAGGCTAAGTTGGATGGTTTGAAGGATCAAATAGTAGCAAATATGGATGATAAAATAGTGGAAGATCACATCGAGCATCAACAACAAGTTCTCCAACTCTCAAAGGATAACCCAACTTTGGTGCAGAATCTAATGAAACAACAGGAAGATCAACATCACATCGAAAGAAGTTATGAAGCAGTCATAGAAACAAGAACTCGAAAAGTACGATCAATTTTAGAGTATCTCAGCAAGTGGAAGAACTTTCCTGTAAAATATTTCACATGGGAGGATGAGAATTTTATACAGAAGCATCAAGAAATAATCAAGCGTTGAGGACAACACTTGTTTGAAGGAGAGGGGCATGTTAAGTCCCTATATTAATAGTATAGCCCTTATTATGTTAGTGTAGCCCCCCTTATTTTTATTATTGTACCCCTGTAACCCCCATATCGTTATTATTGTGCCCTTAAATTATTATTGTTAGGTCGGCTAGGATTACATTGTGGCCCACTAGGATTACATTATGGCCCCATGGACTCCTATATATAGAAAGGAGGTTTTGTAAATTGTATCATCCAAGAATTGTTCATTTATGTAATGTATTGGAGGTTGCCCCCTCGAAGTGGCTTATTTCTAAGGCGTTAATATCTCTTTTCTTCTATTTTTGAAGCTGGTTACACAACACCCTTCCACTCATTGTACCCCCATTAATCGTTTCTCCCACATGGGTCCACCTAGCACCCATGGGTACATATAGGTTCAACCTCCTTATCCCTTTGCCCCCACCTTGGGTCAGACCTATAATGATGCCTTGGATATTGAAGCAGCTAAAATAAAAGTAAAAAGAATAATTTGCCACACTTAACAAGAAATTTTACCGCAAAATTCAAAAGATGGTTAGGACGAAAATGACTAGCACATGGGAAAAATCCAACGCATGAGCTCTGCCCCTTACCCATGGTCATCACCCTGGTTCCATAGGCCTTAGTTGAGCCTCCTTTTTCATACAAGAACCCATGATTGTCCAAATCCCTAGAGGGAAATGAACCTCCTTACCTTAAAGGGGTAATCACTGCTATATCTTACACATCATGATTTTATCCTTGAGCCCCGAGCAGTTAATTAAAAAAGATTCATAAAAGGCAAAAGGCATATAAAAAAGGATGGAAAAATGAAGGTCAGGACACCTCATGCACCATGATTTCTCCCTCCTACACATTATATACCCTATTGTGGGATTCCCCTTATCTAGCTGCCCCTATGGCCTGATACGTGGCTCAGGATTTCCCCTCTCATTCCCTACTCCATTTCACTTATTTTTGACTTACCACCCCCATTCAAAGGATGTACCTTGAACCTACTATATCCTTAAATGGTTAAAACCACTTATTAAGGTGCATGGCTAACCCCTTTGGAGTATGGAGACACTAGCACATGCTAAAGCCCACTACAGAAGGGAATGACATTGTGAAGTTCCCACTTTGTTATCCATGATTTGTAATCTATTTTACACTATTATTTTAATGATTGGTTGTATGTGAAGCCTAGGGGACACATTGAATCTTATACAATATTGCAGGTGTTCTCCATTTGGGTTTGGTCTCTCTATATGGGGTCTTAACACCCAGAGGGATACATTGACACATATAAGGTGTGCGTAGGGAGCCATGGGCCTCTACAGCAGTAGAAAACACTCCATGGATCCCAGCCGATGTTTAAATATTACTAGTGCTCCACTTTTGGGATGATGATGATGTGCTTGGTACACTATGCTCGACATGCCCCACAAGAGCCCCACACTCTTGGCAGGTTTCCCAAGACTTGTACGATTTCATGGTAGTGGTCATTCCATCACTCGAGCTCTTGCAGAGGATCTATCAACATCCTAGACTCATATAGAGACCCATGGGGTCATTTATGTGCCCCCACACCCACTGGAAGCACCACAGGTCTACTACTTGGAGAACAAGTGGCCACCCCCTTTTTCCATCGTATTTAGAGGAGTTTTTTCATCATTATGGAACTTGAGTATATTATTAAGCCTTTGTAGGGCCCCAAGACATGTGCATATTATTATTTGACCTCCTGAGAGGTTATTTTTCATTTATGAGCTTGTCACCAATAGGGGTTTTATTTGCACATTATTTTATTAGTAGGGGATAATGTAGGCTCATAGGCTAATTAAAAATCCTAAAAGGGGTATAAATTGATCTTAGCTACATTCATTTGTATCATCACTTGACTTGGGATCTCTCTATGTTTAGAGAACTTCACTTTTCTTCTTGGAGGATTATTTTGGATAAATGGATGAATTTTGATGTATGGATTTGGGCCATTTTTACCTTGGAGCTTCGTTTTTTGCAAATGTGATGCTGGTTGGATATACTCTCTACTACTTTAAGTGAATTTTGATGATTTTTTTTTTTTTGCTGCATATTATTGAACTTCGCTATAATTAGGGCTAGTTGCTGCATGATTGAAATGTGGAATTAAGTTTCTATTTATCTAGTTTAATGTATGGGCCATTGTTAGATGAACTAAATGTCCTATAGATTGCTTTATCTCGATAATATTGTACTATTTGCATGAAGTATAAATTCTTGAAGGTCACTTTTCTTCCGTTTCAATTGACATTGGATGAAGTTGACTTTCCAAGCCTCCTTGATCTAGTAACTGAATTCTCAATCATAATCATCCTTTACTTCAAATCCCCAAGGTAAAGAGGCATTGATCCTTCAAAAGGGTGGTCATTTCCCCCTTTCATTTTCACATTTTCCCCCTTTTCCCAGGTCTAGCCTTGATAGGGCACCTAGGGCATCAGTATTTTGTGAATTCACCTACATGAAAACTTTAATCTGCTGGAGGCTACTTCACTAGTGGGTCCCCTCCCAGTTTTGCGAATTTGAGGAAATTCCAATGATGGATTCTCCGAGAATCCCAAGCCCTATCTCCAAGACCAATTTTTACCTAGGCATCTTCAAGGCTTGACCCTAGTAGGATCAATTTGACCTTTTGAAGAAAAATTTATTGTCTGATCCTTTCCCCTCACCTTGTCCAGGATAGGAACAACATTGGTTTCTATATTCCATCCCTAAACCTGGGTTGGGTCCACTTGGTCCCGTTTTCTGTCAAAGACTACTCATCAAGGGATATTTTGGGAAACCAAGTTCATATAGGATTTTATGGATTGGGAAGTACCTCTTCAAGTTGTACCCTTCTTCCTTATCCTCACCCATTTTCCCTGAAGGAAAGTGCCTTGCTTAAAGAGAAATCAAGCACCATTTATTCGCCTTCTCTCAAGGAAAGGTTTACTAGGATCACTTCATACTTATCCATTGACATATCCTTTATAATTCACTTCCCAAAAACATCGGGACTCCTCCCATCGGAGAAATTCTGTAAATATTAGGGAATATTAGTCGTGATGACAGTGGGTTAAGCCTCCATCGTTTCCATTAGTTTAGTAGTTGCCCTATTAGGAACCCCTTTAGGTGCCCTACTAGTTTTAGTGGTAACATTTTTGGCATTGTTTTTAGGGATGAGATGTGTGTCTGGTTCTCCATACAACAATATTTATATATCATTCTTAGTGACTCCATTGGAAGAATGAAGCCCTAGTTATTCATTGATCTCTAAGGCCAATGCTTGTAGGGTGAAGCAAGCATTTGTCAAGGAAATTTATTTCACATTGGCGACTCCCATGTAATCAAGGACCCAACAACACGTTGACCACATATTTTCCTTCCATAGACATGACATGGATCTCGAGATATCCCTCATCAAAATTCATGAATAATATGCCAACGCTCGATGGGGATCCCCATTCCACAGTTAATAATGTGGTAAGGTTCATGAGGTATCTTTCGAAGAAAAATAAAAATCAACCTTGTGAACAAATGGAATTTTTTGTCCTATCCATTTCCCTCCATACTGATTGGCTTGAGTTATGTAGACCGAAAAAAATTCCTTCTCTTTAAACGTTGACTATGCACTTCTTGTTGCATGAAGGACCGAGTTTCCAATCCCATGAAGACATATGCCAAATGTTGAATGTGGCTCTTCAAGAGAAATAGGTCATTGAATGTTTTTCTGGGATTTAGGAAGATTGTCTTCATCCTTCTCCAAATCATCAAGATCAAGTGATTGATGTATACCTTAAGGAAAGTATCGAAAAAGAGACACATGAATTGGAAAACATATCCCCTAAGGATAATGAAGAAGATCTTGACCCCGAGAGCCCTCAGGTGTTGCAATAATGGATGATGGAATATGAGGAGTCTTGAAGGAAGTTGATGGATACATATAACTTGCAAGATATTTTCTCATACTATCATAAGAAGTCGGAAAAGCTCCGTAGTATGAAGTATGCATATAAAAAGGGTCATGTCGATGACCTTCTCCTTGAAGCATTCTACCAAATCATTTAGTAAATACCTTGGACATAATTCTTCGAGAACGAATGAAGGAGGAAAAGTAATCCTTATCTAGAGAAGATAATGAATGGAATTTTAGCCAACACAAAGTGTACAGTGAAGAATGGGAGGATGTTGAGGCGGATCACAATAGTCAAATAAATGAAGAATATATGAGTGTCTTTTGGGCTGTTGATTGGGGAATTGGGTATGACTATAAAAATTAAGGCTCCATGGTCTCTCAAATCCATAAGAATGAGCTCAAGAAAGAAGAAGGTGTCCGTCCCCTTCTGAACAATAGTATTGGCTCTTGTGAAGCCCTTCTTGGTGATTGGAAGGGTCTATTATTTATGTTCCAAGATGATTCAATCAAAGAAGAGACTTCCAAAATTGTGGGTAATTTTGATGACTCTAATGTAAAGGAATTTGGGGAAGGAGATCCCTTTAGCCATGCCACTGCTAAGGGATTTTTCTTCATGTTTGAGCATCCAACCCCTTTTTATGTCCCTACCCCAGAAATTGAGGTTTGTGATCAAGTTTGTTTCCCTAGATTTTATGAAGAGTTGGTTTCCCCTTCGGAAAAGCAATGATCATTGTTTTTACCCATATAAAATGATGAGTCCGCTTATTTTTTTCCCAATGACCAATACAATATCATCCTAAATATTTTTGATTCATTTATTCCTCCTTAACCTGAGGATGATAAGCCAAATATAGTTCTCCATCAAATATTCATGTACCAGATAATTGACATTTCCATCTCCTGGTTAGAGGACCAAATTCAATCCTCTTGGTTGGTGTCTTTTCCTTCTTTAAGGGTTCCTTTCTGTGGCATATGGGTCTCTGTTTTTCCCACCTCTCACATTATTATTCTAATTCCCCCCCTCATATTATTATTCCATTTTTATTTTTTTTGGTTCCATTGTAAAAATAATCATGGAAACATGCATTCTTGTATTAATGAATTGGTATGTTGGTTGCATTGGTTCTATGATTACAACTAGCACTCAATATTGTATATTATGCATGTTAGAGTAGGACGCATTGCATGTTGATTTTTTGCATTAAAAATAATGTCATATGATATTTCTCATGATATATTAGCTGAATTTAGATTAAAATTGCATATTTTATTACTTGTTGATTTTATGAGTTGACATTAATCATGGGTGATCATAATACACCGAGAAAAACATGTTGCCTCGTGGCTTTGATCTTTGACATGTGCATATAACAGGTCTACAGTGACCAAGAGATGGTTGGATTTCTCGTGACCTCTTATTCAAGTAGCCTTGTCCAATTCTTTGAGAGATGACGTCCCAGTTGGAGCCATATGTTACCCACCACTTTGTGGGTGATATCCCAAGGAGAATTTTTTTCTCCATGATGGACCCCAACTGACAGCCAGTAGCCCCTTGCAGTATTCTTCGAGGTTGTTGTGCCATTTATCCACCACCCAAGCCATCCATGTGGTCCCATGCCCATCTGTATTGACTGTTGAAAATGCAGCAAGATGATGGAGCTTAGTGAAATGAAGTCGACTTCACTAAGTGGGCCCGCAGGCGATTTTTGGCGCAAAGTCTATTTTTAGACATATGGAGCATGGTCCAGGGGTTGCAGTATGTTATTCTTGGAGTATTGGTAATGTTGGTAAAAATAGATGGACCTCTATTTTTAGACATATAGGTCGAAGTCTATTTTTAGACTACCTATCCTAAAAATAGAAAAGTCAAATATTATTTACCCTTAATAATATTTGGACTCTAAACTTCAGTTTACTCTCTTGGAGCACTTCAGTTCGAGCTACAGAAGTGGCTCATGCATCTGACATAGGAATTACGCTATTCCTAAGGGTTTGGTGAGCTCATGCATGGTTGACTTTAGTTAGGACTTCAGTGGCAGAAGTTTGGTGGAGTTAATGAGACAGATGGTGGAGTTGTGTTCGGTTTAACTTAGTTGAACTAGTTGAGATTAGTTTAACTAGCTAATCAACTAGTAATGAGTGGAGTGAATTAAACATTATTTAATTCATTAATTAGTAACTCATTATTCAACTCAAGAACACATCAGTTCACTACAGTGCATGATCAGTTCAGTGGAGACCAGTGAAAGAGGTAGATGAAAGGGTGGAGTTAGCTATCAGTGGCGACATCAGTTGTGCATGAGATTTGCACCACACTTGGAGTAATTTCCCATGATGATTGCGCTGTCAAGCCAAGGAGATTCGAACCTTGGATCTCTATATAGACAGGCCATGATTGCGCAATAGAGGCAAGGCAATTGGTGGTGAGTTTTGAACCAGTAACCTGTTCAAAACCGAGCTAGATTGTGTGTAACTTCATGAGATAGTACTGAGTACTTGTGAGGAGTATTGTACTGAGTTTGTTACATGATTTCTCCATTATAATATACATAATAGCTGCGGGGTTTTCAGCTATAAGCTTTCCCCATACATACTGTGTTAATGTGTATGATGATTTGATGTGCTATCGCTTGTTTTATTTCCGCATGTGTGATGATCTGAGTGGAAGAGATTATGTGTTGCATATGAATTCGAATTGATATGTGATCAGGATAGTCTTGGTGGATAATTAATCATTATTAAGCAAATTTCTACATGGTATCGGAGCTATTGAAGCAGAGATTGATCATCACAGTGATTACAAACTTATTTCGGTAGACAGAGTCTGCATGCGGGCCAGGTAGCCTCTGGATCCATCCTTTCCTTTGAAAGGTGATATATCCAATAAATGCCCCTGCAGTCGATCTCTGTGCTAGAAATAATTTGTTCTCACAGATCAAGAGCGGTTGAGCTTTGAGCTTGGAATTCGAATTTTGCAGCAGTTTTGTTTTCTTGGTGCCGAAGTTGAAAATGTCTTTCAACGGTTTGCGACTCGAATATGCTCTTGAAGGCAGTTTGAATTATGTTGCATGGAAGGATCGCATGGAGGCAGTATTAGAAGATAATGGACTGAAGGAGTTCGTAGATACGGATGTCCAAAAGCCCACTGATCCTGCTGAAGTCGAAGCTTGGCAAAAGAAGATGGAGAAATGTCGAAGGATCCTATTGGAGGGCGTCAAGGATCATATTGTATCCAGCCTGCATGGAAAGGCTTCTCCATATTTAATGTGGAAAGCTTTGACGGATCTATTCCAGAGTAAGAGCGACTAAAGGAAGCTGGCGCTCAAAGATAAGCTCAGGAACATCAAGATGGAGAAAGGCGACAATATCGCCAAATACCTCACGAAGTTCACTCAATGCAGAGATGAGCTGGGAAGTGTGGGGGTGACTGTCGAAGATGAGGACATGGTCGACCTGGCTCTCCTTGGTCTTCCGAAGGCTTGGCATTCATATCAAGATAGTGTCAATGGTTGGGAGAAGTTGCCGGGATGGGAGCGCCTTTGGGCGGATCTCATGCAGGAGGAGATAAGGAGGACTACCAGGGACAAATATTCATCAAAGGGAGCTGATGAAGAAAATTGTGCTTTGGCTGCCAAAGCAAAGAAGAGGAAGGGTAAGAAAAATTCTCATTCCGGTGCAAAGGGCATGAAGCAAGACATGGCGAAAGTGAAGTGTTTTCACTGCCATGATCACGGACATTATGCCACCAATTGTCCGAAGAAGAAGAAAAACAAGCAAGCGGGAAGATCTGCAGATGGAGAGGCTTTGGCTTCGCAGTTCGAGCTTGAATTTTCATTGATTGCATGCTTGGTTTCAAGTGTGATGGGATCAGTGTGGTTCTTGGACAGTGGTACGTCATTTCACATGACGGGAGATCGAGATTTGTTCTCAGATCTGGAGGACAAAGTTCTGGGCGTGCACATCGAGATGGGCGATGATGGTAGATACAGTGCGACTAGTATCGGTACCATATCCTTTCAGAGGGAGTCGGGTAAACCCTTCGTGTTGAAGGATGTCATGCATGTACCTGGATTGAAGAAGAACTTGATCTCTGTGGCGATGTTGGAAGATAAGGGGTATGATGTGGTCTTCAGCGAAGGAAAGGCCTTCCTGCGCAGTAAGACTACTGGAGAGACCCGGAAGATAGGGGTTGGAACCAAGAACCTTTATCAGTTGCAAGTAGATGGCTGCACAGCAATGGCATGCAAGGCGGGAGAAGTGGTGAGCTGGGATGATGAGGGTGAACTGTGGCACAGGATATTGGGCCACCTTCACCACGGAGCTTTGAAGATACTGCAGCAGATTTCTACTGGGCTTCCTAAGGGCACTCTTGCGCAGTCAGATCAGTGCAAGGGGTGTACCTTGGGGAAGTATGTGAAAGCCACCTTTCACGAGAAGGATAGTCGCGCCACGACGATCGTTGAGAGAGTTCACATAGACGTGTGTGGTCCTTTCTCTGTAGCTTCGACAGCAAAGCACAAGTACTACGTGATATTTGTTGATGATTTCTCTTAGAAGTGCTGGATCTTCTTTATGCAGAAGAAGAGCGAGACATTTTCTAAGTTCTGTGAATTCAAGGCGCTGGTAGAGAAGGAATTAGGGAAGCATGTGAAGGCTCTTAGGAGTGACAATGGTGGTGAATTCATCTCGGCTGAATTCAAAGAATTTTGCAGCGCAGAAGGGATTCGGAGAGAGCTCATCGCACCCCATAACCCACAGCAGAACGGGGTGGCTGAGCGGAAGAACAGAACGATCGTGGGTGCTGCACGGGCGATGTTGCATGATCAGGGCCTACCCCTTCACTTGTGGGATGAGGCATGCAATACAGTAGTGTATGTGTAGAACCGTTGTCCTCACAAGGTTCTTGGCATGAGTACACCGGAGGAGGCTTATTCTGGCAAGAGGCCTGACATTTCCCATTTGCGGATCTTTGGCTCTCCTGTCTACATGCATGTGACAAAGGATGCAAGGAAGAAGCTGGATCCAACTGCTGAGGTTGGAATATTTGTGGGGTACACTGAAACACCCCATAACTATCGGGTGTATGTGCCAGACAGTCGCAAGACTGTCGTGCGACGGGATACTAAATTTCAGGAGGAGAAAGCCATGCAGTGTTAGCTTGAGAGGGAGCCACACTTGCATGCAGAGGAGGAGCTGTTAGCTCCCAAGGATGAGTCTTCGGATGTGGATCAGCCACAAGAGGAGGTTCAGGAGGTGGAAGAAACTACCCATGCAGCGCCAACCATCAGAGGGCACAAGCGCACTACAGAAGCTGAGCGACTGGATCAAGATGCAGAGAAGGTTGTAGGACCACCTACAACACGACGCAGACAGAGGCAGTCACCGGATCGGTACAATGGATACATGGCTCTTGTGAGTCAATGTGTTGTGACAGAGCCATCCTCTTTTGAGGAAGCTGTGGAGGAACCTGCATGGGTAGATGCCATGATCGAAGAATATGATTCGATCGTTAGAAACAATGCATGGGAGATTGTCCCAAGACCGGAGGGGAAATCAGTGGTGGGTTCGCGATGGATCTACAAAGTGAAGCAGGCGGCTGAAGGGAGTGTGGAGAAGTACAAGGCGAGATTTGTTGCCCGTGGCTTCTCACAGATCGAGGGGATCGATTATGAGGAGACCTTTGCACCTGTCGCAAGGTACTCTTCCATACGGACAATCTTTGCTCTCTCAGCGTAGATGGGATGGCACATCCATCAAATGGATGTGAAGACTGCGTTCCTCAACGGAGTCATTGAGGAGGAGGTGTACATAGAGCAGCCTGAAGGTTTCAAGATCTTCAGCAGTGAGTCGCATGTGTGCCGACTCAAGAGAGCACTGTACGGGCTGAAGCAAGCACCTCATGCTTGGTACACACGGATTGACAGTTATTTCACCGGGCTTGGATTTTCCAAGAGTGAGGCAGATCCTAACCTGTACCAGATTGTGGTGGAGGGGAAGCTGCTGATCATTGTACTGTATGTAGATGATCTGATTTTGACGGGTGATGAGCTGTTGATACTTTCATGCAAGGAGGACCTTGCTAGAGAGTTTGAGATGAAGGACTTGGGCCTCCTTCATTATTTCCCGGGATTGGAGATTTGGCAACGCAGTGGAGGACTGTTTGTTTCTCAGGGTAAGTATGCCCAGGAGACACTGGAGAGGTTCAACATGCATGGCTGCAAGCCTGTTGACACTCCTCTTCCTGGTGGTTGGAGGAAGGAGGATGCTACTTCAGCGGAGGTAGTGGATGCCACTGTCTATCGACAGTTGGTGGGGTCACTTATGTATCTGGTCAATACACGACTCGATATATGCTATGCTGTTAACCAGCTTTCGCAAGCTATGGTTAAGCCTACCAAGCTCTTTTGGAAGGCAGGCAAGCATGTATTGCGTTATATTAGTGGCACATCGGGATATGGTCTATGGTACAGACATGAGGATGGAGCGAAGCTTTCTGGCTTCACTGATGCAGATTGGGCAGGGAGCCCAACGGACCGGAAGAGCACATCTGGAGGAGTTTTCAGCATTGGGTCAACAACAGTTTCCTGGTACAGCAGGAAGCAGAGATCCGTGGTACTCAGTTCAGCAGAGGCCGAGTACATGGCAGCAAGCTTGGCTGCATGCGAGGCTATTTGGATGAGGAAGATCCTCGTTGGATTGTTCAGGTTGCATTTGGAGCCTACAGTGATCTACTGTGATAACCAGAGTTGCATTAAACTCTCGGCTAATCCAGTATTTCATGATAGGTCCAAACACATCGACATCGAGTACCATCATATCAGAGATTGTGTTCAGCGGAGAATCATGATGCTTTCATATGTTCCCATGGAGGATCAGGATGCCGACATCCTGACGAAGGCGCTCACCAGGAGCAAGTTCGAATTCCACAGAGGCAGGATAGGGTTGCAGATAATCCATATCTTGCTGAGAGGGAGTGTTGAAAATGCAGCAAGATGATGGAGCTTAGTGAAATGAAGTCGCCTTCACTAAGTGGGCCCGCAGGCAAATTCTAGCGCAAAGTCTATTTTTAGACTATGTCTATTTTTAGACATATGGAGCATGGTCCAAGGGTTGCAGTATGTTATTCTTGGAGTATTGGTCATGTTGGTAAAAATAGATGGACCTCTATTTTTAGACATTTAGGTCGAAGACTATTTTTAGACTGCCTATCCTAAAAATAGAAAAGTCAAATATTATTTACCCTTAATAATATTTGGACTCTAAACTTCAGTTTACTCTCTTGGAGCACTTCAGTTCGAGCTACAGAAGTGGCTCATGCATCTGATAGAAGAATTACACTATTCCTAGGGGTTTGGTGAGCTCATGCATGGTTGAATTCAGTTAGGACTTCAGTGGCAGAAGTTTGGTGGAGTTGATGAGACAGTTGGTGGAGTTGTGTTCGGTTTAACTTAGTTGAACTAGTTGAGATTAGTTTAACTAGCTAATCAACTAGTAATGAGTGGATTGAATTAAATATTATTTAATTAATTAATTAGTAACTCATTATTCAACTCAAGAACACATCAGTTCACTACAGTGCATGGACAGTTCAGTGGAGACCAGTGAAAGAGGTAGATGAAAGGGTGGAGTTAGCTATCAGTGGCGACATCAGTTGTGCATGAGATTTGCACCACACGCGGAGGAATTTCCCATGATGATTGCGCTGTCAAGCCAAGGAGATTCGAACCTTGGATCTCTATATAGACAGGCCTGGATTGCGCAATAGAGGCAAGGCAATTGGCGGTGAGTTTTGAACCAGTAACCTGTTCAAAACCAAGCTAGTTTGTGTGTAACTTGATGAGATAGTACTGAGTACTTGTGAGGAGTATTGTACTGAGTTTGTTACATGATTTCTCCATTATAATATACACAATAGCTGCGGGGTTTTCAGCTATAAGCTTTCCCCATACATACCGTGTTAATGTGTATGATGATTTGATGTGCTATCGCTTGTTTTATTTCCGCATGTGTGATGATCTGAGTGGAAGAGATTATGTGTTGCATATGAATTCGAATTGATATGTGATCAGGATAATCTCGGTGGATAAATCTTCTTTATTCAGCAAATTTCTACATTGACCATATGTTTGAAGGTGAGCCTCCTGAATCTTACAATATGTTTTTTTATTTGGTAATTGAGTATTGGGTTTACTTATCATGGATACTTTTTGGAATGGATTTATGGGGGGATTTAGTTTTAAGAGTGGGCTTAGACTGTGCTCATGTCCCCTTTATCTCTTTTGGGTGTTACATTTGCATCTTAATCCCATGGGATCTCCTTTATTTACCATTTTTTTCTAGGGTGGTACTACTTGGGAAACCCCGACTTTGGGCGCGTGGGCCCGCTCCTTTATCCGCATATATTACTCCCCTTCCACTCAATGTACCCCCATTAATCATTTCTCCCACCTTGGTACACATAGCCCCCATGGGTCCACATAGGGTCAAACTCCCTATCCCCTTGCCCCCACCTTGGGTCAGGCCTGGAATGATGCCCTAGAGTTTTAAGCAGATAAAATAAAAATAAAAAGCATAATTGGTCACACTTAACAGGAAATTGTACCACAAAATGCAAATGATGGTCACGACAAAAATGACTAGAACGTGGGAAAAATCGAATGCATGAGCTTTGCCCCTTATTCATGGACATCACCCTGGTTCCATAGGCCATAAATTAGCCTCCTTTGTCATAGAGGAACCCATGATTGTCCCAACCCCTGGAAGGAAATGAACCGCCCTACCTTAAAGGGTTAATCACTGCTATATCTAACACATCATGCTCTTATCCTTGAGCCTCGAGCAGTTAATTAAAGAAGATTCATAAAAGGAAAAATGCATATAAAGAAGGGTGTAAAAATCAAGGTCAGGTCACCTCATGTACCATGATTTCTCCCTCCTACACATTATATACCTTGGTGTGGGATTCCCCTTATCTAGCTGCCCCGATGCCCTGATATGTGGCCCACGATTGTCCCTCTCATTCCCTACTTAGTTTCACTTATTTATCATTTATCACCCTCATTCAAAGGATGTACCTTGGACCTATTATACCATTTAAGGGATGATACCACTTAATAAGGTGCATGGCTAACCCCCTTTGGAGTATGGAGACACTATCACAAGCTAAAGCCCACTATAGAAGGGCATGAAATTGTGAAGTGCCCACCTTGTTATCCATGATTTGTAATCTCTTTTGCATGATTATTCTAATGACTGGTTGTATTGGAAGCCTATGGGATGCATTGGATCTTATACATGATTGCAGGTGTTTTCCATTTGGGTTTGGTCTCCCTATACAGGGTCATAACACCTAGAGGGATACACTAGAACATATATGGTATGCGTAGAGAGCCATGGGCATCCACAAAAATAGAAAACACTCTGCAGATCCCCATTGATGTTTATAAATTACTAGTGATCCACTTTTGGGATGATGATGATGTGTTTGGTACACTATACCCAACTTGGCCCACAAGAGCTGCACATTATTGGCAGGTCTCCCAGGACTTGTACGATGTCATGGAAGCGTTCATTCCATCAATCAAGCCCTTTTATAGGATATAAAGTCATTTTTAGACTCATATGGAGACCCATGGGTCATTTATGTGCCCTACCACCCATTGGGAGCACCAGAGGTCTACTACTTGGAGAACAAGGGGCCACCCCCCTTTTCCATCATATTTCGAGGAGTTTATTCATCATTATAGCACTTTTGGATATGCTTAAGCCTTTGGAGGGCCCCAAGACATGTACATATTATTATTTGACGTCCTTAGAGGCTATTTTTCCATTTATGAGCTAGTTTGGTGGGCTTGCCACCAATAGGGTTTTATTTTCACATTATTTTATTAATAGGGGATAATGCAGGATCATAGGCTAATTCAAACTCTTAAAAGGGGTATAAATTGATGTTAGAGACATTCGTTTGTATCAACACTTGAATTGGGATCTCTCTATCTTTAGAGAACTTCAATTTTCTTCTTGGAGGATTATTTGAATAAATGGATGAATTTTGATGTATGGATTTGGGCCATTTTTATCTTAGAGCTTTGTTTTTTTCAAATGTGGTGCTAGTTGGATATACTCTCTAAAACTGTAAGTGAATTTTAATGATATTTGTTTTTGTTGTATACTATTGAACTTTACAATAATTAGGGCAAGTTTTTAAATGATTGAAATGTGGAATTAAGTTTCTATTTAGCTCGTTTAATATATGGACCATTGTTATATGAATGAAATTTCCTAGAGATTGCTTTACCTGGATAAGCTTGCATTGTTTGCATGAAGTATAAATTCTTTAAGGTTACTTTTTTTTCCCTTAACATTGGTTGAAGTTGACTTTCCAAGCCTCCTTCATCAAGAAACCAGATTCAGATCGATAAAGGATCTCCAAGAGTCAGATCAACTGAGTGCTTGATCTTGTTAAAATTTACAAACATTTGCCACTGATAGATTTATTTCTTCTACTTATTATCTCAATAAGTTATTATTCAAAAATCTTCTGGAAAATATCGAAATAAATACTACTGCAACATTCACAAATATATACGCAGAGAAATAAATAGTAGATAACATAAGCACAAGAATCAATCACATGTACGCAGTTATTTTTGGACAATTATCCCCGAAAATACCCAATGTGGGAAAACTAGTGCAACACATGAGGTTTTTATTAATTCTTCAACAAATGATATATTTACAAGGAAAATATATAGTAGATAAATTCTGAACCACCTGAGACTGAATTTCCGGCTTACTCGGACAATTATCTGACACCCATAACAACCCCTGCATGCCCCTGCATCTCTCTGCGTGATTCACTGCGTGTCCTAGCGCTGGACTGCGTGAGTATGCGTGGAGACTGCATGGGTTCTCTGTGCTGCAGCATCAAGCTGCCTCCAATGACCCACTGCTACCCTCCGACCCTAATCTCGATCACCACTGACCTCCTCCTTCTGCTTCTGCAAATTCTCGCCCTGAAACTCTCCCACTAAGATCAAATTTTACATCAGAATGGATCTCCTTCGGGTATTGAGTGTATGCTCAGATTGTTTTCTGAGTGACCCTCAAGCCTTCTTTTATAATCTTCCTGTTGGAGAACCAACGACCCAAATTAAAATATTAATCAATGGCTAAGATTAAAACTTTACTTGATCCATGTTTTCTATAAGATTCACACTCTGACTTATTAATACCCTTTAATTATCTTATTTCCCTAATTTTAGACTTAGGGTCATCATTAAAATAATTAATTATTTTAATAACTCATGAACCGAGTGGAATTTCCACAAAATGTTTCAAGGTTCTTTGGAATGCTGCTGTCCAAGCGTCCCTGAAAAGTTTGAGACTTGGAACACTTCTGGATGCTACAAAAATCAACACTCCCTATTAGCGAGGAAGGTGCTCCAAAAATATGCATGTTGCATGCTACTCTGATTCTGAAGCACCCTCTGCACTGCTGATGTTAGGACTTTGCCACCTCATCTACTGCGCTGATGCCTCCTATACTGCTGTCTTTTTCACTACCACTGTCACTCTTGCTGCCTCTATACCACAACTCCCTCTAAATACTGAATCTTCCATTCCTGCTACTGGAAGGGATTCTTCATCATCCCCATCTTCTCTCTGAAGTAGAAAAAACTTTGCCTTTCCTAGAGCCTTTGTGAGGATGTCTGCCACTTGTTCTCCTGTTGGAGTGTACTACAGCTGAACAACTCCACATTGTACACAGTCCCTAATAAAGTGACACCGGATGTCAATATGTTTCAACCTATCATGAAACACAGGATTCTTAGAGAGCTTTATGCAACTATGATTATCACACAAGATGCTGGTCGCTTCCATTTTATCCTTGAGTAGATTCACTAGTAGTTTCCCAAGCCATATGGCTTTGCACGAAGCTGTGCTGGCTGCCATATACTCTGCTTCTACTGAACTCAGTGCTACGGACTTCTATTTCTTACTGCACCAGGAAGTCATTCCTGTTCCTAGACTGAAGCAGTACCCACTGGTATTTTTCCAATCAACTGAACTTCCAACAAAATCTGCATGAGTGAAACCACTCAACCTGACATCATTGCTACGAGTGTACTTCAATCCAAGCTCAACTGTCCCTTGAAGGTACTTGAGAACATGCTTGGATTCTACCCAATGTGCCCTCTTTGGTTCCACCATGAATTTACTGAGGTTATTAACAACGTAACATATGTTTGGCCTTGTATTTACCAGATACATCAATGACCCTATGAGCTGCCTATACAGCATAAGATCAGCCTCATCATCTTCGGACGTGTCCATTTTCCTCCAATTGGTTATCGTTGGAGTTTTCATGGGCTTACAATCCTCCATCTTAAATATCTTCATAGTATCTGTAGTGTATCTTCCTTGACCAAGGAAGATCTCCCCATTCTGCTGCCAAAATTTCAACCCCAGAAAATAGTGCATCCGTCCTAGATCCTTCATGTCAAATTCTTCAGCCATATTCTTCTTGCAATCTGTGATTATCCTTGATGATCTTGTCAAGAACAGATCATCCACATACAACACCAATATCAAAGGCTCACTCTGTACTCGTAGATAGTAGAGATTGGGATCTGCATCAATCTTGAAGAATCCCATCTTCTGCAGGTAGCTGTCAATTCGACCATACCAGGCTCTAGGAGCTTGCTTCAGTCCATATAATTCTTTCTTCATTCTGCACACATGATTTTTCTAGTGATTTGTCTCAAATCCCTCCGGTTGTTCTATATACACCTCTTCTTCTATAACACCATTCAAGAATTCCATCTCGACGTCCATCTGGTGAATTTCCCATCCCATCTGCGCAATAAGGGATATCACGAACTTGATAGATGTGTACCTAGCTACTTGGGCAGAGGTTTCTTCATAGTATATTCCTTCCTTTTGAGCATACCCCTTAGCCACAAACCTCGCTTTAAATTTCTCGATGTTGTCGTCTGCAACATACTTGATCTCTTAGATCCACTTGGATCCTACAACTGATCTCTCCTGAGGCCTGGGTAGTACTTTCCAGACATCATTCATCATAATGGAACTGTACTCTTCCACCATTGCATCAACCCACACCTGGTGCTGAGATGCTTCCCAAAAATTGGAAGGTTCTCTGACTTGAGCAACCAAGGCTTGATACCTCTCAGGCTGCTTACGTTGTCTCTTCTAATTTTATGGGATTCCAACAAAGTCCTCTGCATCCTTCAAAAACTGTCGAAGTTCCTTGCTCGTTCTTCCACTAGTGGTGGGTGGATTTACCAGCTCTGCTTCTTGAAAATCCTCGAGAGACACATCCTTTGGGTCACTATGTCTTAGAGATGCAAATGAATTTTTTGCTGCTGGTTCTTGGGGTTGGACGAGAGGCTCTTCCTCTAATTGTGTAGAAGAAGGCAGCTCTCATGATATTATAAAGGCCTTCTCCTCCATAAACTTCACATCCCTTCGCACCACCACTTTCTCGCTCTTAGGAATGTAGATGCGATAAGACTTTTCATTCTCATTGTATCCTACCAGATACCCCTTTTCAACAGTAATCTCCAACTTCTTCCTCTTCTCACTAGGCACATGACAGTAAGCTGTACTGCCAAAGATTAGTGACTCACTTCAGGCTTACTGCCAGTGAAGACAATTTTTGGTGTGATCTTCCCCAGTGTAGTGCGAGGAGTCTTGTTTTGAATGTCGACAATTGTATTACACGCTTTAGCACATATAAATTTGGGGCATGTCTTGGTCATACATCATATCTCTGGTTGCTTCAACAATAGTTTGGTTCTTCCTTTTTGCCACACCATTCTACTCCGGATTGTATGGGGCTGTCCATTCTCTTTTGATGCCTTACCTTGCACAAAATCCGGTGAATTATTTATCTATGTATTCACCACCATTATCTGATTGCAACACCTTGATCTAATTCCCTGTCATATTTTACACCAAAGCCTTAAACTCTTTAAATCGACTGAAGACTTCATCCTTGGTCTTCAAGAAGTAGATCCAGGTTTTCCTGGAATGGTCATCAATGAAGGTGATGAAATATTTAGCACCGCTAAGAGCTCTAGTGGACATCAGCCCACAGATATCTGAGTGTATTAGATCCAACACACCCTTGGCCCTATTGTTGCTTCTCTAATACGATTCCTTGGCATATTTTCCCAATACGCACCCCTTGCAGACATCATATAGTTTAGTGCTCAGTTCTGGAACACTTGTGACGGTCTTTTGGAGAGTTCTCAATGACCCATGATGCAAATTCCCCATTCTTCTGTGCCGTTTCTCATTCAGGTCCATTTCATCTGCGCTTCCAACTAGTGCTATTGGAGAATCAATCTGTAGCTTGTACAATTTGTTGCTTCTTACCCCAATCTGTGCCTTCTTCTTCCAACTGGGGTGCTTGACATAGACTCGATTGCCAATAAAGTAGACGTCATATCCTCAGTTTTGAAGCTGTGACACTGAGAGTAGATTCATCCCCAAACCCGACACATGCAGTATGTTAGCACTGGAATCATCACTTGGAATACTTCAAGCACTTGACCAGACACATCCTAAGCTCAAAGGTTTTTCTTATGATTTGATTGGGTTTTCGGAAAGTGGTTGGATCTCAGGCACTCTAAAAGGAATGTTGAACAGATAAAAAGCTCTGACACATATGAGGGCACTGGTGTATGATGTGGTAGAAAAATTGAGTTTGTAGCTTGATGGTTAGAAGAATGGAAGAAAGAAAGTGGGTCTGTAGGACATAAATCCACTACTGGGAGGAAAAATGACACAAATTGCAGATCTGAATTATATAGTGAAATAATGCTTTTAAAAGACTTACAAGAATCTCACCTTACATGTAAAGAATCCTATTACAAGGAATGCTTCTGACTAACATGACCTCATGAATCAATAATTCTTGGTGAATCAAGACTGACAAAAATATATGAACATGCATGCTAGATCAAAAGACTTATAAAAACATGAAACAGGTTTTAATTCCACCTCAAGGAATGCTTATGAACAATATTCAATTCATATTGAATCAGGAAAGCTTGGAACATGACTTACAAAAACATATCCATATGACTTGGAGGTTCACAAGACTTATAAAAACATAAGATATAACTTTTATGATAAATCTGGAAAGAGAGATAAAGTATGTAAAAATAGAAGGGAAAACAATACACACACCATATGATTTTGCGAATCCTCAAGAGTGTAACTGGAATATATTATGTGTTTGACAATACAATGTTCAGGAATGTCATGAGAATCAGTAATAGGGCACTCAACTCTGTGCCACCAACCATCTCCCTCTTCTACATCTATAAACTGTGTATTTAGAGATTTACAATGGTCTTTCATAAAGGCTAGACTCTCGAATATATCCATAAACAAGGATTTTTTTACAATCCAAAGGAACAGGGAGTTCCTGTTTCTAGCAAGAAAACCTTACATAATACTTGGCTGATATTAATCCACTCTAACAACATTGTGAACATGGTAGTTTTTAATCCTGAACTATAGGTGTAGAAGTGCAGGGTCTGCTGATATTATCTTAATTGCCTGAGTAACTACTGCGGAGGTTCCTTTAATGCTTCCAACTGTCTCTTGAATGTTGTCTGGTGCCTTGTTGAAATGTGCTAGTGCTGAGAGTAATGGTGGCGCAGGTTTAATGGAAATATTTTCTAGAGGAGGTCTACCATTGTTTTCCTTATAAATGGTGGAAACCCAAAACCTTTTGGATAAAATGGCGGAGAAAAAGGTGGGGCCAATGTTAATAATGGTTTTCGGTGGGGGGGGGGGGTATGTAAGCGGTAAGTAGTTTGAATGAAGGCGGGTGCGAAATGACGAGAGGAAGACATGTTGCAGTGGGGTCGGATCATAATACTACCTATTTCAGACACCCCAGCTATGTTAAATCCAGAATGGGTAAAGGGGGCCAAAATAAAACAAGGGTCGCTGATTAAAGAAGTGGGGAAGATCTTGAGGCGGAATAGGCTACGGGATATATTGAAATTTGGGAATCGGAGGAGTTAATCATAAAACAAAAAAGGCAAGTTTTTTCAGATTGCAAATTGCAATGGAAGGTGAGATGACGTGGAGAAATGGAGCAGGAGTGGCATCAGAGCGAGAGGTAAGGTGTTAGACAGTTAACGCAGACGAGAACAAGAGATGCAACGACGAGCCCTACAAATATCGCATCGCAACATACAAACCTTAACTTGCGACAAATTAACAATAAACTTAAAAATTTCCTATTGCGATGTGTGATGGGGAAAGGGTGACATGGCAGGGAAAGGGTCCCACTTTATATCTCCATTGGGGAAAGGAGGCAAAAGTAAGTAGAAAAGGTAAGTAATGTTGCGATCTTGCGATGCAATGGATATCGCACATCACATGTGATAAGATATTGTGGTGATCACAATGATTAAAGGTTGGCAAAGTGCGATATGTTATAATCGCCAAAGTTGCAACGTGTGAAATGCTATATTCGTTGATCTGCGAATTAGTATGTTTTGCGATGCACGTAGAAGTGCTAAAAGAAAGAGTTTGATTTTGTGAAAGGCGAAAGCTAAGGTTAAGTGTTAATCATGCCTGAATCATAATAAAAAGGGTTTATAACGTATTCGAGGCGTATCAAAGGGAAATATGGGTCCCACCATTATCGCATTGGGAAATTTATGAAGCGGAAAGTGAGATGCGAAATCGTAAAGAATGCGAAGTTGCGCAAATGTGAAAAGAGGTGACGTGGAAAAGAGAGGTGGTCCCAACAATCTCGCAAATCGCATTTCAGAGGCTTTTGTAGGAGACGACAATTGTGATATTTATGAAGTTTGGATTTGCGAAACGTCGATTGCGATGAAATTTAAGGGTTTCCAAATGGTTAAGTGCGGAAAATATATATGATATCATATATGTATATGATATATATTAAAGGTTGGTTGTGGGGGGCACAACTGCTTTTCCGTTGGAATTTAACATTTGAAAAAATGAAGCATAAGGAGCTAGAGGCCAAATAAAATGACAGAGAGGGCAACTTTGAAAGGAATCAAAACCAGTGCTAACACAATACATTAGTGGCCTAGATTCTGTTTCTTGCCTCAGTCTGAAAAACTACAATACCTCTCCCAACGGGAGCGCACTTTGCTTTATTACCCATGGTTATTTTGAAATTCATCTGCTCTTCTTGGTAGTCGAAAAAACAATCCTGTACTCCCGTCATGTTAGCAGAGGATCTGCTGTCAATATATCAGACATCAGAAGATGCATTGCTCAATACACAAGCAAAATCTTCCTCTAATCTGAATGCCAATACAAAGATATCATGATCCATCTGTTCTATCGTGCTTCTTCCCCCTCCTGAAGAACTGCGTGAAACCTTCTACGTTGTTGCTGCAACAATAGATTTCTGTTCACTGATAGATGCCCGCTCTCTGTTATTCATCTATGGCTTTGATACCATGTGAAAATTTACAAACAGTTGCAGTGATAGACTTATTTCTCCTACTTATTATTTCAATAAGTTATTATTCAAAAATATTCTGGCAAGTATCGAAATAAATACTACTGCAACATTCACAGATATATATGTAGAGAAATAAACAATAGAGAACATAAGCACAATAATCAATCACATGTACATGGTTATTTTTGGACAATTGTCCCCAGAAAATCCAATGTGGGAAAATCAGTGAAGTAGATGAGGGTTTTATTAATTCTTCAGCAAATGATATCGTTACAGGGAAAATATACAAAAGATAAATTATGAACAACCTAAGACTGAATTTCCGGCTTACTCGGAAAATTCTCTGACACCCAGAACAACCCCTGCATGCCCCTGCTTCTCTCTGCATGATTCACTACGCAGTCCCAGTGCTGGACTGCATGAGTCTGCGTGGAGACTGCATGGGTTCTCTGGACTGCAGCCTCAAGCTGCCTCCAGTGATCCACTGCTACTCTCCGACCCTGATCTCGATCACCATTGACCTCCTCCTTCTGCTTCTGCAACTTCTTGCCCTGCAACTCTCCCACTGAGATCGAATTCTACATCAGAATGATCTCCTTCAAGTACTGAGTGTATGCCCAGCTTGTTTTCCAAGTGACCCTCAAGCCTGATTTTATAATCTTCCTGTTGGAGAACCAATGACCCAGATTAAAATACTAATCAATGGCTAAGTTTAAAACTTGACTTGATCCATTTTTTCCAGAAGATTCAGACTTTGACTTATTAATACCCTTTAATTATTTTATTCTACTAAGTTTAGACTTAGGGTCTTCATTAAAATAATTAATTATTTTAATAAGTCATGAATCGAGTGGAATTTCCACAAAGTGTTTTTGGGTTCTTTGGAATGCTCTTGTCCAAGCCTCCCTGCAAAGTTTGAGACTTGGATCACTTCTAGATGCTGCAAAAATCAAGAGACCTGACAATGTAAGGGTAATCTTGTGGGTGAGGAGAAGATGTCCTTGAATTTTTCCAGGACCTTATCAACTTGTTTTTGCTGCGCAGAGGCTCCCTTTCTAGGGGTCATAGATGTGGCCACAATCTTCTCCTTACTTTTATAACGAATAAGAAAGAAAACAAATTTACCGATTTGGGAGACGATCTTACTGGATTGCTTAGTAGATATCAAAGAGATGGCGGTATGCAAGGCTACCTCTGGTATCATGTATAATTTTCTGCCCAAAGTAATAATAATAGTGCAAGGCCTAAGATCATACATAGCGTAATGCTTCAAAAAATATGGTTTTCCTAATAAAACATCACAAAATTCAAGAGGAGCAACATCGCATATTACCTTGTCCATAAAGGGCTTGATGTTATAGGGAACGTCACATTGCTAACTCACAAAAAGATATCATCCTTGGTGGAGCCACCCGATGGTATATGGTTATGGGTATGGTGTGGTTGGCAGACCTAATCACTTAACGACCTCTGCTGATATGAGATTATTTTGGCTCCCACTATTGACAATGAATTGCAGCGGAGAACCCTTCACCCACATCTGTAAGTGGAAGAGACGCTCCCCCTCCTATGGATCATCGTGCTCAGTCTTCTGGACCTTGGTGGTGGAAAATGGTGGCTCTGGGTTATGCGTCAATAATCTGCTTCCCCTTATCCTTCCCTTTATTAGGCTCTAGATCAGAATCATAACATTCATAAGACTATGAAGCTTTTTTCTCGGCCACCAATGACTGCTTGGAATGACACTCATTTATTTTGTGGGTGGGGCTCTTATGGAATTAACACCACTTTCTTGTGTCATTTTTTTATCTTCGTGGTGTCATTCTTTCCTTTTGGCTTCAATGGGTTTTCCTAGGTCATTCCACCTTGGCTCTGTCATTTTTCCTGCGATTTGAAGTTGCTCTTGCCCTGCTTCAGATTCGCAGATCCAAAGCCTCTCTTATTTTGTTTAATCTTGACATCATATCAGTATGTTACACTAAGTGAGGAGATGTCCAGGAACCCCATTTCTTCCTGAATGTATTTGTGTTGACATTCACAATACTTGAGCACTTGATGTCGCTCAGAGTCTTTGCTACCGTAATGTGGTCTATTGTGTGTACTTGTCTTCATAGCTCCTAACATGGTAATATTGGTCCTTTACAACATCCCGGAAAGAGTTCCAAGAGGGTGTGGTTGTGAATAGAGAGGGTTCCTCGACCCTTTTATCACAGTAAGTTTCCCACCAATCCTTGACATAGGGGTGGCCTTAAGAAGTGAAAAAATAATATTTTCCCTATTATAGAAAATATGGACTGAAAAATAACCTTCCAATAGACTTAACCTTTTATCTACAACATATGCACCTCTCTAACATTCGAATATAGGGATATCAAAGTTAACTTTTACCTTGAACGGGGTGGTGCCTCCGAAGTTACTGTTGGAAGAAGATGTGTCACTTGTTGCAACCGCCCAAAGATATGGGCAAATTTTTCCATCATCTCATTCCTTTATTGCTCGAGGGATTCTTTGAGCAACACTTTGAAGGATCTCCTGCTCCCTCTTTTTTTATTCTACCATAGGAGGTCGTCGGTGTCGAAAAGGACGGTCCTGCAAGGGATGAGCTCCTTATACCTTGAAATTTTTGGGGACATGCATAAAAAAATAGAGAAATAATAGACTACTCTGATACCATTGATCTAAATTTATGAAGGAACGAAATGAAATTCAGTTTTAAACAAAACACAAAGATACAATGAAAGAACAAGACTTAAATTAATTAATAACAAGTACTAAATATTGTTTACATCTAGAATGGAATAAAATAGCTCGGATGATGGTAAATTATCTTTGAGAATATATGTGACGACTACATGCCTTCTAAAATGTGTTACAATGAGGCTCAAATGCCTTTTTATCATAAATAAGAAGTGTGAAACCCTAACCCTAGGAGATGAAACGCCAACGGTTTTGGACCTTGTTGGGGTATGTTGGATCGCCAACTTCCTAGGGTTGTAACTTTGGCATATGATTGATGAGCCCCAGTATTGCAACAAGAATGTTGCAACTCCCAAGGCTACCAACTTTAATTATCAACCTGGGGTTCGTACAAACCTAAGAGGTGGTAGTATTGTATGCAAAGTAAGATAATATCTGAGGAAATAGACCAAAGAAAAGTATATAGAGACCACTCTATAAACTAAAACTTGATTTGAAAGAAAAATATATTTCATAAAAGGAAGTTCTAATCTACATGGAGGAATGGAATTTGTTGAAGTTTAGAAATGTCTCTTTTTTACCATCCTTTTTCCATCACATTCCACCTTTATGTTATTTTTCTACAAAAACCCCAAAATATTAAGGACAAGATCAATACCTACAAGGTATTAATCATCCATATTTAAATTTTCTATTTTTAGTGAAATTATGACAAATGTATCTTGTATTACTGAATTTTGTACATTCTCCAACTGATATCCGTTTCTGTAGAAGAATCCATTGTCAGATAGGTTGCAACGCTCCAGAAGAAGAAAGAAGACTGTTAAAAGATGACATTTGTCTCCCAGACAAATAACCACCTACTGGCATTGCTTGGAAAGCTAAGAAAAATATGAGATCTTGAATTCAAAGGTTGAGTCAAACTTGGAAATTGTGTGTTGCAGTTGAACACATGAAGCGAAAAATCAAGTGAGCGAGGCACTTAGCTCTTAAAACAATAAATATCCTATGACTTGTTTTTTCCATATGAAGTCATAAAGAGATTGGACTCTCAGTTTTTGATCTCATTGGTGTCAAATTTTCTTACAGTTTATCAACTTAAAATGCTTTTGAAGTTGTTTTTATCATTTGTATAAATAACAATGAGCGAGACAAAGAACACATTGGAGATTATTGTTATTAAGTTTATAATCCTTTTGTGGACAAATTGATAATTTGTTCTCTTAATAAAAGTTCTTGTTACGTTCTGAATGTGTGCGTAAAGACCTATTGATTATTAATCAATCTTGCACTCCAGAAGGGCCCCCTGCGAGCTGTGAGGTTTTATTTCAAGTTTTGAGTTATTTCAGTTAATGTTTCTTGCAATTTTATTTTCGTTACAAATTTCATTTCTGATTGCTTTATTTTTGTCACAAAGTACTCATAAAAAATAAAACACAAAAAAGAGTTACTGATTCAAAGCATCTTTGCTACCCGTACTTAGTTTTTTATCATTCAATTTTATTCATAGTTAGTTGTTTTATCATTTAATTTCCATTCCTGTTAAGTTGTTTTCAAGTTTTGATATGTTAAAATGGAAATACATTTAAGAAGTTAATTGCGCACATTAGTAATCATTCTTGAGTTGGATTTTCATTTATTTTATTAGATTCCATTGTCATTCCCTTTTAAAGAAATTCTACCTTTTATAGATTAGATTTTAGTATCAATTCTCTCACAGCATTTAGATTAATTTTGTTCAAATTTCAATTTAGCTTAAAGATTTCTTTTCAGTAATTAGTGCAGAATGGGTTCAATTTCATAACAACAGAATTAAGTTATTTATCTTCCATGTTTTGATTTTCAAGCATTTCCTTCTCGTATTTTAAGTGTGGATGTCTATAATCTAGATAAATATTTACTTCAAAAGCTTAATTTCGTTAGTTAGGACTCTGGATTGAAAGAACACGTGTGTCCTTAGTTTCCAAATTGTATGAAAGACAATTATTCATTTTTTCGCAGTTAATTTTATTTTTAGAATTCACTTAATTTACAAAAGAAATCGTAGCATATATAGTGCACATACATTTCACAAGTACACGAATCTTGGTTGAGATTTAATGAAGTAAATTAAAACATTTAATTTACCAAACATTTTGGCGTCGCTGCCGGGGGAAGTGTATATAGGATTTATTCTTGTACATTATTTAGGAAACTTTTAATTTCAATAAAATTGAAAAATGATAAGAAATATTTATGCATAGAGAAAGAGATTTTAGGGGTAGATTTGTAAGTAGGGGTAAAAGTTTGATTCCAACACCACCACTCATTGCACCTAGACCTCGTATTTCCACACCATTCACTGATACTCGCATTCCATCATTGGAAGGTAGGCATAGACTTCTTGAGGTGCATAGATCTGAAATCCAACTTAGAGATTCACCAACTTCCTCTACTAAAGTTATGGTTGAAGAACATACATCCTAAACAAAAGGAGTAATATTTCTTTCTTCAACTAGAGAACAACTTCTAGGAAAAAAACTAGAAGTACTTAGTGAAGAAGAAGAAGAAACTTATTCTAATATTCCATTAGTAGAAGAACCCGAAGAAGAGTTAGATAATCCAATCATAGAACCCTATATTAGCTCTTAAGAATCTACAATGGTAGGGGAAGGAGAAGGAGAAGTACATAATGTGAATGGTGAACTTAGGATTGGAAGTGTAAGAGGTAGAGGAGGAAATAGAGGAGGAGGTGGAGGAATATGTGGAAAAGGTAGAGGAGGAAGTAGAGGAGGAGGTGGAGGAATATGTGGAAGAGGTGGTAGAGGAGATCCATAACCTTTTGGATTTACAATATTCGATGATGATACCATGACCACAATGAAGAATATCTCACATTATATCCTCCCTAATTTCCATGGACTAAGACATGAGGATCCTGAAACATTTCCTTTTGAGTTTGAAATTTGTGTAGATCTTATGATTACCTACTTGATTCTCAAAAAATAAATTTTTTTCCAACCACTCTTAAAGATGGAACACTTAAATGGTTTATGGGATTAGGAACACATATTATCAGAACATGGGAAGAAATGAAAAACGTGTTCTTAAATAAATATAAGGATTATTGTATGCCCCATAGCCTTAAAGATGTAGTCTTTAAAATGATGCAAAAATAGGATTGAAATATTGAATATTTGGTTGAAATATTTGTCTATAATTTTAAAAGGGATAAGATGCATAATCTAGATGATGAAACTTGGAAATCTCTTTTGATAAAATCTATTATAGATGAGTGGGTTGATCTCCTTAATTTAATGGGCAAAGGAGATATTTCTCAGCTTTCATTTAAAGACATATGTGAACTGTGTACACATATTTCAAGAGGTAAGGCTAGAACTGGGAAGAATCCAAGAGACCCTGTCATGACCAGAATCAATAAATCTGCAATTGGGACGGTAAGTAGAGCTGAAATAGGCAATTTTCTTGACAACTTTAAAACAGATATTTTAGGGAGTCTTAGTGAACAACTAGATACCCTTAAAATATAAAACAAGTAAAAAGCTAAAAAAATGTTGCATTATCTATCTTTTGTCCAATATGTAGAAATAAACATGCCTTGAGAGAATGTCCCCTTGATAGTGTAGAAATTTCTGTCATATGTGCTCAGATTCATAATAGGAGTGTCCTTCGATACCTGGTCTTAAAGTTTTCTTTCAAGATGAAGTTGGGAGATGCCAAGCTCATTTTTTTTGTTGTTGCTAAAATACCATGGCAAAATCCACAGTCAAATGTGACTCAAGGCTTTAAAACTCAATCATATGCACATCCACAGAGTAATTGGACTGCAACTATGCCTTTGCAACCTTGGCCTCCACAATATCAAAATCCATCTTGGGAATAAGGTTGGAAAAATCCTTATGGTAAATATCCTCAATTTCAAAAACCTTATTCTTCTTTTCCACCACCATATTTTCCTCATCCCACTCAACTTTCTCAATTTCAAAATCCAAACCAAAATCTTTCACTACCACTTCCTCAAAAACCAAATAAAATGCCCACTCAACCACTTCCTAACCCAAATAATAAAAATCAACAAGCTATTTATAATGTTCATGATCCAGGTGGATATTGGTGGTCACCCGCCTATTCCACTTGGGGCTCCACCATTGTCTATTTCAATTTTTCAGTTTCGGCACAGTTTACTATTTTTAGCAGTTTTTTGGGTCCTAAACTTCCGGAGCCATTTTGAGGCCCTAAACGACGTTTTTTGGGAAAACGGAGAGGAACATGGGTCCATGGACCGATGTTGCTCGTTCCAAATTTGTAGTCCTCGGATAGATCTTTCTAACGAGGTATGGTACGCGTCAAACGGAGATCGTATGCCAAAGTTACGCCCCTGGGAAGTTGAAACACCAATTTACCCAAACGGGGCCCATAGTTTTGGCGCTTCATCTCCTAGGGTTAGGGTTTTGGCTGTTTAGGATTTCCATTGTTTCTAAATAATAAATAGGCCCTCGAGCCTCATTGTAACTCAGTTCAGAGGCCTGTAGCCGCCACATCTCTTCTCAGAGATAGCTACCAGCACCCTAGCTAGTTTTATTTCCATTTTGTCTGTAAGCAAATTTCAGTTCTTTGATATTAATGAAATGAAGTGTTATTTTCGCTGCATCTCTGTATTTATGGTTATATGTTTATTATGTTGCGTTCCTGCATAAATCCGGATCAGTGGTATCAGAGCGGTCTGCTTTTTCTCGATCCTTCTTTGCATGTCCCCAACGAGGTCGGGGTATAAGGAGCTAGGGCTCGATCTGGTGGAACCTTTGCAGGATCAGCCTCGCAAACCTCGACGGACGCCCATGGGGGACGAAAAGAAAGATGAGGGAGCAGGAGATCCTATCAAAATATTGCTCGAGGAGGCCCTCGAAAAACAAAGGAACGCGATGATGGATAACTTTGCTCGGATCCTTCAACGGCTACCCCCGGCAGCGCATCTGCATCCAGCAGCCACTCTGGAGGCGCGACTCCTTTTAAGATACAAGTAAATTTTGACATTCCCATATTTGAGGGTCAAATAGACGCAGATGCTGTAGATAGATGGTTGAATCTGTTAGAAGGATATTTCTCGGTTCATGACTTTTCAGACCGGGAGAAGATTATTTTTCCTCTCAGCTACCCATGTTAAGAATGGGTGGAAACCTACGCCAGGCTCAGGATGTCAGACCCTCACAGAGTGTGCGTACCAACAGAATTCTTTCAAGATGCGAGTCAAGGAACAATACTATCTGTGGGGAGCTATGAGGACAATACATATAATAGTTAAGCTATGACAACAAAGGGATCAAGATGTGCATGGTGGCAGATACATTTCCTTTGCGCACAAGTTAAGATGTCAAAAAGAGATTGAAGAAACATATAGTTCAAAGTATATGGTGTCTTTGCTGTATACATTCGGGAGAAATGGAGTTCTCGACATCTCCTTGCAGCTTGACGGTACGACATTGTGGTATCTTTGTAAGATTGAGCAGAAGTTCAAACAGAAGAAGCGAGACTTTGGATCTGCGAATCAAAAGCAAGGAAAAGGTGCTTCCAAACCGTAGAACAAAGGACAGAGCCAAGGCATGGCGGCTAAAGACAACCCGTCAAAGCCACAAGAAAAGAACAACACCGTAAAGCCAAAGAAGGACACGGGAAAGTGGTGTGAGTTCCATAAGAGCTCCACTCACAACACAAGTGAGTGTCGTGCCAAGCAGTCGCTAGTGGCCGAGATGAGGGCTTCTGAGTCAGATGCATGCTCTGACTCCGAATCAGAACCTGAAAAGGGGAATGAAAAAGGGAAACAGATTATTGATGCGGAGCCCAACGCCATTGTTGCCACTACAAAGATCCAGAAGGAGGAACCGGAAGATCCAGAGGAGGAGGAACGTCTCTTCCACTCCCAGATGTGGGTAAAGGGCTCCCCGGTACAGTTCATTGTCGACAATGGGAGCCAAAAGAACCTCATTTCAGCAGACGCCGTGAAGCGGTTGGGCTTGCCAACCACAGATCACCCACATCCATACACCATCGGGTGGCTTCACCAAGGACGAGATCTCCGCGTCAGCCGGCAGTGTCGCCTTCCCTATAGCATCAAGCCCTTCACGGATGAGGTATTATGTGGCGTTGCTCCTATTGATGTTTTTGATGTATTATTAGGACAACCATACTTGTGGAAGCGTCATGCTGTGTATGAGTCTCGGCCTCGTGCTGTTATTGTTACTTTGGGAAATAAGTTGTACAGGATACCAGAGGTACCACCTCCTGCCGCTATCTCTTTGGTTACTGCAAAACAATGCAGTAAGCTCATTTCCCAAACCGGGAAATTCGTTTTCCTGATGATCCGCCCCCAGGGCAAGAAGAAGGCGCCAGCACGACACTCCGAACCAGGCTCCTCTCACACACAAACAACTTCAACAAATGGATAGGGTCATGGAGATGCGGGACATATTCCACCTCACCCACGAGAGGTTCTACGCCTTTGTCGAATTGACACCCGATTCTGTCGGCCCCAGTGCACGCAGCTACCTAATGGAGCCGTCCATATCGATGCTCATTATGGAGAATGATGAAATCAAGCGAATTCAGGAGGCTATCAGAAAGGTCACATCAAAACAAGTTCATCACCATGGGACTGGATCATGTTAGTACGGAAGAAGGATGGGACGTGGAGCTATGAAGTGACTATCGGGGCGTGAGCTGAGATCACTGTGGAATAGGTACCCAATCGCACGGATTGATGACCTTCTGGACCGACTCAAAGGTGCAAAATATTTCAGCAAGATCGACCTGAAGTCCGGGTATCACCGGGTACCAATTGAACCCTCCGATGTGTGGAAGACTGCCTTCAAAGCCAAGGAAGGCCTTTTCGAATGGCTGGTCATGCCTTTCGGGTTGACGAATGCTCCCGCCACCTTCATGAGGATGATGGATGACATCTTACGGCCATTCACCAACTCATTTGTAGTGGTGTACTTGGATGACATTCTGATCTTCAGCCAGACTTGGGAAGAGCACCTTCACCACATCCGACAAGTCCTCCAAAAACTGCGGCAACACAAGTTGTGTGCCAATTTGGAGAAGTGCACTTTTGGCATGACCCAGGTTCAATATCTGGGATACATTATTGATGAAAGGGGGGTGCATGTGGATCCAGCCAAGATCCAAGTCATTCGGGATTGGCCAGCCCCAACCACTATAACAGAGCTTCGCAGCTTTCTGGGTCTTGCTAATTTCTAGGAGGTTCGTGTTGGGATTCTCTCATATCCATTGGCCCCTTGAGTCAAGTCACCAAGGGAGAGTGAGAGAATTTTTTCTGGTTGGAACCTCAACGAGAAGGCGTTCACGGAAATTGAAAAATCGCCTGCAACACATGAAGTGCTCACCTTTCTGAGACTTGCAACATTATTTGAGATGAGACGGATGCCTCGAAATCATGCTATTGGGGCAGTTCTTACTCAACAGGGACATCCAGTGGCATTTCACAGTGAGACATTGTCTGACACAGTTCGCAAGTACCCCACATATGACAAAGAAATGTAATCCATTGTGCAAGCTTGTCGACAGTGGAAGCATTACATTTTGGGGAAGGAAACAATCATCCACACAGACCACAGGCCCCTACAGTTCATACAGACACAAGGGAAGTTGCAGAATGATCGCCATCAAAGGTGGTTCACATATCTGCAACAGTTTCATTTGAACATAAAGTACAAGAAGGGTAGCACCAATCATGTTGCAGACTGCCTCAGCTGACCACCAATCGTGGCGCTCACCACTGTGCTCAACTCTTGTGGGCATGAGACTTCTGATTGGCCGCTTCTCTATGAGGTATTAGAATTATTAAACTGCAAAGAGACACTCTGCTCCAGAAGTCACTGAGTTCAGTCCCTACCTCAAGATGCACTTTTGTCTCATGAATACCTCCTTCCTTCAAGCGAGCGTGCCAAGATGATATGGGAAGCACACTACGGTCGAGTCGCTGGGCATTTCGGGGTCGAGAAAATAGTAACAAATCCACAGACGTATTTCTATTGGACGAACCTTCGAAAGGATGTCGAGAAGCACATCAGATCCTGCACTGCTTGTGCCATTGCCAAACCGACCATCAAGAAGCAAGGCCTATATACTCCTCTACCTACCCCTAGTCGACCTTGGGAATCCATCTCCATGGATTACATGTCGGACCTGCCTTCTACTAAGCAGGGAAATGACTGTGTTTTTGTGGTCGTCGACAGATTCTCGAAGATGGCCATTATGGCGGCCTGCAAGAAGAATATCACAGCAGAAGCCACTGCTAAAATATTCTTTGAACGAGTGTGGGTGCACTTTGGGATCCCACAGTCTATCATATCAGATCGGGATAGCAGGTTCCTCAGCACATTTTGGTCCAACCTCTGGTCAATGCTGGATACCAAGCTCACCAAGTCCACGGCTTTCCATCCCCAAACAGATGGCCAGACAGAGGTCGTCAACAGAATGATTGTACACATTCTGCGCATGTACAATTCAAAGCATCCACGCACATGGGACGAGAGCCTCCCTTATGTACAACATAGTTATAATCGGGCTCTCCACAGTTCAATCGGCCATAGCCCCTTTCGGGTGGGCTTGGGATTCCAGCCACTATGTCCCATTGACGTAGCCATGCCATTTGCAGCTGCTCAGGCCAATTCAGCTCATGTCCAGTCTGAAGTTGACAAAGCCAGTAGCTTCATCGTCACATTAACATCTAGCCAATAGGTTCATGATATATTGGACAGGAAACCAATTCAATCTCAACAATCTCCCCTGTAATGTCTCCCGTTACTAACTTGAGTGTGACAAGTAGCTCATTACCAAAAGGAGCGCCTCATGAGCCCCACCACAAGTTCACATCAGATCACGGGCGTACACCATCACAGTTGCGAACAATGCCTTCGAGCTCGGTATTCCACCATTCCTTGGTCTGCACCCAGTCTTCAATGTGGATCGCCTTCGTCCTTACTTCCCACCTCTACTGGACACCTCGGACATTGCAGAACAACTCACACCAACTGAGTTAAATCCAGACTGCATGGAACAGGCCACCACAGATTGCATCATGGACATGCAAATCAAGAACACTCGCCGGCAGAAGATCCAACTATATCGGGTTGTCAAAGCTGGCCAACTCCTGCACCAAGGAAAGTGGTTCACCAGGGACCAAGTTCAGCAGAAATTTCCTCATCTCATGGAGGAACTTAACGCAATGGGGACCATTGCTTCCTAAGGGGGGAGGAATGATCCAGGTGGATATTGGTGGTCACCGCCTATTCCACTTGGGGCCCCACCATTGTCTATTTCAGTTTTTCAGTTTCGGCACAGTTTACTATTTTTAGCAGTTTTTCGGGTCCTAAACTTCCGGAGCCGTTTTGAGGCCCTAAACGACGTTTTTTGGGGAAACGGAGAGCAACATGGGTCCATTCCATGGACCATTGCTCGTTCCAAGATTTGATCCTCGGATAGATCTTTCTAACGAGGGTAGAGCAGCGTCAGAAAACGGAGATCGTATGCCAAGATTCATAGAAGTTAAAACTAATTACAAGCCGGGCCCATAGTTTGGCGCTTCATCTCCTAGGGTTAGGGTTTTGGATGCTTATGGTTTTCCATTGTTTCTAAATAATAAGGAGACTCAGACCTCATTATAACCTCAGTTGGAAACTGCTTATATCTCTAGAGATAGCTACCAATGCCCTAGCTAGTTTTATTTCCATTCTGTCTGTAAGCAAATTTCAGTTCTTTGATATTAATGAAATGAAGTGTTATTTCCACTGCGTCTCTGTATTTATGGTTATATGTTTATTCTGTTGTGTTCCTGCATAAATCCGGATCAGTTCAAAGACAAAATTTTCAAGCTTGTATGATAACACCACTAGGTATAAATGATGTTCAACTTAGATCTCGTAGAGTTTTGCAAAATAAGTCACGGACAATTATCATCCTAGAATCTAAAGAGGATGAGATTCATGAAAAATATGAAATTATTTATCAAGAAAGTACTCCTCCAAGGTAAGATATCCCTATGCAATCAAAGGATGATCAATAAAATAAGCTCCTATAGTTCCTCTAATAATTTTTTTTTTAATTTCTTTACAAGAATCACTTTTTCTTGAAAGACTTAAAATTGACAAAGAAATAGAACGGAAGATTATTCTACCATACTATGACATGTTAGATGAAATTAAGAATGTTTGCATCAAAATTAATTTACTACAGGCAATAAAGGAAATACCGATATTGGCAAAAACCATCAAGGAGCTAGGTATTAGAAAATGAGGAAGAAAAAAAAAACACTAAAAAGATCTAATTGGTAGGGAAAATTATTGATATTATGATGGGGAAAACTATTGTCCTAAAATATTTAGATCGAGGAAGCCCCATTGTAAAAATCCATATCAATGGCATTGAGATCCCAAATATACTAATTGATCTAGGAGCAACCATTAATATCATAAATAAACATACCATGGAACAATTCAAACTACATGTATTCATAAGTTGTACATAAGGAGATATGTATATATTTGATGGAAATTCCACTAAGAAATTCACAGTGTATCCTTCTGTAAAAACTATAACTGAAGTAGAAAGTGAAATATGGATAGATGATGATAATGAAGACTTTGATAACATGCAATCAATTTATACTTTTTCACAACTAGATGAATAAAATCAATTAATAAACTTGATGAATAATTATGATTCTTCTTCTTATTATGAAAAAAATCAAATTTTTGAGGAACAACTTAACATTGAAAATTTATCATCACATCAATTTTCTTTACATTCTATGGAGAAATTTGGAAATTCTCAAGTTGAAGTCTTTCCAGGTAAAACATTAATATACCCGGAGGAAATTCAAAAGAGAAAATTAATAATGATGCTACAAAAAAAATCTTCTGCTTATGCATGGAAATATACTAATATAAAAGGAATTGATCCTAAAATGTGTATGCATCACATTTATATTCAAGAAAATGTCACACCAGTTAGACAACCCCAAAGGAGAATGAATCCAAATTTGTGGGAAATTGTTAAAGAGGAATTATAGAAACCGTTGGGTGTGAATTTTATTTATCTTATATGAGATAGTCAATGGGTATCGCCTCTAGTGATTGTTCCAAAGAAGAATGGAAAATGGAGAGTATGTATTGATTACAGAGAATTAAATAAAGCCACTTCGAAAGATCATTTTCCACTACCCTTTATAGATAAAGTGTTAGATACCTTGGAAGGAAAAAATATTTTTCATTCTTAGATGGTTTTAGTGGAAACAATCAAATCCAATTATTATGAGAAGATCAAGATAAAACCACTTTCACATGTACTTGAGGAACATATGCCTATAGGGTACTACCTTTTGGGTTATGTAATGCACCTGTCACATTTCAAAGTGCAGTCTTAGGTTTTTTTTCTGATCTAATTCATGATTGTGTGGAAGTATACATGGATGATTTTACTGTGTATGGTGATTCCTTCGAAGAAGCTATGGGAAATTTAGAGAAGTTATTTTATATGTAAAGAGGCCAATATTTCATTAAGCCATGAAATTTTTTTTATGATGTTTAATGAAGGTATTGTTTTAGGTCACCATATTTCACGAGATGGAATTAAGGTAAACAAATCTAAAGTAGAAGTCATTTCTAAAATTTCAATTCCTACTTGTCAAAGAGATGTTAGAAGTTTTCTCGGATTTATGGGATACTATAGAAGGTTCATAGAAAATTTCACAAAAATAGCCTCTCCACTTTTTAATCTTCTCACAAAAGATTGTGAATTTGTGTGGAGCTCTGATTGTCAAAAGGCATTTGAAACATTAAAAAAAAGAATCACTAAAGAACCAATTTTAAGAGGACCAAATTGGTCTCTCCCTTTTCACATATCTACTGAAGTTGTTAGTGTCAAAATTTGCATTCTGCCATCAGTGAACAAAATCACTCTTTTCATATTCATTTTAGGGGTCCCACTCAGAATTTTTCATTCCAGTAGGTCATGCAAAAAATTCACTCACTTATGGTAGCCCTAGTCATAAAACCTCACTCCCCCTTAAAAAAATCACATTTTCTGGCCCACCTTCATGTCTTGCTAAGCATAAATTAGTCTTGAAAGGTCATTTCAGTATGTCATTATGTTAGTCAATGTCAACATGGAGTCTGTTCATTCAAGGTCCATTTATGGTCACTAGTTTTCATTTTTCTAGGCTCAATAATACTCCATTTGATTTCTCAATAAGGTCAGCAAAAGTGCTAGAGTGATTGAATAATACTTCTTTATCATTTGAAGAAAATTCGTCAGCATGTAAATATGATTGTTTAAAAGTTATAATTATGGTTTCAAAGTATTATTTTCATACTATAGTATAATTTTATTTAAAATAGAGAATGTAATTTATTTTATTTTTTATGTAATTTTATGCTCATTTTATGTAATAAGTACTGTCCCAAGCCGAAAAAAGAAAAAAGAAAAAGAAAAAGAAAAAGAAAAAATAAAATAAAATAAAAAAATTTAAGTTATAAAAAACCCTGGCCCTAGGGTTCGCATGCTCTGCACGTTGCGGCCGTGACCTAGGTGCTGGCGTGCTCCTTGCTGATTGTTGTTGCATGCTCTCGGACCCATGGCCCCTCTGGTGGATATCCTGGAGGCGGCCTCTCCACCAGATCATGCCCAGGCCTTCTCAACATTGATCAGTTCTTTAAACCCACCTCGACCTAGACTGACAATAACCAATTTTGTTAAGAAACTGGAGGGAATTCAGGAAGTCTCTCTTCCCCCTGCAACCCCTCATATGGCAGCTCTCTCGCTCACCGAAAAAGGACTCATTGGAAACTTTATAGGTCTGTGGCCTTCGCCAAAGATGGTTCAAAAATGGGTTGAACGGAACTGGACATACAATATTAGTGGGGAAATTTCAATCAGATTCTGTGGCAGAGGCTATTTCACATTCCATTTTGAGACAAAAGAAGATAAGGATCTGATATTCAGAAATGGACCATACTTCATGGACACCAGATGGCTCTACCTAAACAAATGGACACCAGATTTTGATCCTGAGCTTGAAGTCCCCAATGGTGTTCTTGTCTGGGTTCACCTTCCTCACCTCCCCTTGCATTGCTGGGGTGATGATTCAGTTCGGGCAATCAAGAATGCAGTAGGAAAGTTCATAGATAGAAGCGAGCTAAAGGAAAACATGCAAGCATGCGCCAGGATCTGTGTTGAAGTGGATTTGGGGAAAGGTCTACTAGAGGCGATCAAACTGAAGGGTGACAACTGGACTCACATACAACAACTAGACTACAAAAAAATTCCTTTCAAGTGCAAGGTATGCGATGAATAAAATCATTTTTCTAATATATGCACCAAAGTTATTGAGGTTGAAAAATATGATCCAAAAACCCAATGGGAAACTATAAAAAAGAAGAAGACTGTTCCAAACCAAAGAAACTCAAGCATCCCTCCTATCCAAACCTATCAACCTACCGCCCCCCTTAGCTCCTCCTTGCCCAACCCCTCTTCAATCCCTAGTTAGCCATCCCCTGATCCCTTTCTCAATCCTTCCCCCAACCCTCCTCTTGCCTCCCCAAACCCATTTTCATCCCTTGCCACTTCAGAATAGGACCCCCCTCAACCCTCCATCCCCTCTCCTCTTCTTGGATCTCCTCATATATCCCCTTCTAAATCCTGCCCTCCTTCCTCCTCTACTAAACCTTCTTCTACCCATATTGTCACTAGGAATGCAACCAAAGAACATGGGGTCATTTTGGAGATCCTTAAAAATTCCGGCCCCGGAAGAAAATCATCCAAGCACCATCTGAAGCAGCCCAGAAGGACATTTCCCTTGGAATCCAACACCCTATTGAACCCTTCATTGGAGGGAAAATCAGCAGAGAATCAAGCCATAATGAATTAGGAGGGAAGACAGGTCCTCAACCTACATTCCTAAAATGATGAAAGCCCTAGGCTTGGAACTGTAGGGGACTAGGGCACCCCTCAAAAAAATAAGCTCTAAGAGACCTTCCCAATCAAGAAAAACATGACATCATTCTCCTCCAAGAAACAAAGCAAGGAGAAAGAGACATGGAAAATATTATAAACAAAATGAATAATTACATGGGCACTGTGATGGAATCCAGAGGTTCCTCTGGAGGATTAGCCACCATTTGGAATCAAAATTCTTGGAAACAGATCACAGCTGTCAAGACCCAAAACTGGATCAAATTCAATCTTCAGAACATTTAAGAGAACATTGTGATTACTGTGTACAATATATATGGGCCAAATCATTACAAGGATTAAGAGCTCTATGGGAGCACCATGAAAGCATATATATACAATGAAGGTAATAAATATATCATCATTGGAGGAGACCTTAACTTGATCCTGCACGGAAATGAAAAAAGAGTAGGCAAATTTAACTTTGATCTCTCAATATCGGCTTAAATATATAATCCAAGACCATGATTTGGTCGACATCATTCCCAAAAATTGAAAATTCACCTGGAGCAATCGAATAATTGGAGTTGGGAACATTATGGAGAGGCTCGACCACTTTATTGTGGCTGCCCCCCTAATCTCTCATTTCTCTGTTTCCTCTTCTAGTATCCTCTCATTCTCTGCCTCAGACCACTACCTTGTTACCCTCTCCCTAGGAGATCAGGCCTCCCTTGGACCTCTCCCATTTAGATACAATCCTCTTTGGAGTCACTTCCGTGAATTCCGACAGATCGTGCTTAATTCTTGGCAACAACACATTGAGGGCTCCCCTATGTATATTTTGGAATCAAAACTGAAGAAAGTTCATATGGAACTTAAATATTTGGCTAAAATTCACTACAAGGAACCTGACAAAGTCATAAATGAAATCAAAAGGATATTAGAAGAAGTTCATAACAACATTGACACTTATGGAGTGAATCAAGAAAAACAAGAGGAGGAGAAATGTCTATATTGGAACTTATATAAAGCTAACAGAAATGATGAGGAGAAATGGAGGCTTAAATCAAGAAACCTTTAGCTTCAGGCTGGTGACAAAAACAAATCTTTCTTCCATAAAAAAGCCATGATAAGAAAGATAAGGAATAAAATCTCAGTCATTACTGATGATGAAGGGAAAGTTCACGAAGATCAGGAAGGTATCAAGGCTACAACTTACAACCATTATAAAAATATGCTCTCTGAAACCAAAGCTCCAGAGGGTTACTTTGATCTCTTGATTTACATGCCCAAACTAATTATGGATGAGATTAAAAATTCAATCATAAAAGATATTGAGGAGACTGAAATTCTCAAAGCTATTTGGTCCTTGGATCCAGACAAGTCTCCGAGATCGGATGGATTCTCCATTAGTTTCTTCCGGACCTTTTGGGAAGTCATTAAAAAATACCTTACCAAAATGATTCAGCAGGTTCAAAGAAAGAAGAAGATCGCTGGCTTTACCAACTCTACCTTCCTCGCCCTTATACCCAAAGAGAACCACCCCTCCTCCTTCTCCAGATTTAGACCCATTTCGCTCTGCAACTCCTCTTACAAAATCATAACTAAAATCCTCGCAACCCGCCTTAATACTCATCTCCCTAACCTCATTTCTGAAAATCAAGTGGGGTTCATCTCTCGAAGACAAATCTCTAACTCTATCATTTTGTTTCAAGAAGCCATTCATTCAAGTATAACAAGATCCGAGAAAGGATTTTTCTTGAAACTCGACCTTGCTAATGCCTTTGATAGAGTAAGAAATCCATTTCTCCTTTCAATCCTCCAAATTATGGGATTTGAAAATGACTTCATATCTCTCATCAATGGCTACATCTCCAACCCTTGGATCTCTCCCTTAGTCAATGGAAGGTCAGGGAAATTATTTCAATCCACCTGAGGTATCAAGCAAGGCTACCTTCTTTCTCCCTTCCTTTTCATCCTCATGGCAGAGTCTTTTAGCAGGGCCCTGGATCATAAGCGCAGATTTGGTCTCATCACTGGAATCAAGTTCAGCAACAGAGTTAAGAACATGAATCATTCTCAATTCGCTAATGACACCCTTTTGATGGGTGATCCACCTGCATTATTGCTCAGGTATTCAAAACTCTTCTTGACAAGTTTATGATTTTTTCAAGAGGTTTGATTAAATTTTATAAAAGTTGCATCTATGGGTGGACTGCTACAAATAGCACCATGCATAGTATTGCTCAAAATTTTGGAGTCTCCTACAAGATAAATTGTTCCCATTTTAATTACCTTGGGATGCCTTTCAGTGCTGGACCCCTAAAGGCTGAGGTCTGGAACATCACCATCGGCAAATTGAAAAAGAGATTGCAACAATGGGGATATTCCTTGTTTAATTTGGATGGACGCACAATCCTCTTAAAATATGTACTCACTGCCTTGCCACTGTATCACTTCTCCTTTCTTTACGCTCCTTCTAGCATTCATAAAAAAATTGAAGCTTTTTTAAGGCATTTCTTATGGCAAGGAGGGAAAAACGAGAAGAAGAAATTCAATCTAATCAAATGGAGACAGGTCACTCAAAATTATGAACATGGTGGACTTGGTATTCGCATTCCAAATCTTCTGAACAATGCCTTTGGGGGAAAAATTGTGTGGCGCTTCATCGCCGAACAAAAATCTTGGTGGAAGCAAGTTCTGGAGACCAAATATCTTACGACCGCTAGACATAACCTTCTTGATTAGGCTATCCCAATCAGACCTTGTTCCAGAATTTGGGCTCTATGCAAAAAATCCATTCCATTTATAAGCATAAATGTTTCTAAAGTTCCTCAAGGAGGAATCAACATTAACATATGGGAGGATAAAATCATGGGACAATCTCCCCTCACTGATAGCCAGAGCATCCACCGTATCAATTTTTTTTTTCTTCAGGAGTCAAGATATAAACACCATGGATCAGATTTCCAAGTGGGACATGCACTCCAATGCATGGAATGGGTGGGTCTTCCCTATTACTCCTCCTCACCTTGAGGCCGAATTAGCAAATCAGAAAAAAATGCTACATGGAGCAGCTCTACTGGTAAAAGGAAACCAAGACAATTTTCGATGGGATCCTTTAGGCTCGACATAATCAATAAAAGTGGCTTATGGATCCCTTCTTAACGATCAGTTCTCCTCTCCTATATGGCCCATTTGGAAGCTGATTTGGAAATCTGAAGCCCTTCCTAAGATAATAATGTTCATCTGGATCCTGCTTAAAGGTAAAATATTGACCTCTGATAAATTTAAAAAAAGATGTATTTGTGGTCCCTCCATATGTCCCCTCTGCCAAAAATATGAAGAGACTGCATTCCATCTCTTTATGAGGTGTCCCTTTGCCAATCAGTGCTGGTGTGACCTCACGAATTTCTCCCAAATCGATATATTATCTATCATTTCGATCTCAAAGTTGATAATCAATTGGAAAAAAGGATATCCCTGGGAAAAAAGAGAAAGAACATTACCAAAACGGTCTGGGACACCCTCCCATACATGCTTCTATAGAGTATCTGGTTGGCAAGGAATAAGATGATTTTTCAGGATAAAAAAACCCTACCCAAGAAACTCTCAAAGAAATACCTGGAGTCTCACGGTGGAGATGATTTTATCCGAAAACAACAACCATATCAAATTCACTGACCTTCAAGCAGAAGAAAGAATATTTCTGGGGAGAGCACTCGACAATCCTGGATATAGCAACACTCCAGTCAAGGAAACCCTTCAAAAAAAGCAATGGAAGATAAGGCTCAAGGAAAAATAATTCATTGAATGGATGGAATAACACAATATACCTGCATTCTTCTTTGATGGAGCATCAAAGGCCAACCCAGGCATTGCTAGGGCAAGAGGTCTCATTAAGGATGAACACGACACCGTTTTGACCTCATCTGAATGGGGGATTGACTCTCTATCAAACAAAAAAGCCGAGACCTATGCTCTGCTCAAATGAATTCAAATGATAAAGAGCCTTAATCTGTGTAACACTATGATATTTGGAGACTCTGCCATTGTCATTAGTATGATGTTAAAAGGTAATCAAATGTCCAACATAGCTCTCTACAGGCTCATCAACAAATGTGATATTCTAATCAAAGATATGAAGGATCTATCTTTCTACCATATTCTCAGAGCTAATAATAAGAAAGCAGAGAATTTGGCTAACAAATCCCGCAGTAGACCAGCCGGTCAATTTCTCAATCAAGATGGCACTTATTTCTCACCCCTGCCATGATTCTCTCTCTGCCATCATATATATCTTACATGATACTCTGCAATATTTTGTCCGAGCTGGTCAGAGCTCCCCATTCCAACAAAAATGCCTCTCTCGTGACCCTATATTCTCGTAATCCTGCCCTCCTTCCAGCCTGCCTTATTTATTTTCACTCCTTCTTCGCATTGCCTCACCATCTCTACCTCTGTGATTACTCCCTTATGTCCTAGCTAAGACATCGACCCTTTCTCCCTCTTGAGCGGCTGCGTGAACTTCCTTTCTCGGTCTTTATTGCCCCACATATTTCCTTGTTTCCTAACTACATAAATATTGATTTCTCTCCATTGTGGGCCAAAGCCCTCTGTCTGATTTCTACATTTGCTGCTCTGTCTGCCTTCAACCTCGGCCTCCTTGTGAACTATCCCAACTCATCATCACCTCCTCCAATTGTTATGCAAGCCCCTGCTTAGTTCATTGGAGACACCATGAGAAGAGAAAAGTGTTTTCATTGTGCAGATCTGCAAACATAAATGGCCCTGATTCGAGGACAACTGAAGATGATGGAAGAAAAACAACAAGTGGATACGAAATTCCTCCAGCAACAGGCTCAGTCCTATCAGAAGCAGCTTCTTAAAGCCACAAATTGATGTGCTCATGTGGAAGAATCTCTCCAAATTCTAAAATACATGATAGACAAATTCTCGGCTCCTAGTTCCAGCTCAAACAATGTAAGAAATGCTAGTCTTGATGACAATCAAGACAACATTTATGCATCAACTGGATGACCAATCAAAATTGACTAATCCTCATTCCTCCTCTGTCCCTTTTGCTCATGTATTTTAAATTCTCTATCATGCTTTTGTAGTTTGTTAGAATCTATCTTGAATATGTAATGCAGTATAGTATGAACAATCGACACAATGGAGGCTCAACATTTTTTTTTTGCACCCCTCCTTAGATGTCCTCAGTCCCATCGGAATGTAATAAGGGAATTTATCCTTCTTTTTTTCAAATATAATATAGCAACTGACTTTGTAAAAAAAAAAAAGAATTGCCCCAAGCTGCCAACTCAAACTCATATGCCAAACTGAATATCAACAAAGTCAAAACGTAAAGAGTGCCAAACTGCAACACATCAACGTGCAAAGAATAAAATCAAAGTGAAAAAAGTATTCAACAAAGTTTTCAATGTGAAATGAAACATTAGAAAAGTAGGTATTAAAACAAAATATCACATTAAGGGAAGTTTGAGGTCTAAAATGGGCCTCTTAAGGAAATTATAAAATAATAGTGGAAATAATAATATAAGATTTGAAGACATCATCAAATTTTAGAGGGAAAAAAGTAAAAATTACTTTTTCAACTTGTATTTTCAACTTATCTCCTAAGGTTTTTACTCAAATTTCGAGCGGGAGTACTCGTTGGATGCAAAATTTAATTCCTCATCCAATGAATACCCACGTTACATACTTTCGATGGACCCTGGTACACGAAAAATGAGAAATACATGAAAAACGTGATTGCAATCACGATTTTTCATGTATTTCTCATTTTTCATGTAGTAGGGTCCATCGAAAGTATGTAACATGGTACTCCTTGGATGAGGAATTAAATTTTGCAGCCAACGAGTACTCCCGCTCGAGATTTGAGTAAAAAAATTGGGAGATAAGTTGAAAATACAAGTTGAAAAAGTAGTTTTATTATTTTATTATTTTTTAATATTTTTACCATTTTACTTAAAAAATGGTGAATCATCCGCCATGGTTGACATCATCATATTGAATCCTATTGGTTCTTATAAAGTTTATTTTGGTTGTACTTTTTTCTTAGGAGGCCCATTTTATACCTCAAAATTCCCCTAATGATTTCATTCAAGTGTTAAAGCCTTCATCACATCAAATTCAAACTCATTTGTCTCCTACCATCGTTGAGCACACTCCAAGAGGGAAAATTTTTGAATTTATCGGCGAAAATTTGCAAAAAACAGAGCCGAGGGCGCACTCTCTTCTGTGAGGGTGCACTCTCTTCTACGAGGGCACACTTGACCAGAAAAGGCCAGAAACTCATTCAAAGTACAAAAAATCACTTCCTAAGCTTTAGCAACGTTCTCATTGAACTCCATAAAGTGAGTAAGAGCTAATGCTGTCAATTATATTCGTCATCAAGTTCATTTATTGGGTGTTGTGAAATTTGTTTTAGAATTTGGTTTTTAAATCATTTTAAAACCCTAGTATATCCCATTGCATTATTAATTCCCCAAATCACATCTCCCTACACCTTCATACTCTTCCCACAATTGAAAATATCCATTCCTAAACCCCTGTATTACAAATCCCCTTTCCCTAACCCTTTTTCCCAATACCCTAAGCCCTAGGTGCTACAACTGCCTAGGCTCCTAACCCCAAACCTGTAAATAATTTTCCGATCCTAAAATTTCACCATATCACTACTCCCTATTCCCATTCCCATTTCATAAATCCCTAGCATCATCTTCCTCAATTTCCATTTCCCATTCCTCATTCCTAAGATCACTTTCCACCATCATCACACTTCCCTAGGGTTTTGACTTTAAAAAGTCATGACAGAAGAAGAGAACAGATCATACAGTGAGGGAGAAGAAACATAGGCTAGAAGGCCACATAAAGGGGGAAGAATACTGAGAATTGAGACAACAAGTACTACAAAAATTTTGGCATCTCCTATGGGAGTGACATGTTTCAAATATGTTGGGTATTTTGAGTTCTATGGGAAAATTCAGAGGGTCCAACACCATGGAATGTTAACTAGGATTTTCATATCCAACCTCCATGACAACGAAGTTACTCTAGTTGGTGTCACCTTTACTGTTTCAATTTCCATTATTTCAGCTGCCACCGGGATCCCAAATGTTGGGGAGAAATGGTTCAAGCACAGTGAATTGGAGGAAAAATAATTTGAGCCTTTCATAAAACCAAGGTATAAGAATGAGAAAAAGAGGTTATTTCCTTTTTCCTACCTTCTGGACAGATATGCACCAATGATGAAGATAATCATGAAATAGTTTTCATGTGAAGGTATATTTTCAAGACTTTATACCTATCACATCATGCTCTTAATGCATTTTACTAGGGTACAGATGCTCAACTTACCCTACTACCTTTTCCGGAGCATTGATAAGATGGCACCTATTGTTCATAAAAGGGGTTATGAAAATAAAATGAGAAGTCTTTTCCACCATTCCCTTATCAAAATAATAGTCCTCTATCATCTCAATGAACTAAACATTGCATGGAGTACCATCATAGCCAATGATATATTTAGAGAGCCATCTACTCAACATGCACAAAATGTGCCTTCATCATCTCAGCCATTCAATTCCATCCCTCCATCTCATCCCATAGCACATTCATCATCATTAGATTATCCCCCTTCACGCATTTCACCTCCTTCATCTCCATTTCATCATGACATTGGATCACCTAGCAGGATTGAGGTCAGTGAGCCTAAGAGGGCTAATGTGGTTGAGGTTAAGCCATTGCCAAAAACCTACCAGAGAGGTCACAGGAATGTGTTTTCTCCACACATAGTGGAAGGGGCCATGCCTTCTACATCAACAAAGTAGGTGGACAAAGGAAAAGAAAAGGTGATTGAGGCAGAAATTCAACCAGAGGTTAGACATGAAGAGAACGTCCATGAGACTGAGCATGATTTTGAGCTTGTTGACCTATATGAGGATGAAGATGATAAAATAACTAGTGCAGTCATCAAGGGAAAGGATTCCAAGATTAAACAACTCTAGACTAACCTTGAAATGGCTAAGTTTTTCATAAACTTCCTTGAGCAAGAGAGCTAGCAGTTGAAAACAAAGCATATAATTGATGATGTGAAATTCATCACTATTCAAAGGGAGGCAGAAAAGGCCAAAGTTATGATAGATGAGACACTTGAAAAGTATGTGTTTCTTGATGAACAAGATGAACAAGCACCAGGAGGCAGACCTAGAACCATAGGGCTGAAAAGAGCTCTAGCTCTAGAAAGATAAAAAGAGGCTTAGATTGCTGATCAACTAACCCTAAATGAGAAAATTACAATGGTGAGAAATGAAAATAAGGAGCCATGGCTTGACAGAGCCAATAAAAATTTGGAGAAGCTCTTGGAAAAGGATAATAGAGACAATGATGTGTTGAGGAGGAAGGTCAAGCATCATGCCCAAAAGGATAAAATTGCAATGGCCAAGCTCAAAAGAGCCAATGCAAAGATTGAGGCTTTGACCATGCTGGAGGATAAAATAAAGTTGGACATACTTGCAGAGGCTTCACTCCAAGCCTAGCCACATCATCAAACATTATTTCACCAATTTTGAAACATTTTGATTCATTTTTGCAAAATCTGAGTTTTTCTGTGTTTTCATGGACAATGTTATATCAGCAAATTGGTCACATGCGCAGCGCCGTAGGCGATGCGCACTTTTGTGAGGCATCCAATGGCCAAATGGAAACCACCATTAGATTAAGAATGATGAAGAAATGCACCCTGTAAAATTTATAAGGTTTTTGAGACAAACTGGTTATTGAAAAGGGAAAAAAAACACCCTAAAAATAATGTTTTTGCCCTATTTTGGCCTAGGCATTGCGCACAGAGCAATCTTGGGAGATTGAATTTTTGAGGGGGAAAATGACCTTCATTTTGGAAACTGAAGGCATATATGGAAACTAGATTTGAATTGATTTCCAAAAATCTATCTTGGAGCTAATTTGGAAACCTACAAGTCAGTCAAATTCAGCCTTGAACAGGGAGGGCGCACTTGACACAGCGAGGGCGCACTTGACCATTTGCTGAATTTTTTGAAATTTCACTGTAAATTTGACTTTACTTCAAAAATTCATTTTTATACCTATGTAATTGAGGATGGTAAACATAATTATTCTATAGATAAGTTACCTAGGGGTAGATTCATTAGGTAAAAGTTGTCATTAAGTGAAATTAATTAGTTTTAATGTATTTAGGGAGGAGTCACTTAGAGCTCCCTATACTCCAGCTTTTAGTTCAGAATTTTGTGGATCTCTTCCTCACCTCAGGATTCGACCCTTGACGATGAGTGAATGTTGTTTTGATGTCTATTTAGTCCTTTTCTTCACTCTAAGAAGGGTTGGAATCAGTTTGGATGCTAATGTATTGATCAAGGACTATTGTACTCAGTTTGGCCAGTTAATAAAGAAGAGTTGCAGCTATTTTTTGGGATACATGTGGTATGATGTTTATAATTATTTTTCATTTAGTTTCATTTGTTATAATGTGTTGTATTCATGTTCATTACACCTCTGTTGTATGATCTCTTTCAATTTTGATAGGCAGGACACATGCTTGCTCATGCTCTATTTAGGGAAAGTTATCATAATTTGTCCATTTTCCTCTGTTTACGAAGAATACATCTCCCATGCTCTTCCTAGCTCCTCATTAGTCTTAAAAACATCTCATCACAATCATCTTAAAGTGATAAGCCTTATGCCTGCTTGCCCCATTGAATTTCTGCAACCCTATCTTATTTGCCCTGACCTAGCTCCCTTGACCATACTTTCATCTAGCAGCCCGACCAAAATCAATTATCAAAACCCCTGAACTCATACCTAGCCTAAAATGATTATCCATTCAGCCTCCTAGGCTGTGCTTTGTGGAGAGAGCCCTCTCTGAATTGGTAGGTCTAGATACCAAGTTAAAAGGTTTGTTTGTGGTTACCTCTGTTGGGATTCCTTCTTCGGCCTTGGGAATATGGCGGAGTGATAACAGATGCTTAAAATACAACTTTAGGATTTTAATTGGGACAAAACGATTAACTCCTTATGATATTTATTACACAAGTAAAAATTTTAACCCAACGAAGTTAAATTATACTGTACCTGAAAATGATTTTTTAGCTATTGTGCATGCCATTAACAAATTTTGTAATTACATTACTGGTTATGAAGCTTTTATTCATACAAATCATTCTGCCATTAGATGCTTAATGAAAACACCAATTAGTAATGGAATATTTACAAGATGGTTTTCACTATTAAAATAATTCAAAAATACTATTATTGATAGACCAGGAAAAGAAAGCACAATTTCTGATTTCCTTTCCATAATATAAAATAATAACATTGATGTTCCTGTAAAAGACATTTTTCCCGATGAATATCTTTTTCCAGTATATACTAAATTGCCTTGGTTTGCAGATACTTCAAATTATTTAGCTACAGGAAAATTTCCAAAATAATTGTTAGCAAGAGAAAAAAAAAAAGCCATCAAAACCAGTGTATCCTATTCTTGGATAGTGTAATATTCCTAATTAGCTTTCAGCTAGTTGGAATATTAATTTTTTCTTTTGCTAATAATATAGATGAATAAGTGTGTAAAGAGACCCATAAATCTCTTTAGTAGGAATAAAACCACTTCAAATGTGAATGTGGATCATTGTATCAGCTGAATAAAGCACTCTTGGGTGTGAATAGGGGCTAAAGCATGAGGACAGGGTCAAGGTTGACCAAATCAACAACGCTGTCATGGAGCTAGTGGAGAGTTAATGGAGGACATCGCAGTTATGGTGTAAGAGTGTATGCATGAGAGTAGCATCTTTAATGAGTGGGACCCAGGGTGAGGAATATCACCAAGTATATAAGGAAGGGGATGGAAGCCATAGAGGGCATTCTGATTGTTGTTTATGTCTTAGTATTTTATGACTTTCTGCACACTTTATCTGTTTAATGGAGTCTGCTATGCTGTGTAGCAAAAGGGTGTTTTCGAGCAGAAATCCCACCCTCATCCTCAAGGGACTTCAAGTGCCCATTCAGGAGAGGTTCATTGAGCTCCATTTCCACTCTCTTCCATCAGGGAAAGCTTCAGCCATTATCCATAATGCAATCTCCTTCAGGATTGTGTTGTTTTGTAGGGAAGTAACAGTGGAGGGTAGATAGACCCAGTTTCTGAGTTTGTTTTCCAGTGAGGGGAGAAACCCTTCATCCGGGAGGCTATGAAGGAAGTTCTTTGAGAATTATTTTACCATCCAGAATGAAGGTAAGCAACATCCATCATTCAAAGCATAGTCTCCTTCAGAAAATGCATTATTTTTCATGGCAATTACAGTGGAGGGTCAAGTACTCAAGTTCTTGATCTCGTTTTCTAGTGAGGGGAGAACCCCTTCATCCGGAGGATCAATAGGGAGGAGTATCAACCATTTTTTCATCATACCAGTCACCTACCAACAGTTATCCAGTTTCAGTGCATTATTTAGCCCTAGGGCTGCACTTTTCATATTGTGTATTTCTGGAAACCCCTTCTTGGTTGTTTTGGAATGGTGCTAGAAAGCCTAGATCTCTGATCCTGACATTTTGTAAGCTACATATCAGCAGTTCTATGTAATTTTAGTTTTACCCTATAGTTGTTCTCCATAAGACTATGTAGTCATGGCCTTCTGGCATTTTGTATAGTAGTTGTTCTTTATATTTCATGTACTGTGTCATTTGAGGCTTGTTTTACCTAGCTTGAGTGACTTTTTCCTCAAGATCTTGTACTCATTTTCTTGCTATAATATCTAATAAAGTGGCCCTATGATCTGATCATGTTGATGTATTGATATTTTACTAAATTTCCCAGTTTTATGTTCTATATTCCTGTCTTTTCCATTTTGGAATACTACAGTGGCATCAGAGCATAATTTTGGCTCAGCTTGTGGGGCACTACATCTAGAAATATGGATTAATGGATGGAAGAGAGTTTCCAAAATTTCTTCTCCAAACTATGCAGGATATTGCCAGAGAAATCAAGGAGATGAGGATGGAAATACATAAAGAGGCCCCAAGAAGGTCTCAGCATGGAGAGAATTCTGGCACCTCACATTATTGGTGTGAGCAATCAACATTACAGCTAGTTCCACAACACTCCACCATGACTACATTCCTAGAAATAGGAAATGAGGTAGGAGGAACACAAGATGAGGATATTTTTGGTGATTATATCCTAGAATATGAATCTCAATCTCATAGGTTCAAAGAGCATATAAACTTCCAAGGGTTTTTTCAGATCAAGGAAAATATAAGACCCAGTAATCACAATAGACATAGAAGGTACATGCAGGAAGATGATCTGCAACATAATTTGGGTAGATTATTTCCGCCTACTTTTTATGGGTCACCCAAGGGCACAGGAAAGGCTTGGATAGAGAAATTGGACATCTATTTCTAGCTGAACCAAGTTTTGGAGATGGAGGCCATTAAGATAGCAGCACTGCACCTTGTAGGTGAAACACATGAGTGGTGGTTTCATGGTGCATCTACATTGGGGCATGTCAGTATAACTAATTATGCATAATTTACATAGAGGTTGGTGGAAATATTTGACCGAAGAGATCCAAAAGCTCATTTTGTTGAGATTTATAAGCTCAAGCAATCAGGAGATCCAGAGACTTATATCTCTGAATTCCTGAAACTTTCAGTCATGGTGCCAGATCTATCCACAACTAGAAGGGTGTGTATGATTATTGATGGTCTAGAAGAGCGTTTTCATAAGTTGGTAGAATACACTAGAACATATATGCTTGAGGATGCTATTGAGAGGGTTAGAGACTTGCAAACTACTTTTCCAAGGGCAAGAGCCCCCCTTCAGCAAGAGTTATCTTCTCAGTCAAAAGAGGAAGCTATGAAGATTCCTCTCTCAAGAGAGGACCAAGACAAAGGGTCTCTTAGTGATGATGAGGTATTCTCCAATAATGATGAGGAGAAAGAGGAAGAGCTAGAAGGAGATACCAGTGTTGTAGCACCAGGAGGAGATACACCACCACCTGGAGGTGGAAATGGAGCAATTGCTCCAACTAGAGGAGCCCTTGCATCCTTGTGGGGAGTTCAAAATAATCTAACATTGGGAGACCAAGGCATAGTCCAGGAACATCATGTGTCGGTACTGATAGATAGTGGGACTAACTACAATCCTATTGATGCCCAACTAGTGCAGAGGTGAGACATATCCACCAGTGATTCTAAAGAATTCTCAGTTGTGGTCCCCGAGACTAAGCAGTGGGGGAAGTGTGTTCCGTCATTGACTATGAATTTGGGGACACACATCATGATAGATCAATTATTTGTAGTCAAGACCCATGAAACCAATATGGTATTGGGTGTTCAATGGCTGATTACACTTGGGGAGGTCACTATATATTGAGAGGTCTTGCAGATGGCATGGATAGACAAGAAAAGTAGTAATCATCAAAATATCAAGGGCATGCAAACCTATCCACCTCAGGAAGCCTCAACACATAATATGGAGACTAATTTGCGTAGAATAAGCCATGACAACTCAGTCCACTCAGATATGCAGTTTACTCTAGACCATGATGTTTTATTAATTGATGTCATTCCACCAGGGAGGGTCGCAGATTGGAATTTCGTTAAAGGGTTCTCACAACAAGTGACACCACTCACAGATCCGACTAAGAGGAGAGACTTGTATGGGACCAAAATAGCGCAGAGGGCTTTTGATTGGCTCAAGGATTAGATGAATATTTGTTTGGTATCGGTATTACCAACTCTCACCAAGTCTTTTGCACTGAAAGGTGATGCTTCAGGAGTGGATGATGGCACAAGTATGGTGCAAGAGGGCTATTATGTAGCCTTGGAGAGTCAGAAGATACTTCCACATTATAAGGACTCTTCCATATATGGTAGAGTGTTGCTAATATTCATGCATGCATTGACCAAAATTAGGAGGTTTTGGATGGGCAATAGATTCCAAGTGAAGATTTACCACCTGAACTTCAATCTTTTCTTGAGGAGAAAAAACTGCAAGAGAGGCAACAAAAGTGGGATAGTAGTACTCCGTTAGGTGACTTTGGAATTGATCATGTCAAAGAGGGGAGCTATGAGGTGATAGGTGCCTTATTACAGAAACCAACAACATTGTCATTGAGGGATGTAGATCCATATTGGGAGTCCCAGGTATTGGTGGAATATTCCAAGAACCACTTCACATGTGAAGTACTTGATGAAGAAGTTGCTAATGAGAGGTATAGAGTGGTGGATGGAGTCATCTATTACTAGGGTCGGGTCTTCTTGACTAGAGATTCCAAGCTCATGGAGAAGATACTACATCAAACACATGACTCACTCCTTTCCTGTCACCACGATTTCATCAGAACATATCAGACCATTTTGGAGAGATTCTCATGGGAGGGTCTCAAGGAGGATGTGCTCTAGCATATCAAGGGATGTGTAGTTTTTTTGAAGAATGAGGAAGGAAATAACCATCTTGAAAGGTTGTTACAACCACTTACTCTTATGGGAGAGAGATGGGAGCGCTCATGTATAGACCTCATCACTAGCTTACCAATATTACATGGTAAGGGTTGTATCTTTGTACTTATTGATCAACTAACAAAGTGTTTGCATTCCTCTTCCATTTATTTAAAGTACATTGCTCCAAAATAGGGGAAGCCACTCTTTGGACTTCATGGTATTCTTAAGACCAGAATTAGTGATGGAGATAGCCACTTCCTGGATGGCTTTAGGCAAGTATTGTTCTATTTTTTGTATACTCAATTAACACCCAATGCCATTTACTATTTCCAAATAGATGATTAGATAGGCACAACAAGCAAGTGGTTGGGAATCTACTTGCCACATCATGTTCAAGGGAAGCAAGGAGCCAAACTACATTGGTTCCACTTGGGGAATTATTGTCACCACTCGCCATTTCATATGGCACTCATTATATTTCTCCTTTTGGTCCCATATGGTGATGATGTTCTATTCACTATAGGTGGAAAAACTTGGGCAAGAAAGGTTCTTAGAACCAAAGATTGGATCCTAGAGATTCAGGATGTGTTCAAGTATCTTAAGGATAACATTGTTGCAACCCAAGAACAGAAGGAGTCCCACAGATATTATAAATGGAGAGAGAGACAACGTGGGGAGGGAAATTTGGTCTATCATTTTTATCCATACAACTCCACATTGTAGAAGCAAGGGATTGATGAGCTTTTCTATCAGCCATACATGGTGTTCCATCATTTTCGAAAGTAGCATATGGATTGGAGCCTCTCATTGGGATTAAGGTCCCCAAAATTTTGCATATCTCATGCCTCAAGAAGGCCATTAGACATAATATAGATGCCTCCATGGAGCTCCCACTTTTTTATGATGTGAGCTATTTGGTTTTATCACCAAAATCTAACTTAGACACTTGGGAGAGGCAGCTAAGGGACAGATTGGTTGGAGAGCATATAATATAGTGGAGGAGTATATCATATGTTTATGCTACAGGGGAAGGAGAGGAGGATTTCTAGTATCAATCCTTGCAGTTTCTTGAGGACAAGAAACATTTGGGCGAGGAGGACTGTAGTATTCCTAGTTAGCTTTCAGCTAGTTGGAATAATAATTTTTTATTTTGTTAATAAGATGGATGAATAAGTGGGTAGAGAGACCCATAAATCTCTTTAGTAGTAATAAAACAACTTCTAATATGAATGTGGATCATTGTATCAGCTGAATAAAGTACTTTTGGGTGTGAATAGGGGCTAAAGCATGTGGACAGGGTCAAGGTGGACCAAATCAACAACGTTGTTATGGAGGTAGTGGAGAGTTAATGAGGACAATGCAGTTATTATGGAGGAGTGTATGCATAATATTAACATCTTTAATGAGTGGAACCCGGGGTGAGGAAGCTCACCAAGAAAATAAGGAATGGGATGGCAGGCATAGAAGGCATTCTGATCAATTTTTTATGTCTTGGTCTTTTATGACTTTCTGCACGCTTTAGTTGTTTAGCGGAGTCTATTGTGTCGTTTAGCACAAGGGTATTTCTGATCGGAAATCCCACCCTCATCCTCAAGGTACTTCAATTTCCCACTCAGGAGAGGTTCATTGAGCTCCATTTCCACTATCTAGAACTAGGCCAAGCTTCACCCATTATCCACAATGCAATCTCCTTCAGGATTGTGTTTTTTTGCAGGGAAGTATTAGTGAAGGGTTGATAGACCCAGTTTCTGAGCTTGTTTTCCAGTGAGGGGAGCATCCCTTCATCCAGGAGGCTAGCAAGGAAGTTCCTTGAGCATTATTTTACCATTCGACATCATGCCAAGAATCATCAATTATACACAGTGCAGTCTCCTTCAGAAACTATGTTATTTTGTAGGGAAGTTGCAGTGGAGGGTCAAGTACTCAGGTTCTTGATCTTGTTTTCCATTGAGGGGGTCAACTCTTCATCTAGAGGATCAATAGGGAGGAGTAAAAACCATTTTTTCATCATAAAAACCACCTCCTGGCATTTATCCAGTTGCAGTGTGTTATTGAGCCCTAGGGCTGCACTTTTCATATTGTGTATTTTCGGAAACCCCTTTTGTGTTGTCTTGGAATGGTGCTAGAAAGCCTAGATCTCTGATCCCGACATTTTCTAAGAAACATATCGAAAATTCTATGTAATTTTAGTTTTACACTATATTTTTTCTTCATAATACTGGATAGTCATGGCCTTCTGCAATTTTGTATAGCATATGTTCTTCATATTTCATGTACTGGGTCATTTGAGGCTTCTTTTGCCTAGCTTGAGTGAATTTTTCCTCAAGATCTTATACTCATTTTATTGCTATAATCTAATAAAGTGACCCTATGATCTTCTCATCTTGATGTATTGATATTTTACTACATTTCCCTGTTTTATTTTCTATATTTCTCTCTTTCCCATTTTGGAATACTACACAATACATCATATCTATTAACTAAAATAGGCCCCTACCAAGACTAACAACCATGTCATAATCAAATAATAGTCAAAATCATAATAATACAACTATCACTATCTTATACTCAGGTACACATCATCTATCTCAACACATAGTGTGTTAGTAAAACCATCTTAAAACAAGATCATTAATTCATGCAATCTTATAGATGCATGCCCATATCATACAATTAATCAAACATTCAAAAAATATATAGACGACATACTATTCACCAAACACTCAAACACCAAATAGAGGACATAATCAAACATTCAAACATGAAATAGACAACATAAGGAAACTCAAAACTTAATGTATCTCATGGGAGCCTATCTTGTCTGCACAATCAATCTATATTAGCATGATATAGATTCACAACACATCAACTCAAACATAAATAAGGTCATGATTCCCGTAACAACAACTAGCTAACATGTTCACCTCAATTATCATTCATGCAAAACAATCACATTTGCACAGTTAGTCCAAATTAGTGTAACACAATATCACAAATATGCCATCTCATACCTGAATATCGTAACCATAACCATTTGCATAGGCCAATACAGATTAACATGATAACATAAATATCTTAATGCAATAACCCTAATCATCAAGTTAACTAACATATAACATGAACAAGTTAAAATATAACATACTTATTACCAACATATAACATAATCATCAAGTTAACTATCATATAAAAATCAACAAGTTAACATATACCATACTTATCAACAACATATAATAGAATCACCAAGTTAACTATCATATAAAAATGCAAAAATACATATAACAACAAGTTACTATCATTCATGACTATTCAACACAAGTCTATATGACCATATTGATTCACTAGTGTCTACTATGCATGTAACCACAAAAATAATAAAATGAAAAACATGTATATAACCCTAATGCATATAACAATCCATTAAATAACATACATGCATGACAAACATACAATAATTGTAGGACAATACGTTATTACCCCAAATTATAATGTTGCAAACTTGTGACTACCACCTCCCCTCACATGTACCCACTTTCATCGGCTGACTCGGGGTAAACATGAGATGAGTGGAAGTTATGACCAAACCCAACCTCTTAGGTGACCTTAAGGAAATGGAATCAAACATAGACCTTACTGACTTCCCTCGGATGCTACAATACCATCCAGGAGTAACCCAACCCGTCCAGGTGTCCCTCCCTAGATCCAACCTGGGTTTTCACTTAATTTTACCCCCAACCTCTCCCTTGACAAGGCCTTAGTGTTATTGTACCTCCTAGTTGCATGCACAAGCCTGCACAAGTATTATTGTGGACTAAATTAACCAATGTTGTGCCAACAATTGTGGATTTTAAGGCTAGATTCCAAGGTTCGGGCTAGACCTCTGCCCATAAATCCCTCTAACTTTCAAAAATCATAAATTACATAAGGAAAATGTTTGTAAACAAAAAATTGACACCACGACTAGGCCCACCCATCCCCAATCAGGAAAAACATTATGTCATACACTTGGTAACAATGCAATATACAGGTCATGAATACAAGACTAAACATCAAGGACTGAAAATTCATATGAAAATTATCAAGAAGGATCACCACCCTCTCCCATTAGTTGTCTTAACATTAATTAGGTCTTTCATCCATTATTCTTTTAGTTACAAGTAAAAACATGAAATGAACCATGACTAGAACCAGTCACATAAACATGCTTATAACCAACATATAACCATAGAAATAACCATAATATAACAACCATTAAAGCCAAATAAATACAAGTACAAAAGCAAGAGAGCTTAGCTTTCATTAAACATGGGCAAGAGCCAACCAATTTCGAGGCTTCCACATACCACTTTGCCATAGACATGGTTGAACCAAATATTTCTTTTAGCCAGTCATCCTCGTGCCATATTCCAAGCATGAATGTGGGATATCATCAATAAACCAATCCAAAAACAACTAATGGAATCCATAGGTTAAACCATCTCCACCCTCACCATACCATGATCTCACTTAAACTGATACCGAGATCACAAAACCAAACCGATCTTGGAATGCCTCCAGATCTCATCACTATCCTTGAGGAATTTTCCATCTATGTGTCTCTAGTATTTAACACAATCCAAACCAGATCACTAGTCATTTACCGAGACACCACCATCATGCTTTACAATGTATCCTGCCAAAACCAGTCATGGGATTCCTAGGCCTTTAGGAATGAACCTCAGACCACCTCTTCCCTGGTATCTGAAACGATCCGACAATTCCAAAGCTCAAAACTGAGAACAATCCCATCACACCATGGCTATCTTGAAAAAGGCAAGGCAAGGATGAAAACCACTATCAAAACCTAGAAAAAGTGTGCCATTGACAAAAAAAGAATGAAATACCAACATGAAAATACCATGTATGTGAAAACCAACTAAGAAATCGTACATGCAATCTGTTACCTACAGGTATCCCTGTTGAAGCCACTTGATCATGCTCTTCCTTTCTTGACCTTTTCTTCCTTTCCTTTCGTTTTCTTTCCTTTGCTTTCTTTTCCTTTTCTTGGTCCAATGTTGAAATGCTCCAAGAAAAAATTGTGTCCAAGAGTGCGAGAGAGAGAGAATAGACAGAGAGATCCAAAACTCAACTTACAAAAGTTTATCAACTGATTCTTACAAGCCTTTTTTATTAATGATGCCTTTATTTTCTTCATTTTTCATTATTTTCCTTCAACTTTTTCCTCACATGTAACCTGTGACATTTCGCCTTCCTTTTCTCCTAATTTCCTTTATTTTCATAAATAAATCTACCAAAAATACTTCTTGCCTCTTTAGTGCCTTAGCCATTTCCTTTTACAATTTCTCTTTAGCCATAGACACATCCATTGACGCCCACTAGGATATGTTTGCCCAACATTCATCTTGGAATACATGTCCCTTAACAGTGGTATTATTTTTTCCTTTATTAAATTTTATTACATGAACTTTTAAACCAGGTTTGTTACAAAGCCTCCCCCATTGGGGACCATCGTCCTCGGTGTTAAACCACACCTATACCTCAGAAAACCACTGAAAAGAAAACATGTTGCCCATGGAGACTTATAACTTAGCTTGATGCTTTGTTTACAATAAATAACCTGCTCAAGAGAAAAACCATCATGACACCATGACAATATAACTACCATATCGCATATTGGAGCTTTATAACTTAGCTCATGGAGGTATTTACAATAGTAACCATACATAAATATGTACAAATACCAAAAATACTTTTCATGAACCATGAAACAATGAAGGATACATATCCCACATATGATGAACCATCTCCCATGTAGCTTCTTCGTGTCCAAATTTCTTCCACTGCACTTTAACTTTCTTTGTGACTCTATTCTCGAGCATTAGTGTTTTGCACTGCAATATGCACTGAGGTTTCATTTGGAATTCTCCTTCTTGACCCACCTGCAATACAAACCAATCAATAACATGATTAAAATACTTTATATACCTTTTAAATAATGAAACATGAAAAATATCTTCGACTTTCACTATTGGAGGCAGTACAAGTCGATATGCCACTAGTATAATCCTCTCAAGGATGTCAAAAGGGCCCCAATACCATGACACCAACTTGGCTCATGATCCAATCCTCAAGGAGCACTTCTTCAACTTGATGTGAAAATAAACATTATCCCCAAATCGAAACTCCTTAAATTCCTCGTGTTGGTCTACATAACTCTTTTGCATGTCTTGTGATGCCTTTATATTGTTATTTATAACTCTCATTTATTGTTACATATCTGCCAGCATGTCTGGTCGAATAAGTACCCTATTCACTGGATCACTCCAGCTGATGGGAGTATTACAACTCCTCCCATACAGTGCCTCGAAAGGAATCATCCTTAATGACTCCTGATAACCATTGTTGTATGAAAACTCAACCAATGGAAGGTACTCCTCCCATCTCATATGTTGATGCATGACATACATCCTCAACATGTCCTCTAGGATCATGTTGACCCTCTCTGTCTATCCATATGTCTGTGGGAGATAAGTTTTACTTATGTCCAACTCTGTACCTATTCCTGCAAACAAATCCTTCCAAAACTTGGAGGTGTACTTCCCATCTCCATCTGACACAATATTCTTGAAAACACCATGTAATCTCACAATCTCCCTGATGAAAAATTATGCCAAAACACTAGCTAAATGTGTAGTCTTCACTCGAATGAAGTGAGCCACCTTGCTCAACTTGTCAACCAAAAACTTGACATAATCATTTTTCCTCACTGTCCTTGGAAGGCCTGTGGTAAAATCCATGGAAATAACCTCCCATTTCCATTCCAGAACTAGAATACGTTATATTAGACCACCTGGATGCTTACATTATGCCTTCACCTGTTGAAAATCCAAACATCTAACCATGAACTCTACCACATTCCTCTTCAGATTCAACCAATAGTATAAATTATTTACTGCCATCAAATTCTTCTAACATCCCAGGTGACCAGTGTATGACTTGACATGAAATTCCCTCAAGATAAGATTCTTGATTTCACTCTCATCAGACACATATATCTTGTCCATAAATCTCACCAAACCATCTACCAAGAGATGATAGTCTGCATTCTGATCACTTGTACCTGCACCTACACCTATACCTGTTCCTAGGGAAAATTTTAGTGGCTAATATTTGTAGGTGGGATAATTTTCCATTATTTTTCCAAAAAAAATATTTGCTAATTTCCATTTTTCCTAAAAATATTTCACCTAGATTTTATAGTAAAAAATTATTTTACCTTTAAAATTGCCAAAATTGTATATAGAGACTATATATAATTATTGGAAATTGAATATTTTTATAGAAATATCGCCAAAAATTTTACATATTACATATTATGGACTAGTGATATTCGCCAAGGTTTCGAAAACTTAAGATAAATATCCATCCTTAAAATTTTCTTTGCTTGTTCTTGCACTTGTACCTGTACTTTGTTGTAACCTATGCCTCAGCTCCACATACCTGTTATCCTGATGTCCTTCCTGTAAGATCCTATCCTGTAGATCTGTCCCATAGGAACTCATAGTTGTTATATGATTCACATGCATCTTCCTGCTAAGAGCATCTACAATCGTGTTCCCTTAACCTATTATTATTTGAAAACAACTTTGCTGATGTGCATTGTGTCATAATGTGAACCCTTAGATTGGATGTTAGACGATTCAAACATTTTCAGCCCTAGATGGAAAACGGAGGCAGTTGCGACGGGTTTTTGAATTTTCCTGTATTTCTGCTATCTATCCCTATCTACAGCTCCAGTCTGTGGCTAGGGACAAAGCATGGGACAGAGTGCGAGAAGTTCCTGACTGGGCTTGTTCTAATTATCTGGCCGGGTTCATAGGTGCTTGCTTCAGGATTTCGTGCCTGCTCTGCATCTACTTGTTCGTGACGTCCCTGCTCATAAACCTGTTGTTTTTCTTCTTGGGGATTACTTGCACTGGCTGCAGAAACGGGTCCAGAATGGCGAGAACTGGCGAAGAATGGAAAGCTGCATACGCGATTAAGGTAATTTCTCTGCTCTGGTCCTCTCTGCAAGCTTGCAAACTCTCATGAAATTCTGGAAATAAATTTTCATCGTCTTCCTCGTATGAGAAGAACAAACTCTGTCAGGGTTTCTGGGTGAATAAGGCTCTGGGAGAATAAGGCTGAGACTATGCCGCCCTCATATGAGAAGGTGAAGAAGGACGAGACCATGCCGCCCTAATATGAGAAGAACAATCCATGTCAGGGCTTATGGGTGCAAAAGGCCGTGTCAGGTTTCTCGGCAAAGAAGGTTTCTGTGGCACCCACATATAGTGATAAGAACAATCCCTATCAAGGATTATGGGCGAAGAAGGCCGTGGCCACATTGAGGGGGAGCAAGCTTGAGTATTGTTTCTCATTGAAGAAGCAGAATATCATAGAAAATGGCATGTGTAGTTGGGGAGAGTATTGTTCATCATGGCAGAAGCAGAATACCATAGAAAAGGGCATGCGTAGTTGGGGAAAATACTTGTTCTGAACTTGTTGTGCTCTCATAGTCCTCCTCCGGTATCTCTGAATTCGTTCATCAAAATCCAGCAATGTCGCCTACCCTGACTGGGTCTATGGGGTGTTCTTCTTTCCATGTTTAGGTCCCTGACTGGGTCTATGGGTTTTTCTTCGATGGGGAGCTTCCATGTTCAGGTTTATGTCATCCACCATGATACCTCTTTTATGGGGCTTGAAATGGCTTCCTTGTAGTGAATTATTTCTGGGTTTGTGTCTTAGGAAACTGATAATTTGAACATGGAGGAAGAGAAGAAGCGGCGGATAAGGTTCTTGGTGTGGCAGCATGGTGTGTGTATGGTCTTATGGATTTCATGAGACATGGCCATATCCTTAGCGGCCTATTTTTTGGGCATGCCCTTTTCCCAAGAGGCATTTCTCTATTCGCGGGTTTTTTCAGGTTCTTGGTGTTCCAGATCTCCTTGGCAATGCTCTTGGTCGCTCATTGGCATCCTCACTTTGCGTGAGGAGAAGGCGGCAATGTCGGTCTGGGAGATGACGATCAGTCTAATTGGGGCAGTTCTCTGAGGGGGCAGGGGGCTCAAAAATCTATGCCATTCATCCCATATTTGTTAACCTTGTTTGTCCACAAAACCCAATAAAAGGATTCTGTATTAAGTTCTGTAGTGAAATTGCTCTGTAATTTTAGAAGTAGTATCCGAAGAGAATCTTGGCCTTTTGTATTATTTTCATCAACTTCTAGATAGTTCAGGAGATAGATTCAGAGGGTAGGTTCCAATATGGGTTTCACAGCGAGCTGATAAGGATGAACCCTCTCAATATGTTCTTTTCTTCAGAATGATGCTTAAACTTATTACAAGTGTAATCATATCACAAATATATGATCACCCTCTAAGGGATTTAAGGAAAACTATATGTAAGAAAAATAATAAAAAGAGAGGACAACCTCATGCTCAAAATCTTAATCGACCAACCTCTCTACAGGTTAACATATCAGAACAAAACTTATGCAACTGTAGTTTGATGCGATATTAAATTTCTTCCTTTTTAGAAGTTCTTTTGATAAGCATGCCTCAAGGTCGAGGTTTCACCACATAACGTAGGCTTTTAGCATTAGGTTTCAGCATTGGCATTTTAAATATTTTTCATCATTTTCTTTCAACCATTGAAGCTAGATTTCTAGATGTTATTTAGTCTTGAAATAAATAATTCTTAGAACATTTGGGAAGTTGTTAGTTTAATTTAGATCGAAAGGATTCTTTTCTCTCCTAACCAAAATACAAGAAAAATTCTAGGTCATACATTCTCACATATAATCAAAATATAGGAAAAGTCGTAGGTCATTTACAGTATTACACAGTTAAATTCTATTGAATGGTTGCTTCTTCTTATTTTGGGTATTTGTTATTAATTTGCATCTCTAATTTTAGTAGCTTATTTTTAAAAGTTGTTTTCATCATCTAATTATGTAATGACATGATTGCTGCAGGAAATGACAATGATCAAAGCTCATGCTGGGGTTAAGAACAACATGAAAAGATTAAAAAAAAATGTTATACAATAGGGTTCGAACCATGTAATGCATGTAATTATCCTTAGTTTGTTTTTCTTCTTCATTGTAATCTATTATCGAAGGTGTCAAGAAGATAAGCAGTTATATTAAAATTGACAATAAAATTCTTTTCCTAGGGTTGAAAATTGGCGGTTTAAGGTTCAGTTTATATATGAAATATAAAGATCCTAATTTGAAATTTCGATAAGAAAAATCATTTTCAGTGTTGGGAAAGGAAGATAAGTTTATTTTGATATAGCACAAGGAACTATGGGTTCTTATAGGATTTTGTTTATCAAAAATTTCTTTCTGTTTTAAATGAGCTCTATGCATTATTATACTAAGTTATAAGAACTGTAATTGGCCTTGTTTCTAAGCTATCGTTATTCCAGATTAAAGAAACTAATGTAATGTTAATGAGCAGTATCTTATTGCTGATATTGGAACAAAGGTGCCTTAGTGAGTTGGATGTGTTTGTTTCCTAGAGATGCAATGCACTTACTCTATGACAAGTAGAATGGTGTTGTTTTCTAGGAAGTTGATTGCGCCATTTAATACGGGGAGGCACACAAAGGGGTTACATGTTGTTGTTTTCACATGTTAAATATTTCATTTTAACATGACTGTACAAAAGCCACAAATATTGGAGTTGGGGTGCTGCTATGATATGATTTTAACATGAATTCAGCACAAGTGTAACAGCTAGGATGAGAGTGCTCCATCTGGGATTATATTTAGCATCCCTTGTCAATTATTCTTGGCATATTAGGGGGCCTTTTTAATGCTTTGCACGTGTGCTATATTTAACCCCATTTTAGTCTTATTTAAGCAACATGCAGATTCATAGGAGGAGGCATGCCCCCTTAATTTAATTTGTGTGAAATGCAAATTATAGGCTGGAATTTTGCATTCACTTCCCTATTTTTGTGTGAGATGAGATTCTAGGCTGGAATTTTGCATTCACTATCTTATTTTTGTAGGGAAGAGAAGTCTCTCAAAAAGATTGGAACAAAATGGTGATCTATTTCCAATTTTTTTTTTTACAGTCAAATAAATTACAAAAGTGGATATATTTTGTGTTTTTATTTTTTACTAGGAAGGATTGATCATAGCTCTTTTTTTTGGATTTTTTATGTAATGATTCTGTTTGTATTGATTACTATAATTGGCCTTATTTCTAAGCTGTCGTTATTCTAGATGAGAGAAATCATTGTTATGTTAATGAGCAGTATCTTATTGCCGATATTGGAACAAAGAGTGCCTTAGTGAGTTGGCATGTGTTTGTTTCCTAGAGATGCAATTGACTTACTCTATGACAGGTAGAATGGTGTTGTTTTCTAGGAAGTTGATTGTGCCATTTAACAGGGGAGGCATACTAATGGGTTACTTGTGGTTGTTTTCACATGTTAAATGTTGCATTTTAACATGCGTGTACAGAAGCCACAAATATTGGAGTTGGGGTGCTGCTATGATATGATTTTAACATGAATTCAACACAATTGTAACAGCCAAGATGAGAGTGCTCCATCTGGGATTATATTTAGCATCCTCTGTCAATTATTCTTGGCATATTAGGGTGCCTTTTTTATGCTTGCACGTGTGCTATATTTAACCCCATTTTAGTCTCCTTTAAGCAACATGCATATTAATAAGAGGGCACACCCCCATAATTGAATTTGTGTGAAATGCATATTATAGGCTGGAATTTGCATTCACTTCCCTATTTTTGTGTGAGATGCAGATTCTAGGCTGGAATTTCAGACTTGATATGTTTCACTTTTCCTTTTCAATATTCATTTTTCAAACATATTTTGTTTCCTTTATTTTCTGTACTAACAAAATTCTCTGATTTTTCTCAGCAGACACTGCTAAAAAAATATAAATTCCCCATCATGGAACCATTACAAAACTGTCCACATAATATTGTTTTAATCATATCTGTATATTTTTTCCAGTTAGTATCACCAATAGTCTCCACAAGAACATTGCCCATCCTTGAAATGATGGCAACGATTGGTTTCCCTTACAATTATTTATCTAGAAACAATCTTGGCAATGAACTTTGCAACCGAATCGCAATAGCCACAAATGTGAAGGTTTTTAGTAACTCGAATAACAGTACCAGGGTCTGTGTTGATAAGCCCAAATGCAATTGCCGGCTTCTCACTATGGTGGCTAAGAAGTTGTTCTTTCTACTCTTCCTCTACATCATTCAGGACAAAACTTGTGTCAGACACATATCCTGTTGCCTTAATCTGCATAGATAATCCTTTCAACTTCTCATAAATTTTCGTTGTTCAAGGGTGCAATCTGTCTCCTACAATAAAAGCATGCACATGTTTACTCACCTCAATCCAACTATATCCAGGAGTATTGTTTACCCTTTTGTCCTTCATCATTTTTCACACCCTTTGAACGCCATTCCACTTGCCAAAAGAAGCATAAATGTTTGAAAGAAGTACATAAGGGCAGTAATTTTGAGGGTTCAATTCAAAAAGGAAATCTGCCATGCATTCTCCTAGATCTGCATTATCATGAAATCTACATGAAAAAAGCAGAGAACCCCATACATTAGCATCAGGTTTCATTGACATCTTTTTGATTAAGTCTTTTGTTTCATTGAGGTGCCCAGAGCGGCCAAGAAGGTCCACCATGCAACTATAGTGCTCCATTGCTAGTGTGAGTTTATAGCATCGAATCATGGAATCAAAAAATTGTCCGCCCTCATCCAGTAAGCGACCATGGCAACATGCTGATAAGACACAAAGCAAAGTGACATGGTTTGGATTTATACCAGAGTGCTGCATCTATTCGAAGAGCCTTGTTCCAAAGCTGCCAGTTTGCTGCAGACAGAAAGAACAGTGGAAAATGTCTTCGAGTCCAGCTTCATGGAGGCATTCTGCATTCGTCTATAAAGTTCCAGGGTTTCTACATTATGTCCATTCTGCGTGTATCCTGCAATCAATTGTCCATGAATCAGTGTTTCTCTCCGGCATATCCCTGAAAAGCTTCAGCGCCTCATCTTCATGCCCATTCAGTATATAAACTGCAATTATAGTTGTCCATGATATTACAGTTTGCTGAGGCCTTTTCTCAAACAATTCGCGTGCCTTCTCTATGTTACCACATTTTGCATACATGTCCATCAGGGAATCTCTAGCAAGGTATCTGACTAAAATTCATTCGTACTTATTTTCTCATGGATATACATGCCTTGTTCCAGAGCTCCCAGGTTGGCACATGCAGAGACTGCACTTGTAAAGGTTTTCATGTTTGGCTTTACACCCAGCGATTGCTTTCGGTAAAACAGTTCCAAAACGTCATTAACATGCCCATTCTGCTCACAGCTTGCAATCATACTCGTCTAGGATACTACATCTCGTTGCAGCGTTTTGTCACAAATTCAAAATTCTGATGGTACTGATGGCTTTTCCCATATAACTCCCATAATAATAGTGGAATCAGTGTGTCGCGGATAGGGAATTAAAAGTGCAATAAATCATAAGATATATTAAGCAGAATCTCTGTTTCTCAAATAACCTGTAGCTTGTGCAACAAATCATAAGATATATTGGGCATCTGATGGGCTCGAGCAAATGTAATTTTTTTAAGTGTTCAGAATTTCTACTTCTCAAATAAACTAGAGCCTGGGAAACAAATCATAACCTGTAGCTTGTGTAACAAATCACAACATATATTGGGCATCTGATGGCCTAGAGCAAATGTAGTTTTTTAAAGCAGTGTTCAGAATTTCTACTTCTCAACTAAACTAGAGGCTGGGAAACAAATCATAAGATATCTCAGGCAGAGCAAAATAATAAGTAAATTTTAAAAAATTAGCCATTTTTATCTGTTCACGTGATACAATAAACATTTCTTCATAATTTAAATACTCTTTTTAGCCTCTGCTCTACCATTTATTGTAAGCCATTAAAAACAAAAGAAAAAAACTATAAGGTTTTTCAAGATCAAACAGTGATTTTTCATGTTTGAATTGCCTGAGTTTCAGTTGACTGTGACCTTATATATAGCTAAATAGTATGGTCCAAATAGTATTGGCATCATTATCTTAATTACAGATTCCAAACCTTTTGCAAACATGGTACTCTCATTGAAGGCTCAGACATAGTGAAATTGTATGCTCCAAATAGTATTGACATAATATAGTATGGTCAAAATAGTATTGACATTTTTATCTCGATTGCAAATTCAAAACCTTTAGCAAACTTGGTACTCTGGCATTCAGCTTCGAGAACTGAGTTTGCATGAAACAATAATATAACCCTGACAAATTTACCATATACTACCATAAAAGTATGAAAACATATATACATTTCTTGCTTGAGTTTCCAGTGCTTCTGTTGAGTGTGGCAGTAAACACAGCTACAGAGTATGATCTATTTGAAAACTTTGTACTCTCATCAAGTGGACTTCCATAATGCCAAGCAGAGTTGTCGCCCTAGGGGACTGATTTTGCATGAAAAATAATATAATCAACCAACCTTCCAAGATAGGACCAGCTCACAGAAGCTGTTTGCAGACCATTGTTGGTGGAACAGTGTGCTCTTACACATGACCGTATGGAATCAACTTCTTGTTGTTTGTCATGGTATAATTATTGGGTACTTTCATTCTCTTTCACATGTGACCCTGCCTTGTCCTAACCTGCCTTTAAGAGTACTAATGCTGTCAACCAGGGTTTGTTTTATTAGTCCCCTAAACAGAGTAAAAGCAAGGATGTTTGTTCCTTTCCATCCCTTTTGTAATAAATGGGCCTCATTATATCTGTAAACGTTTTGATCCCCTCCCAAAGCATTAAATTTTCACCATGTCAAGGATAAATCTCCTTTAAACAAATCCAATCTCAAGGCCATACCTCAAGGATATCTTGTTCATAAATTGTGATCAACAGGGCACATGGACGTGACTATACTAGGGGTGATCCATGTGAAAATGAATGCTGGGACATTTCTTGATCCCACTTGTTCAGATTGATGGTGAATATTCAATTAAATCACATAACATATCACATCTTTTTTCATCAATGATACTCCTCTCTATGCTACCACCTTATGGCGTTTCCTTTGCAACATGTGGTGCAATTGCTAGTATAAAATGTATTATGAAATAAATGTTTTAATGTAGATTAAAATTTACCAATCATTTAATTTATATAAATAAACTAATTTATAATTAAAAAAATATATATTTTATTATTATAAAATAGTAATATTTAATATAATTTTATTTATTTAAAAATAATAAAATTAAATAAATCAAAACAACCTTTATTTTGACACAGTATAAATTTAAAAATATAGTTGGATTCATCGCATTCATTTCATGGATTCATACGATGATAATGCATGTTTCCATTAACCTAAATACCCCAATGTTACGGATCAATTGAGCAGCTCTTGATATAAATAAAACCACTATTTTTTTCTTTAGGAAAACATGGCATGCTAGTGTTGATTCAACAATATTATTGTTTTAAGTAAAAAAGCTGTTGATAGAAATTATATAAGAGATTATTTTGCTCAGCAGTTTTTGAAACCATCTAATATGATTCATCGTCGAAACGGTGTGTGTATTAGTGCGATATTTATCCATCGAGGTATGGTGATTATTCTAACCGGCAGAAGACGACGTTGTAATTAGCACCAAGCGGGGCAGGTGAAAGTGCTGGTGGCATCGTCCTTGGCATAGCTGTATGCCTGTGGGCACTTCCCCTTGAAGAATTCCGAATAGTTTGTGGGAGAGCAGTTGTTTAGGAAGTCGCCGGTGCAGCAGTATTGAGGGGTATTGAACTGGGCACAGGTACTCTTGCATCCATCGGTCACTTTCAATTCTGCAGGGCACACCGGCGTTTATGTCGACGGTGCAACCTATTTAATATATCTTGAGTTATCCTTTGGAAAATTATGTAATGACTACCTCTCCGTGATTTATGATTGACCGAGAAACTGCACATCATAGACCGCCGACGCTTGACTTCAGAGACAGTGGCTTTTCGTCGTTTCGCAGAGGCCAACTTGGTAACTAAATTTACACGTTCCACTATCTTCCACGCCTTTGCTTAGATTATCCTATAGCCCTGCCCAACTTGAATTTTTAAGCCTACCTAGTGATCAGTGTTTTAACGTTAAAGTATGACCTCAATATGGTCCACTTTCAATTAACCCAATAAATATAGCATTTTAAAGATAGTCGACTTTATCTCGACTTTATGACACACTAGTTGTGTTTTTGTGTTTTAGCTAATGATCAATAGGATTAGCAAAAAAAAACGAGATAAAAACTTTTATATTTTAACACCTATTTGCATTGAGCAGTTTGCATATAGATTTTCTAACACATGGGACTATTTAAAAAGCTCCTTTGCACATAGCAGATCAGTTGGGGTCTAATACGTCCTCATTTGATTAAATTTTCACACATGTAAGTGATTATTTTTTTTTCAAGATAACCTGAGGATAATTTTTCTTTTATTGGAGCATGAATTTTCCATAGGAACTACCACCACCAATTAGAGGGCGGGTGACACGATGTCTTTCAGGGGGATAAAGATCAGTTCACAACTGAAGCCAACACATAGTTTTTTTGTGGATGATATATTAATTTTTGGCATGCTGGGCCATGAAGGGTGGGTGACTTTGAAAGGAATTTTCTCTGGTTTTTGCAGTGCCTCAGGTATGGAGATCAGTGAGGCAAAATCATGTATTTACTTTGCGGGGGGAAACGACAGGATTAAGGAAGAGCTGGCTCTGTTATTTGGTTTTACCAGTGCATCTTTATATGAAGGATTAACATATCTGGGTTTTAGAATGAAGGCTCTGAGCTACACTATAGAAGACTGGAGGTGGTTATTACACAAATATGATTAGAAGTTAAATGTGTGGACTAATAAGTGGCTCTCAAAGGGCGGAAGGTTGATATTATCACAGGTTGTGCTACAACAGATTACTGTTTACTCGGGTCACTTGTACATTATTCCCAAGAAGATTATGAGCGAGATACGCAAACTAATGGCTAATTTCATATGGGGGGGTAGAGAGAAGAAGAAGGTTATTCACTTGGCAAGATGGGATCATATTACGTGTCCAAACGATAAAGGTGGTTGGGGTCTTCTGGATCTCGGACACTTTGGTAATTACCTTCTGTTGAAATCAATGTGGAGAGGTCTTCATTCGGGTGGCACTTGGCAGGACATTATAAATCAGAAGTACCTGGGAGGGGCCTCTTTAGAGGATATGTTTGTTTCGGGATGGAAATCTGGAAATGGAAGTTCAGCTATTTGGAAGGGCTTTGGGAAATTGTGGCCGGTTTTAAAACAACACTTGATATGGCGGTTTGGCAATGGAAATAAGATCCTTGTTGGGAGCATAAATATTATGGGCATGGGGAGAAATTCACAGATTACGGAAGGCATGAAGCAATTTCTGAATAAAAAAGGGATCTTTTACCTAAGTCAAATTATTGGGGACTGGATTGGAGAAATACCAAAATGGAAGGAAAAGGCAAATCTGGGACTCAACTGCACCTGGGGAGATTTATGGGACTCCTATTTAAACATGCTTAGAAGACAGGGAATTTGTTGGATGCGTGATGGGGATCGCCTTAGATGGAAAGGATCTAACTATGAAAAGGGTCCGAGAGTTAAGGAGATATACACTGCTCTTTTAGATCAAAAGTCGGATCTGGTTCAACACTGTTGGTTTGGGCCTTTCTGGAAGGTTGATGTCCCTGTTAAAATGATCATTCTACTGTGGCTGGTAAAAAACGACAAAAATTTGACTTGGAGGAATTTGCAACGGAAGGGGTGGCATGGGCCAGGACTTTGTCTCCTGTGTGGCGCACATGAAGAAGACAACGAGCATCTATTCTATTCTTGCCCATTTGCTCGGGCGACTCTAACAATTATGAGTGACTGTTTGAACATAGAGGTTCCTTTATTTGGAGGCACGGAGGAATGTCTGCGATGGTGGCTACATCGCGCTAAGAGTAGATGGCCTATCCCTATTCTGTGACATTGGTATCTATGGTGTAGGAGAAATAAGAGAATTTTTGAGGGCCGTATCATGTACCCGGAAGAAATTGTAAATCAAATTCACAGGGACTGGGTATGCATAAAACAGAAGGATAAGGCCATCAAAGACATGTCAAAAAGACTTCTCCCTTTTCAGTATCAATATCCGGTAGGATACTTTGATGGTGCAGCTCAGGAGACTATCTGCGGGTGTGGAGTATGGCTGCGCATATCTCCGGAGTGTCATTATAAATTGCACTGGAATGGTGGAGTTGGGACAAACATGAAATCAGAAATTATGGCTCTGTGGGGTTTAATGTGGTGGGCTTCTTTTCTGGCAGCAAATTATATCTGGATAGTGGGGGATTCAAAGGTCTTGATTGACCACCTGAATCACAAAGTGAAGATTAATATGGATTCTCTCTCACACTGGCTGTGCAGAATCGACACTCTTAGAACTTTTTATGCAGGTATTACTTACAAGCATATATATCGTGAAAAGAACAACATTGCGGATGAGTTGTCAAAACAGAGGCTACAGGATGAATTTGGTAAGATAAATTATCAGCTTTTCAATACTCAGGCTCTTCAGGCCGAAGGATTTGTGCCCATCATCTAAGCTTTTGTGACAGCACAGTGGCTTTGTTTCTTTCTGTTTTCGAAACCAATGTGATACTGTCGTTACAGGTTTATTCCTTGTGGTGTCTTTTTGTTTAGAGCTGTATCGCAGAGATGACACTGACATTTCTTGATCCGCCTTTGGGCGTGGAAAACTGTTTTTGCTTTTTATGTATCTGTGTCCTGTTGTTGTTGGGACGTTATGTTTAAAACTTTGTAAGATTTTGTTGTGACTACGACAAGACAGTCTATGCTGGCTATGATGGGAATGCTATCTATGCATTGTAATGATTTCTATTCCTAGTACTCAATATAAACCAGGTATTTTCTTACTGAAAAAAAAAATCTTAAGAGAAACCGGGACAATAGAAATAGAAAGAGTATGGGAAGGTTGAGCGAGTAAGCATACTCCCCACGAAACCAATTAATCAAATGTTAAACTAAACCAAATGTTAGTAGGAGACCCCACTCCCGTGTGGCTACCCCATTGATATAAAGATTATGTATTATGAACCGTATATGTTGTTGCAAACCAACCCTTTCAGAAAAATCAAAATGTGACCTAACACATTAAAGAGAGGTGAAGAAACAAAAGCTGAAAATACTGACTTACTTGGTATGCTACCACCGTGTTAACTACAACGCATGCATTAGCAAAGTCAATCAGCCAGTATAGCTCATAGAACCCAAAGCCTGCCAATAGGTTTCCAGGTGCATTTTCTCCAAAGTCTTCATAGCCCAGGCAACCACACAGCATAAAGAATGCAGTTACTATCATCATAGACAACCAATTTGCCTTTCTCATAGTTCTGTTTTCTGGGGGATGGGACTTCAAAGTATTCTGCAGAGTTATTTATTGGAGGGAGCAAAAGGATTACCATGCAGCTTTTTACCTTTCAAAGGATTCACAGAGACAAAGGAACGGTAGAATTTGATCAATACCTGAATTTCATGGACAACTGGTGTATATGTAAATGCTAATGCAATGTTACCAAGTGCTTGTAAAATCAGCCAAACTTTCTGTGCTCGTGTAAAAGAGGTAGTTGTGGTGATTCCACCCAGTGTTCCATGAATCGTTCCATTTTCTGCAATTTTCCCCAATGGAATGATACGGTATTTTATTTCACATGGTGAATCAGATTAGATATTGAAACTCCATAGCCTATCAATGAATGAAAATAATGGCAGAAAGTAGAATGAAACAATACCGATTACTTTGGAAACGCTGACAGCAAATCCTAATGTTGCATAGGCGGAGGACATTGTTGCTGCCACTATTGAAAGGGCCATAGTTTATGAAAGTTCGGTATTTGAGACAAGATAACCTGTATAACTCCATAGAGGATCATATAAGTGTGCTCAGGGAAATGGCATACAGACTCATGTCCTCGTTTGTGGTAACAATTTGATTGCCTGATTGCTCTGCGATTTCCATGAATTTCCATATTTAGATATTCTTTGTTTCAATATGATAATGGAGTTGTACTTGTAAACATTAACATAAAAGTAAAATAGAGGGAACATACCAATAATTCAATAAAATACAGAGAATATACTAATGATTCAAAAGAATACAGAGAACATACCAATGATTCAATGAAATACAGAACATACCAATGATTCAATGAAATACAGAGCACATACCAATGATTCAATAAAATACTGAGAAAATACCAATGATTCAATTCTTTTCAATTTAGTATCAGAGGATGAAGAGCTGATACCTGCCCCATTAAGTGTATGGAGATGAAGCTCCTGGTCTCAGCAACATTTTTTTTTTTAATTCCCCATTTAACCATAACATTGATTCCATTTGCCTTGACCCGACATCACTTTGAATGTTTGAAAGACATTATTCATAATATTCATATACAGTGCATATGCATCCCAGACCCTCTATTTAATTGACTAAACAGTGAAAGGCTAAAGGTTTACAATGAAAACTCAAATGAAACCTTAATGGAAATCTGTATTACAGGCTTTTTTCACTTCAAGAGCACGGATCATTCTGATAGGAAGTCGAAAACATACATGCTAATTATGTATGCTCCTATTTGCATGTGCAGAAACAGGATGTTATTATTACAAGAATAAGCATTGTTTGAAATCTATATAGTATATATAATTAAAATAAGGTGTAGGTACAAGAATTTTTTTTTTTTAATTCCATTTTCATCAATAGGTTCAGATACATTACCAGGATTAAGGAAAGGAATTGAACTTGTGATGAGTGCTATAATAGCCCGTCTCATTAATGTTTAACCAAGACCCCACCCACTAGGTATATGTATAAGAAATTATTATAATTAGATTTTGCAATTTAAGATGAGGCTTGGTATAAGAATGAAATTGATTATAAAGTGAAAAATTGAAAAGATGATTTCTTAATAAGTAAGTATTAATTTTAGAATTCAACATACTTATTCAATTTGAAGGACTTGATCTGAATTTGAATTGGGATTCAAATTTGATATATAAAAATTGGAATTATATATATATATATATATATCTTCTCTGTCTTTTAACTATGAAGTATTGTGAGTATTATTTTTCTAATTTATTTTAAATTTTGAATAATTTGAATAACTCTAAATAATATAACAAATTTCAAACTACAATTTAATAAAAAAAGGAAAAAAAACAGTATTTTCTCTTCATTTCAAAAGTTTTAAATAATTTTTAATAATTCTAGAATATAACAACTTTGAAACTACAATTCAACAACAACAAAAAATCACATTTTCTCTTCCCTAGAAAAATTTAAATTTAACATGATTTTTAATTATTTTTCCCAAATTAGATAAATAAAAAAATCACTGTTTTAAATTTATTAATTTAAAATTTGTCCAAATAAAAATAAAAATCAAAACTAAAAATAAAAATTCAAAATTTTCCAACTTATAATTATTTCTATTTCTATTTTTTTTTGGCTTTTAAGTACACATAATTATCTATATATATATTCAGACTTTAAAATTCTATGCCTGTCCATTCTAAGCAAAGCCATCATTCACACAACCAACGATCTAACCAGAAAGTCCAACACTCCTAACTCCTTATAAAACAATTTTACCAACTCTCATTATGGACTGGCTGGAAGGGACAACACCGTGGAGAATCGAATTTCATCCAATAATTTGTTATTCTAATGGCATTGACGAATTTCTTAATTTTTATCTGATTTGTCCGAATTTGGTAGTTATGGAATTCAGGTTCATGTGATCGATATTTTGTAAATTGATTTTTTTTTAAACCATAATGGATTTTTTTGGTCTACTTGCTTTTAATCATATCTGTTTTCTAACCATCAAACTAAAATGGAAATACTGATCTAGAAATGGATTAAATAGTGTAAAAAGCAAGAGAATAATTTTAGCAAAATTACAGCTGCCAACTCAATCGAATGCTATTATATCATGGGAATTCCTATGATGGAACTAACTTGACGCTGATCGCAGCACCAACTGTGAAAGCAACACATACTCCGTAAAATACCACATACTAAACTAACGCACAGAATTGTTGGAGAAATCACCGCACCTCTATGGAATCTGTAATTCCCACCCTAGGGATCCTAGTTACCAGTTTGGAAGTTTACCAACACTTGCGAGTTTTGGTGTAACGGCAAACCTCTACATGGTATCAGAGCACAAGGATTTGTAATCAGTGCACAAGCAATTTTATTTGCAGGTTCAAAAGATTGAAGCAACAACAAAGAATGGAGTCTAAATTGGAGTTTCCACAATCGGCAATTCTTACTCCATATAATTACTTCATCTCAGAAGTAGAGGCTTATTTCGAATAACCATGGAAACAGAAGTTGAACCAACATCGACAATGGAGAAAACAAGATATTTCAACCGCATGGACGAGGCTTTCAGCATCCTATGTTTATCTATCTCTTCAGAATTGCTATTTCATGTTGAATCATGTTCAACTCCAAATGAAGTACGGAAAACTTTGAAAGGATTGTTTGGAAAACAGGATGAAATGCAAGGTCACATTCTCGAAAATTAGTTAAACTCATTAGATCCGAGAAATTTTGAGAACATTCAAGATTTTTTCACAAGGTATAAAGCTTTGTTGCTTCAGCTGAAAGGATGCGGGATCGACAAATCCAAGCAAAAAAATCAGTTGATCCTTTCCATTTTATCAAAACTTGGTCTAGAGTATGCAATATTCGTCTCTACATTCTACACAGTCAGATCTGCAACTGGTGCAACTTGGAAGATGCGCTCACTGGATTCTTTTATTCAGTCTTTGATGGATGAGCAAGATAAGCTCATCAAAATGGGCACACTTAAAAATTCCAAAGCGCATGCACTTACTGTGCATGCAAAAGGAAAGGCAAATTCCAAAGACCATCAGAAAGGAAAAGGGAAGAAGGATCTTGATCCAAGAAAGGGAGGAAATCCCAAACCCCCTGATGGATCATCCAGCTCAAAGGAAAGGAAAGGAACGAAAGGGCAATCAATGTGCAATTATTTCCACCGTGGTTTTCATCCTGAATCTGCATGCATGAAGAAGACTATAGATCTTATGGCGCAGACACTCCAGCAACACAATCTTGGGGATCACATTCCTGAGAATGCCAAGAAGAAGTCTAGAGAAAAAGCACCAGATCCAAGAGGTAATGGGCATGCTTTGATTGCTCTTCATTCTGCACCGCAAGAATGGATCATCAATTCAGGACCTTCACATCATATGGCTTCTTCAAAGGAATCCTTTTCTTCTCTACATGCATACTCAAGTCCTCCTATTCTCATGGGAGATAATTCTATAGTTGCCGCAAGTGGACAAGGAAGAGTGTAATTCGAAGATGGAAGTTTTGAGAATGTCTTGCATATTCCAAGGCTTTCTGTGAATCTTCTCTCAATGTATCAGATGACACACAGAGACAGCGGAAGGAAAGTGGAATTTACCCCGGATTCCGTGAGCATTTGTGACATGCAAACCAACTTGAAGATTGCATCTGGCAAGGTAAATGATCAATCTGTCTGTATACATTTTCTGATTTTGTTCCTCAATCAGATTCCATTTTGCTACTTACGCATGCAAATGAAGAAAGTAGGATTTGGCACGAGAGATTTGGGCACTTGAATTTCAGATATATGCAACAGCTTAGCAAGCAAGGGATGGTCAAAGGATTGATGACCATTGAATTTTCAGATGGTGTTTGTAATGGATGTGCTCTTGGAAAGCATCCACAAGACAAATTCGAGAAGGGGCATGCATGGAGAGCTTCTTCACCATTGGAACTTGTACACAGTGATCTCATGGGTCCATTTCCGGTGCTTTCAATGAGAAAAGCAAGATATGTGTTGTCATTTATAGATGATTACATGAGATTCACTTGGATTTACTTCTTAAAACTCAAGTCTGAAGTTTTTCAACATCTAAAGATTTTCAAAACGCATGCAGAAAATCAGTATGGAAAATGCATCAAGATACTCCGCACAGATAATGGGATGGAATATGTCAACAAAGATATCAAGAATCTTTGTAATGAAGCAGGCATACAGTTCCTTACACTCCACAGCAAAATGGCGTGGCTGAAAGGAAAAATCAATCTTTGAAAGAGATGGCTAATTGCATGTTGCATGCAAGATCTCTTCCGTTGAAACTGTGCGCTGAAGCTATCAATTGTGCATCATACATCCAGAACAGATCTCCTCATAAATCTGTTACTGGAAAAAAACCTTTTGAGGCTTGGACTAGCATGCAACCTGAAGTCAGTCATTTCCGCATTTTTGGATCTCGAGCATGGGCTGGCATTCCTACAAAGAAGAGAAAGGATTTGGAGCCTCAAAGCAAAGCATGCATGTTTGTTGGATATTCTGATGAAGTCAAAGGGTACAGATTGCTTGATATCCACACTAAAGAGCTCTTTATTGAAAGGAGTGTAAAGTTTGACGAAGATATTTTGCATGCACCAGCGGATGAACTTGTTACCAAGTTTCCATCACCACTCATTGATGAGTATGCAGATGAAACTTCAGATCAGAATTCTAATGAAGATGAGTCTTTTCCTATGACCCCTGTTGGACAAACAGTTGTTGCACATTGAGATCATACTTCCGCATGTAGTTCGAAAGATTCTCGACCACCTTCAACACAAAAATGGTGCAACATGAGTGATATCCTTGATGATCTTGCCTCTATCCCTCTATTTGAGGAAGATACGCAAGCACTCTTAGCTATGGAGCCATCCATGCCCATGCATGCTTATATGATGCATGGATCTGATCCACAAACTTTTGCAGAAGCAAATGGGCATCTTGAATGGGAAGCCGCAATGGATGAGGAATATAACTCTCATTGAGAACCAGACTTGGGATTTGGTTCCACTACCTTCCAATCGCAAACTTGTGAGGTGAAAGTGGGTTTACCGGACCAAGAAAGCATCAAATGGCCAAGTTAGTTGATATAAGGCACGATTGGTAGCAAAAGGTTTTCAGCAAGTACATGGTGTTGACTATGATGAGACTTTTTCTCCAGCGGCAAAAATGGATTCCATTCGGCTAGCTCTCTCCATTGCAGTAGCAAGAGGATGGGAGGTGCATCATATGGATGTGAAAAATGCCTTTCTTCATGGTGATCTCGAGGAGGAAATCTACATGGAGCAGCCACTGCGATACATGAACAATTCATCTCTGGTATGCAAACTAAAGAATTCCCTCTATGGCCTCAAGCAGGCACCTAGAGCATGGTATGCAAAGATGGATTCTTATTTGTTATCTCAAAATTTTGTACGCCACAAATTTGATTCCAATGTTTATTTTTTGAAGAAAATTGACTCCTTGTTGATCATATTACTCTACATAGATGATCTTTTGTTAACAGGTAGTTCAGCTTCTGTCATTACTAAGATTAAAACTGCACTCCATAAGCAATTTTCTATGACAGACATGGGCTTGCTAAATTTCTTCCTTGGACTAGAGATCCATCAGAGTGATTCTGGGATTAACATTTCTCAACCAAAGTATTCTAGAGATCTTTTGGCATAATTTCACATGAGTGACTGCAAGTCAACAACCACACCTTTCTTATCAGGGATAAAGCTTGAGAATGGCAAAGAACCGTTCTCTTCTTTCACCTGGGAGGGAAGACAGGGAATTAAGTTTTCCATACTAATATCTAAAATTCACTATGCGATTAAATAGTATAGAGAAGGAAAATCTAAATCAATGTAATCATGGACAGATATAGCACCCAGATTCACTTGTACTGCATCCATGTAACAACAGTTTCTAATAGGCCCCGAGACTGGATCTGGGGACCTATAACAATCCATAAGCAAAAGAGCATAATACAATGATATCGAAGCAAAGAGAATAATTGCTACACGCCCCACAATCCATCCCAACTATGCAACGCCCCATGGCACAACTAATACTGCTCCGATCAAAGCTGTGAGAATGTTAGCCACTGAGGTCCATAGCGTGCCTGCGCACTCAAATTTTATAGACAACCTTCCAAATTTATTGGAATTCTTATAACAACTATATAAGGAACCAACTTATCAAACTTATCTTTGAATGAATTTAGAATTTGGAAATGTTGTTGGAATTTCTGCTAATTCCTAACATAGAGAGGAATAAAAAGAATCCCTCTACAAACACAGAGAACTAAATAAAAATTGTGCACACAGTGACAAATGCAGTGAAACTTTGTTTCATTAAAAACCACTGTTACAAAATTTAAAATACTTCAAAACTTTTGTGTTCTAGATTTACAATGCAAAATACTCCTTTGACTACTACAAACACAGTGCACTTCTGCTCACTCGCTTTTTCACACAATCATTACACTGTCTATTTCATTGCACACTACATACTCTGTTTTGCTGTCTCACTACATACAATACTCTGTTTTTTTTTTTTAATTTGCACAGTCACTGCAAAATTAATGTATTTTGCCTTAGGGCCTTTTTTCATTACAATACACACTACAACATTTTACATTGTTGTCTCATATATATTATAAACATATTTTGTTCATAATATATATATTACAAGACTTATCTATATATATATATATATATATTCCTAAGTTTAAAACTTTATAAATTAAATTTGTGGGTGTATATTAAAATTTTTAAACCTTAAGTTAAAACTTAAAAAAAACATCCATCGCGGATTTCAAACTTATAAGTCAAAACTCTTTTTAATAAAGTTATCGCATCTTTTTATGAGGTGGGTGACTCGACTTGAAAATTTGCGATCGGCTCTCCATTGGTCCATGCTGGTGGATTCCAAAATCAATTCAAAACAGATTCATAGTTTTGTCGCATCCATTTTTGTACTGGATGATTGGACGTTGGAGTTGTGCGATACTAACCTGATTGGTGGAGAGTTTGTAGACGTGGAGGAGGTGGGTTCCACCATTGTGACTTGGGCAATTTCAAACATAAATTGAATGGTGCATTAATGAAGTTGGTGCAGGGTTTTAAATGTGGAGGTATGGCGAGGTTTAAAGAATGGTTCTTCAATGCAGAACAGAGCTATGACTTTGATCAAAAATTGGATTTTCAGGCATATTAAACATTCATGGTGGCGTACAAGAAAACAAAAAAACGTTGCCGCATTCTATTCTTCGGCTCTGCCTGCTGTTGTGATTAATTTCAACACTCCCCCTTAATCACAACTGCTGCTTTCATACATTCCCAAACATTTTCTCAAATAATTAAAACTTTTCTGACCCAATGGTTTTGTCAATATGTCAGCAGGCTGCTCCTCTGTTCTGCAATGTTGCAAAACAATTTCTCCATTGCTCACTCGCTCTCTGATGTAGTGATACTTGGCATCAATGTGTTTCGTTCTCTTATAAAACACTGAATTATTTGATAATGCTATTGTTGAGCTATTATCACAATAAATTGTTGTGCATTTTACCTGTTCATGACACAAACTCCTCAATATTCTCCTCATCCATACTGCTTGACATGTTGCTGCTGTAGCTGCCACATACTCTGCCTCTACTATTGATAAAGCCACAATTGGCTATTTTTTAGAATTCCATGAAATGGCTCCTAAGCCCATATGAAAAACATATCCAAAGGTGTTTTTCCTATCATCTATATTTCCAGCCCAATCACTGTCAGTATATCCAATCAATTCAAAATTTTCTGAAGTGGTATATAAAATTTCATACCTCTTTGTTCCTTTCACATACTTCGGAATTCTTTTTGTTGCTTGCCAATGTGCCTCCTTTGGCCTTTCCATAAATCTGGAAATTAAACTCACAGCATGCATGATATTTGGCCTAGTTGCAATCAAATACATGAGGATGCCAACTATGCTTTTGTACAAACTTGGATCAAAATCCTTACTGTTGTCTTCTTTGCTTAGTTTCAATCCCATCACTGTAGGAGTAATTGCTGCCTTGCAATCTTGCATGTTAAATCTTTCCAAAACTTCTTTCACATATTTAGCTTGAGAAATAAAAATTTTATTTTCATTTTTCTGTACTTCTATTCCTAAGAAGTATCTCAGCAAACCCATATCAGTCATCTCAAATTCATCCTTCATGACTGTTTTAAAATTCTCAATGAGGTAAGCATCATTACTTGTGAATATCACATCATCAACATATAAAACAATAATCAGCATCTTACCATATTTCTCGTTGATGTATAATGTGGGCTCTCCTTCACATTTTTCAAACCCATTTTCTAGTAGATAGGCATCTATCCTACTGTACCATGCTCTTGGTGCTTGTTTCAGCACATACAGAGCTTTCTTCAACTTGCATACGTTGTGCTATTGGCCTTATTTCTCATATCCCAGAGATTGTTCAACATATACCTCTTCCATCAATACTCCATTTAGTAATGTTGATTTCACATCCATTTGGTAAACTTTCCACTTGTTTTGTGCTGTTATGGACAACACTGCTCTTACTGTTTCCATTTTTGCAACCGTTGCAAAAGTTTCCTCGTAGTCTCTTTCTTGTTGCTTCTTGTAACATTTGACAACAAGTCTGGCCTTGTGCCTTTCAATCTTACCTTCAACATTTCTTTTGGTTTTATAAACCCATTTCACTCCAATAACTTCCTTACCTTTTGGGAGATCAACTAATTCCCATGTCTTATTTTTCTCTATGGCATTTATCTCTTCATCCATATCATCTATCAATTTTTTATCTTTCACTGCTTCTTCAAAATTAATAGGATCTTCTACATGAAAATATAATGCAAATAAAGAGTTCATACCTTCATTTGTTACCTCTTGATCATAAATCTCATTCAAACTTCTAAATCTAGTTCCCCTTTCACTTGCTAAACCTGTGCTTGTAGAAGCGCTCAAATCTGCTCCTTGTAATGTGCTTAGAGAAGCATTGTTATCACTTCTCAAGGGTGTTCTCATACCTGCTTGTGGTGTCCCTTGCTGTCCTTGTGTTGGTGGAGGTGGTGTTGCTAATGAGGAATGTCTTTCAGCCATTTATTCCTCATCTTCATCATGAGACAAACAGTTTTTTACATTCACTATTTTCTCAATGCTTCCATCCCAAGCTTCTTTCTCAATAAATTGTACATCTTTACTTATAAAAAATTTCTTTGTGGATGAGTTATACAATCTGTATGCTTTGGATTCTTCACTGTATCCAATAAATATGCACTCCTCCCCCTTAGTGTCCAACTTCTTCCTTAGCTGATCTGGAATGTGTGCATAAGCCACACAACCAAAAACTCTCATGTGGGTGAAAAAATGTTTTATGTCACTCCATGCTTCTTTAGGAACTCTATTCATAACACTCGTTGTCGAGCATCTATTCAAAACATATGCTGCACAACGTACAGCTTCAGCCCAATATTCATTTGGCAAATTTTTTTCCTTCAACATACTTCTTACCATATCCATGATGGTTTTATTTTTCCTTTCAACAACTCCATTTTGCTGTGGTGTATACCTTACTGTAAATTGTTTATGAATCTCATTTTCTCTGCAAAAACGTAAAAATTATTTAGAGATATATTCTCCTCCTCTATCTGTTCTTAATACCTTAATATGCTGCCCACTTTGACTCTCTACAAGAGCCTTAAAGTGACAAAATTTCTCAAACACTTCACTCTTCAACTTCAAGAAATAAACCCATGTTTTTCTTGTGTAATCATCAATAAAGGTCAGCATATAGTGGTTGTCTACTATTGATGGTGTTTTCATTGGTCTACACAAATATGAATAGACTATTTCTAAGGGTGTCTTCACTCTTATGCTCTTTTCTGATGGAAAGCTTTCTTTGTGTTGTTTGCCCAAGATGCAGTCTTCACAAAGGCTGCCCGGTTTCTCAATTAATGGTAATCTCTTTACTATTCCTTTCCTATGCAACAAATTCAGACCTCCAAAGTTGAGATGTCCAAATCTCAAGTGCCATAACCAGTTTTCATCTTTTTCTTTTCTTTGGAATGTCTTTTGTGTCACTGTTGTCATTGCAACTCATTTCTTCAAATCTGCTCTCATCTTGAGAGGAAACATTCTATTCCTTGTCATCTTCACTTGTGCAATGCGTTGTTTGCTTGGTGGTTTATCCATGATGATGCATACATCAAATTCAAAGAAAACATTGTACCCTTTCTGAATGAGCTTTCCAATTCTCAAAAGGTTACACTTCATACAAAGCACATAATATACGTTTGATATGGATTTCCTTTCTCCTTTCTTTGTTAAAACACTTACTCTGTCTTTTCCCATGACAGAGACTTTACTGTTTGTACCCAATGTTACTTGAGACTTCACATTTTTATCAATCATGGAAAACATAGAAATGTTTCCGGTCATATGGTTGCTACATCTTGAATCTAGAAACCATATATCTTCATTTTTCTCTTCAGTCATATTACATGCTAAAAAAAATTCTTGACTGATATTTTCCTTAGTAAAATTAGCACTGGGTATATTACTCATGTCACTCTATTTCTTCCTACATTCATTGAAATAATGACCATAATTCTTACAGTAATGACACTGGACTTGGGATTTATCATACCTTTGTCCATGTGCTTGATTTTGTCCACCTTGCTGACTATTATCTTGGCCTTGGTTCTGATTTTGATTGCTGCTCCTTCTATTTGTATTTGCAGGGCTGCTTCTTCCTCCTCTGTTTTGGCTTCTGCCTCTTCCTTTTCCTTTATAGTTTCATCTGCCTTGACTTCTTCCTCTTCCAAAAAACATTTGAGTCTTGAAGGCATGCTCCAAAGATGAGTTTGTTGTTCTACCCAATCTTTGTTCATATGTCATCAATGATGCATGAATTTCATCAACTGTAAACTTTGAGAGATCCTTTGTCTCTTCAATGGTTATGACTATCACATCAAACCTTGAGGGTAAGATTCTCAATAATTTCTCCACTATTCCTCTCTCTTCTACTCTCTCTCCATGAGATCTCATTTGGGTAACCAAACCAATCAACAATGTGAAGAATGAGTCTATTGTATCAGACTCTAAATTCATGCAATTGATTTCAAAATCCCTTCTCATTAATTGAAGCTTTGTTGTCTTTACATTCTCCATACCTTGATAGACTGTCTGGAGGGTTTCTCATGCATCCTTGAACCTCTTTGCTGCTGCAATCCTTAGAAATATACTTTCACGCATTGGCTGATAGAGATAGAAGAGGGCTTTTGAGTCCTTCTTCCTATTACTCTTCAACAAATCCTTCTCTGCTTGTGTGAAGACATTAAAGGCTTGTTCATCTGCTGGTTCTTCTAAACCATCTTCAACTAGCTCCCATAAGTCTTGAGAGGCAAACAGGGCTCTCATTGTGATTGCCCAATAGTCATAGTTCTTCCCATTAAACTGTGGGAGTTGAGTATTTCCCATATTCGTGCTTGTGCTGGCTCCTGCCATGGCTAGATTTTTGAACTATGCAATAAAAAACTTGACTGTGTTTCTAAAAAAACTATCTCTCTGCTGAGAGATAAACACTGTCTCTTAAAATACTTCTCTAGACTACACCTTTTAAACAAACATATATCTTTGTTTTATAAATACCTTGTTTTTCTGAGCCTTCACACTACTGGTCAAAAGTTTCAACAACTCCTTCTTCGTTCAGCTTCTTTGTCGAATGCAAAGAGCTTGTACTTGCTCTGATACCATGTTGGAATTTTTTTGAATTCCTAACACACAAAGGAATAAAAAGAATCCCTCTACAAACACAGAGAATTAAATAAAACTTGTGCACACAGTGAGAGATGGAATGAAACTATGTTTCATTAAAAACTAATTGTTACAAAATTTGAAATACTTCAGAACTTCTGTGTTCTGGATTTACAATGCAATACTCCTTTGACTGCTACAAATGCAGTGCACTCTAAAACTCTATCTTTTTCTGCTCACTAGATTTTTCACACAGTCGTAACAATGTCTATTTCATTGCACATGACATACTTTGTTTTGCTGCCTCACTGCATACAATACTCTAATTTTTTTAATACACAGTCACTGCAAAATTAATGTATTTTGCCTTCGAGCCTTTTTTCATTACAATACACACTACAAAATTTTACATTGTTGTCTCATATATATTATAAACCTATTCTGTTTATAATATATATATTTACGCTGTAAAGCGTCCTTATTTGAAAACAACTTTGCTAAATGAGTACGTGTACCATTATGCACCTTTTGATTTGAATGTTAGACGATTCAAACCATCTCAACCCTAGGATTAAATTCTGTTATTTTAATCAGTTATACAGCCTAACGAATGAGGTTTCTTCTCTCATACCTCGACTTCATTTTATTCTCTGATGGCTGCCGGCTCATTTTCTTCTTCTGGTCACACAGATAGGAGGTAGGGATAACTCTGAAATTTCAAAGCAATCACCTTAATAACCACCTTCTTTGCATACTTCCAGACTTTACCAGTTAACCGAAGACTTCTCCTCAACAAATCCTCAATGGGGTTCTGCAACAAGTTTACAAAGACTGAATGGGGTAAGAAATTGGGAAGACCAGCCCCTTTTGCTTCTTCCCACATCTTGGTCTCCTGCACCAGAAAGTGCTTTTTGTCTTCCACGGTGTTATGGCTTAGCAGTTCCTGGTAATAACTCTCAAACATCTGCTGCCCCTTAAGGCCAGGCCCATCTTCAACTTCTTCTGTGACAACCCAAAATTTTGCAAGAAAAATCACAATGCAGGTGCAACAGTCTTTTTATGCCTTCCAGTTCCAACCCCAGAATTCCAGAGGGCCAAACAGCCCAACTGTTGCAGTGATCGGGCAGCAATTTTGTGCTGCTTACCCAGTTCAGTTAACGGTACAGAGGAGGCCCATTAGCTTCAGTGGGGGCGATTTCAACGTTTTTTACAGTCTTGGAAACCTGATTCTTACAATGGAAGGCAGGGCATTCAGCCTCAGAGACAAACAGATTCTCAGAGATAAAGTTGGTAATCTGCCCCTTAAGGCCAGGCCCATCTTCAGCTTCTTCTGTGACAACCCAAAATTTTGCAAGAAAAATCGCAATGCAGGTGCAACAGTCTTTTTATGCCTTCCAGTTCCAACCCCAGAATTCCAGAGGGCCAAACAGCCCAACTGTTGCAGTGATCGGGCAGCAATTCTGTGCTGCTTACCCAGTTCAGTTAACGGTACAGAGGAGGCCCATTAGCTTCAGTGGGGGCGATTTGATTTTTCAATGCTGATGGGGGCTTCCTTGAAACCTCGCTTCTTACAATGGAAGGCGGTATATCTGGCCTCGTAGACAAACGGATTTCGTAGATCGCGCTCGGTAATTCGCTTCCTTAAGGGCCGGTGCCCATCTTTCGCCCTTCTTCGTGACAACCCGTGCCTGCAAGAAAAATCGCAATGCAGGTGCAACAGTCTTTTTATGCCTTCCAGTTCCAACCCCAGAATTCCAGAGGGCCAAACAGCCCAACTGTTGCAGTGATCGGGCAGCAATTCTGTGCTGCTTACCCAGTTCAGTTAACGGTACAGAGGAGGCCCATTAGCTTCAGTGGGGGCGATTTCAACGTTTTCAATACCTTACACTCCTGTTTACAATGGAATGTTGTGGCCCAGCCTCGCAGACAAAATGTATTCGCAGATCGTTTTAACGAATTCTTACCATGAAGAGGAAGGTATTTGATTCACATACTGAATGCACTGCTTTTTGCGCTTTGAAAACAGAGCACGACAGGCTCTTGTCGCCACCATTAGGAGGTAGGGATAACTCTGAAATTTCAAAGCAATCACCTTAATAACCACCTTCTTCGCATACTTCCAGACTTTACTAGTTAACCGTAGACTTCTCCTCAACAAATCCTCAATGGGGTTTTGCAACAAGTTTACAAAGACTGAATGGGGTAAGAAATTGGGAAGACCAGCCCCTTTTGCTTCTTCCCACATCTTGGTCTCCTGCACCAGAAAGTGCTTTTTGTCTTCCACGGTGTTATGGCTTAGCAGCTCCTGGTAATAACTCTCAAACATCTCCCTCAAACGGGCAGCACAATGCATGTCAGACTCTTCTGGAAATTCTTTGTAGTCTCCTTCTATAAGAAGCTTGTTTAGTGAATCCTTCAGTGCATTAATCAGTCTCATTAACACAATCATGGCCTCACAAGGATCAGGTATAGGCTGTGGTAGGTCACGCAATTCTGTTTGCTTCTGTAAAAGTGTTTTGTCTATTTTTTCAACTATATGAGGGAGACATTGGCTGATGTTCTTGGCTTGAATCTGCATAAGTCTCTTGGCCAGCATGGGTATACCCACCATGGATTTATCGATCATATTCATCTCAGGATGTAATCTAAAGAGTAATGATTCTCTCTTCCTGGCCTCTTCATGCGATTCACCTCCCACTCTTTTACGAACAAAGACACAGCCCAGTCCTTTGTTCACAACACCCATAAGTTGCATTGTCAACAAAATCGGTTGGTCCTTTTTTTACTTATGCATAAAGTTTCAGATAATCTGGACAAATTTTGAGAGAAGTTGCAGGGTCAACAAAATCTACTGCCCCTTAAGGCCAGGCCCATCTTCAGCTTCTTCTGTGACAACCCAAAATTTTGCAAGAAAAATCGCAATGCAGGTGCAACAGTCTTTTTATGCCTTTTAGTTCCAACCCCAGAATTCCAGAGGGCCAACCAGCCCAACTGTTGCAGTGACCAGGCAGCAATTCTGTGCTGCTTACCCAGTTCAGTTAATGGTACAGAGGAGGCCCATTAGCTTCAGTGGGGGCGATTTCAATGTTTTTGACAGTCTTGGAAACCTACTTCTTACAATGGAAGGCAGGGCATTCAGCCTCAGAGACAAACGGATTCTCAGAGATCAAGCTGGTAATCCGATTCTTACCATGAAGAGGAAGGTAATAGTTTTGACATTTTAGCTGTTTGAATTTGTTGTGGCTGATTCTGAATGAGAAAGATAATTCACTACAGTAATTTAGGCCAGTCTCCGTATTTTCATTATAACACCAAAAACATATTCAACAATGGACAAAGTAAAATTATACTTCTATTAAATTAAACAAAGAATACTAATGCTACTGATAAAATACCCTTTATTAAACACTGCATGGGTTTTTGCTCCAACTAGGTTGTGTGAGAGAAGGGTTTTTGCTCCAACTAGTTTGTGTGTGAGAAGGGAAAGTGAAGACCCCTGACTCTGCCTAGTCAGGGAGTGTATATGAAAGGAAACTTAGGCTACTTTAGGCAAAGTGGTCAATTCTCCCTTGATACTCAGCAAATTTTTGCTTGCTTTAGAATATTTATTCTTTTTAAACCTCTGATTTCTTTATACCATGACAGTGGCTAAGCCTTCACCAGAAGTGGGAAGCGTACAGGGGCGAGGAAAGCAAGCAAGAGAATCTGCTTTTCACAGCACGCACACCTAAAGTGTTTCAGTTGAGAACATCTCTAAATGTATCTTTGCCAGGCTCTACTGCCCAGACCGATCTCAAAGTGAAAGGCAACTTTTTTCAACGATCCTGTACAATTTATCATGGTGCAACCATCATTGCACAGGTATAATACTAAGTTTATGCACTTTTCTATATAACATATTTTAATTGTCATTTTTATTTAGATTATAAGAAATTAGATTTTGAAATATTTAAAAAATTTAATGAAAATGAAGTTAAATGTTTTATTTTATTTTCATTACTTAGACTGCCAAAATATTTTGAAATCTATAATTAATATTGGGAATGACACATTGACAATCAATATTGGGAATGACACATTTCATATAGAAGACGATTATTTCTTGGGCTATAGGATATTAAATGTTGTTGGTTTATATTAAGTTTGTTTAAATCTAACCATAGGTAGTATATGCCCAACAATATTTAATATCCTATATCACATACAAATTTAACATTTATTGAAATCTCTGATGAAATATTGGGAATGAAACATTTCATATGACACATTTCACATACACATTTGACATTTATTGAAATCTTTGATGAATGTAGATGAGGCGAAAATATACAGTTTCACAACTTTTGTTGGGAAGAGACACATTTCTAATCACTGTGCATCCAGGAATCGATCATGCTTTTACTGTGGCTCTTGTACTAATTCTCCATGAAATAATAGGAGAGTAGTAATGGATTCATGTTTCTGATAAGTTTCTTATCACTGTGTATGTCAGAATCTATCATGCTTTCAATGTGGCTCTTGTACTGATTCTCCATGAAATCAAAGGGGAGTAATATTAGATTCATGTTTCTGAGTTAAGTTGTACAATTTTTACATATGTCTGTGTACATTATTAACCAGTAAAGTCAATTTGGTTCATTTTTATCAATAATGTGAGCACATTTAAACCACATTGTTAACAAATTTAAATTAGCACAGCATAGCATATTGGAATTATATACCAGAAAAATACACTTCAGATAATGTTCACTGTATTCATTTTTCACAGCACTTCAATGTAATTTAGAGAGTCTCAAATTTTTGCTTGCTTTAGAATATTTATTCTTTTTAAACCTCTGATTTCTTTATACCATGACAATGGCTAAGCCTTCACCAGAAGTGGGAAGCGTACAGGGGCGAGGAAAGCAAGCAAGAGAATCTGCTTTTCACAGCACACACACCTAAAGTGTTTCAGTTGAGAACATCTCTAAATGTATCTTTGCCAGGCTCTACTGCCCAGACCGATTTCAAAGTGAAAGGCAGCTTTTTTCAACGATCTTGTACAATTTATCATGGTGCAACCATCATTGCACAGGTATAATACTAAGTTTATACACTTTTCTATATAACATATTTTAATTGTCATTTTTATTTAGATTTTAAGAAATTAGATTTTGAAATATTTAAAAAATTTAACGAAAAGGAAGTTAAATGTTTTATTTTATTTTTATTACTTATATTTCCAAAATATTTTGAAATCTATAATTAATATTGGGAATGACACATTGACAATCAATATTGGGAATGACACATTTCATATATGATAATTAGCTATATGGGAAGCTAGGGTTGGTAGATGGTGTTAGAAGAATGTTTTACAAAATGAAACAGAAGGGTTTTCACCCAAACGAATTCACATTCAAGGTAGTTATAGATGTTTATAAAAGTGCTGGGAAGTTTTCTCTAGCCATATTTTTTACCCACGAGAGGGAGTTCATGCACCAGTTGTAAGAACATGGTTGCATTATATAAGATTATGCAGATTTGATTTTGAGCTTCATTTCATGTGAAAAGCTATTTTCTCCAACAAATTTAGCTTCACCGAAAAAAATCAGAGGGTCTGAAACATAACTGCAAAGGTGCTAAAAGGATGCGTAGGCTGACAAAATGCAGATCGTTGTGCAGAAAATGCTCCAATGGAAATAGTATGATAATAGCATGTGCTCCAAAAAGACCCCTTGGCATTGCATAGGAGCCAAGAGGAGATGCATAGTCTTATTGATCTAGTGCCAAATGTTTTTAGAAATTCTTTCCCAATAGTTGTGACATTCAAAACAATTGAGCTAGTGTACCCAGTGGGATGAGGACTAAGGGGGCCATGTAGAATCTGTCTCATGTGTAAAGTCGCTTCCTATAGAAAGAGAACCAAGCATTCTTGATCCAAATATTAGAAGAAAGAAATGAGGGATGTCAAAATTCTTGTTATAAGCAATGAAAACACCCTTGAATCGTGTAATAAACCAAACCCTTGAATATGAAGTGATCCTCTACCTCAAACTCCTATAAATGGCACAAATTATAGATCCTCTTAGAGTGTGGAATGTGATAGTTAGAAACGTTATATTTTTTCCTCTATACTACTCTTTCTTATGTTAGCTTTACAACGTTTCCTTTGCAACATATGGTGCAATTGGCTAATATAAGACTTATATATATATATAAACTTGCCGCTGCGTATTAAAACTTTTAAACTTTAAGTTAAAACTTAGCATTCATCGCATGATTTCAAACTTATAAGTCAAAACTCTTTTTTAATAAAGTTATTACGTCTTTTTATGAGGTAGGTGACTCAACTTGAAAAATTGCGATCCGGCTCCCCATTGGTCCATGCTCGTGGATTCCAAAATCCAATTCGAAAACCAATTCATAGTTTATCGCATCCATTTTTGTACTGGATGACTGGACGTTGGAGTTGTGCGATACGAACCTGATTGGTGGAGAGTTTGTAGACGTGGAGGAGGTGGGTTCCACCATCGTGACTTGGGCAATTTTCAAACATAGAGTTGAATAGCGCGTTAATGAAGTTGGTGCAGAGTTTTAAACGCGGAGGTATGGCGAGGTTTAAAGAACAGTTCTTCAATGTAGAACAGAGCTACAACTTTGATAAAAAGTGGATTTGCAGGCATTTTAAACATTCGTGGTGGTGGTGCAAGATGCTACCGCATTCTGTCCTTCGACTCTGCCTACGGTTGTGATTAATTTCAATAAATGTGTTATGCTCCTCATATAGTGCAGGTTCCAAGCATCGAAACACTTATAGAGCAAAATCCTTCAGCAAAATCAACTACTAGCTTTGTTCCATATCCGTTTGATGTACTCCTAATATACAATCAGCTTAAGCTCATCAATATAAAATAAATCCCCACCATTAAAGGGAAGCCCATTAGAAAGGTGAAACACCTTCTTTACCTTCTTTAATATGCAATCAACTTAAGGTCATCAATATAAAAGTATTGGTGACACATTATCCCCACCATTAAAGGGAATCCCATTAGAAAGCTGAAACACCTTCTTTCACAGAAGGATTTTTACATTAGAACCTGGACGATTTGCATTGCATCACTGTGTCCTAAGTACTAAACCCTAACCTGACAAATAACAAATTATCCACACTGAGCAAATGATAGAAGTGTAAGCAGAGTATAAAAGCATTAAAAGGAAATTAGTGTGGAGAAGAAAAAGGAATGAAGGGATACAGTACCCGTTCGGGAGATATCTACTGTTTGGTCGTCAGAGGCAGCCGTACGTGGTTACTACCATCGTCCATGGCAACCTGCTTGGGCAATGAATGGACTCTCCTTTAAATGTATATATATGTATTCACACAGGTATTAATGTTGAGTATGGAGTGAAGAAACTTTATCATTGATTGAGATTGCGAAGCAAGGTTGCGCTGGAGGGTCAGTGTTTCTGTATGAAAGATGACAAATTATAGGATTCAGCTTATCTTTTTTGCGGGTACAATCCTATACACATTCGGTGACATCAGGGTGGAAGGCTATGTAGGGCCCTCGGTAATTTTTCGTCGTGAAATATCAGGCACCCTTATGTAATATATTCAAAATTCGTTATAATTGTCACTTTCGATTAATAAAGCTGAATTTTGAAAACTTCGACTTTAGAAAGGTAATGAAAGTTTAAACTTTTATCTTTGAAAGGTGTCGTTGATGATCTGGATCATTTATCAGCTACTTTTCCTTGATATATTTTTAGAAAATTATCATATTAAATTTATTATATTATTTTTTTCCTATTTACATTATTAAAAATGTATTTCTATCTCTCCATTTTTAATAGTGTTTATGTTTTAATTTTTTTATTTGCTTCAAGGGTGCTTTATACTTTGGTGTGTAAAGAGTTGTTATCATGTAATGTTACATTCAAAAATTATAATATAATATTTATAATAACAAATTATAATAACACAAAAATATTAATGTTGGTTATAAGATATAATAGTTCAATTTCTACCTTAATTTTGCAACTACATAATATAGAAATAGAATAATTGAAAATAAAGAAAAAGATAGTTTACTTTTTAATATGTAAAGACATGTAATTCCTTTTATATTGCTATTTTACATTTAATATTAAATATATATGTAATTCTTTCACTACACTTATATGGAGTTGAGACCATATACTTTTTAATATTGGAAAGATATGTAACTTTTTCACTACTTAATATAATATAGAGTTGAGATATTCCATGATATGTAATTCATTCTATATTTAGTTGACATATAATAGTTAAAACAAAAATATATTCATAAATATATGTTGTTATTTATAAATAAAATATTTCAATGTTCATATGAAATAACAAAATAATTTAAATTTAAAATTATCTTATATTTTCACGCTCTTTATGTAAAAGTATGTGTAGCATTTTTAAAAATGAAATTGATATATAATATTTTTCAAAAATATTAATAACCAAAGGAAATTTATATAGAGAAATTATTATTCTATTCATAAGCTTTTTGATTTGTAATATATTCTTTTAATATGGAATTGATATATATATAGAGAGTGTTTGTATAGCTCCACGAGGAGGATGATATAAGTGTCTTAAGAAATGACATACCCATGCCCTAGTTCATGGGTTTATCATGAAGTGATCATGGTTGACCATGGATGACATTGGTTGACCTTTGTTAACCATGTTCAACCATTCTAACCATGTTGATATTGGTTGACCATAGTTGACCATGTGTGATCATGGTAGACCGTGTGTGATCTTTGTTGACATTGGTTAGGAGCATTCTAACAATTTCTAACGCCAACCTTGGTTGACCATGGTTGGCACGGTTTGCTCATGGTTAGCTATGGTGACCATGAGTGATTCATGGTTGACAATGTAGTAGTCCATGTTTGATCGATAGAGACTTTGATTGACATGTGTAGCGACCATGGTTGACTATGCTTGACCATTCTAATTATAAAAATATTGGTTAACCATTGTAGTTAATGTAGTTGACCATAATTGATCCAAATTGACCATGATTAATCATATTATGTTTAATATTGTTTACATTAGAATAGCTATTAATAACATGGATATTATTATTACTATTATTATTAAATTAATGATATGTAATAACACTATTATATTATGAGTGCATATTATAGTATGTTTTCGATTAGCTTTCAACCTATCATTATTATTATTAGTGGTAGTGAGCAGCTAGTATTATATTAATTAATGTAATATTGAATAATTGGAATCCGTAGAAATCACATTGGAAGTGTATTGTGCCATGAGCCTTTTGAACTCTCCCACAATGAACCACACGGGGGAGGGTTAGAGTTCCAAAAGGCATTCGACATGCCGCTCCAATGCAATATTCTACTAAAGACTTTGCAAATTGTCACGATATGGATCACAAAAGCATGAATTGAGATAATGTAACATTATTAATGAAATAGAAAGTATTAAAAAGCAACATTATTATAATTATTAATGTTATTAATATTAATATTAACAATTTTTTTAATATTTTTCTAAGGAAAATATTACTCATAATTAACATTGGAGTAGTTTTAAGTGCACTTTTTAGACTTTCTCGCTGATTTATGGCTAAAATCTGAGTGAAAAAAACTATGATCAAATCTTCAGAGATACTGGTTGTTTAAATTGGTTTTTTTGATTACATATGTAGATTTAGCACCATCGGAAACTTATGGGGGACAATTCTATCACGAAGAGTTACACTTCTACTGAAGAGTTAGAGACTGTGTGATTAATATTATATAACTATAATATTATATAACTTTGTTTTTGTAAGCTTAGTAGGATTTCTACATCTTCGTCATATCCAATATGGAAATGAACTAGTGACTTCACATCAAGAAGTGCACTCTAGCAAAGCATCTCATCACCCTCTATCTGAAAAGCCATAGACATCATTTATCATTACTTTAATATAAACACTATAATTTTTATAAAACTTAGTTAAAATAAACAAATTTATAAATGATTATTATAAAATCTATTATTAATGTTAATATTAATAATAATAAATGTTAAATATCATTATATTAATATAAAATTTGAAACTATTATAAAACTTAGTAATAATTTATTATTAATATATAAAACTATTATTAAGTTAACATCAAAATAATAATATAAAAACATAATAATAATAAAACCTTAGTCCTGTGAATCGCAGATAATCTGTAAACGCAAATTTTTATAAAAATACTTTTTGTTATATACAAAATATGAATCACAAAAATCTAAATTTTAAAAACTAACAAAATTTATTAAATTATATTAAAAATTACTAATAATAAAACCTAATAAAACCAAAACACACATATATTATGTTTTAATATAATACAGCTAAAAATTAAAATTATTTGAAGTACGTGGGAGCAGCAAGGAAGAGCGATGTCTTTAGCCATGGCCGTGAAGCTTTGAGCAAGCTCAAACCTCCAATGGTAAGCATTCACGGGCATTGGCTCACTATTTTGAATTGTATTGGACATGTTTCTAACGAATAGATGTTAATAGGCAATCAATGTATTTTTTTCCATTTTTATTTTCAGTGTGATTTTATTTATTTTTAATTTTTATATTTGGTAATAAATAATAAACACATTAAATCTTTAATCATAATTTGGTAAAAGATTATTGTTTAAAGCATTTAATTTAAGTATGTAAAGAAATTATCACTTACAATTAATTGGTTAAGAAGTGACTTAATACTGTAATAAGTAGATAAAATCGTTCGGATACTCATGAATGCTATGTATTCATTTTCCGAGATGTACAGCTAAAAATAAAACAAATTCAAAATTTACAATGAGAAGATACACGTTTATGCAGTTTTCTTTACATCATGCACATATAACTCCAACAGTTACCACGGGAATATTATGTTTCAAAAAGAGATAGTGACCCATCTTTTGAGCTCTTTTTGCACCGTGTGCAGTTTCTACGGTAGAACATGTGATACAGAGAGAGCAAAACTAAACATTTTATGTTAGTGGGCAGAGGTGGATGGCCAAACTTTTGTCTTGATGGATTAATGGTTGTGGTGTTGCTTTCTGAAAATGAAATAGTAATTTTATTAATTATTGTTTTTTGAGATTTTGAGGAAAGAGTGAATTTAATGAGTTCATTAAATAGTAATATTAATATTAATAATTGAATTAGTGTTTTTAAATTAGTAAATTTAATTGTAAAGAAATTTTAAGTTATTCATAACTAATATTTTTTAATATGTAAATTCACACATAGTCTTCAGATACATGATATCCAAAGTCTATTCCATTCAATTTTTAAATGACATAGAGTCAATGGTGTAATAATTTTTATTTAATGACTTTGTATGTTCATTGACTTTGTTACACTTAAGCATTATTTAATATAATTTTGATGATTTTGTATAGAAATTTTAAAATGAAAGTATATGGTCAATTTCTTAATAATTTTTCAATGACTGGTTCTCACTTTAGAGTCATTTAGCATAATTTTGATGATTATATATAGACATTTTTAAATGAAGTCCTGGTCAATGTCTTAATAATTTTTATTTTAAATGATTTGTTATGTTCATTGACATGTTAAATGATTTGTATATTCATGTGACATGTTTCACTGCACATCACCCAGCATAATTTTGATAATTATATACATGCTAGACATTTTGTTGTGAGATAAGATTTGAAATATATTTATATTTACAATTTTTATTTAATTTTTCAGTTGATAATATTATTTTAAATTTCAATTAATATCAAATTTAAAAGAATGTTAAAATTAAATTTTTATTTCAATTTAGAGAATTTATTTATTTAGAATTGGTAATAATAATAATGACATTATCTATAGCATTTTGCTATCACATGGATAAACTTCATCTGGTTGTAAAATGATCAATACGAGTTTGGTTGCTTAGTAATATTAATATTTTATTATCAAGTTGTGATTTTTCATTATTATGTTGGCATAGTGATTTGTTTGATATAATGATTTGTTTGATAGCAACCACGCCATTATTAGTCCCTGGTAAGAGGGACTATGGCATGCGTTCGGAAGAGCATTGAATTTCTTTTAATTTCGAGTTGAATGTTCAAAATACAACATTTAACCAAAAGTTTTTGAAAAAAAATTAATTTGATTGGATAACTTCGGATACGAAGCCTTATTGTGGGCTTCACATTTTTCCAATGTGTGTGTTTTGAAAGCATAAAAGTAATATAAGCAAAGTTAATTTTTTGGGATGCATATAGAGTTTGGTTAAGATTATTGGCGGTTGACTTTCTTTCGATGCATCAAAGTAATGCTAAGTCATAAACTAACATTAACTTTCGAAACATTAAAGATGTTATATTTTAATGAATGACTTATATATATTGGAGAGTGACTTTCTCGGGCAATAGGCGAAAATATTAAATTCCTACATGTATCTTGTGCGGGTAGAAACGGTACAAAGGGGCGAAAGGATATTGCATGCACGACAACATGCATTCGAGGAATGGAGAAACCATGAGGAGGAATTAAATGTTTATGGGCGGCCGACCTCCATTGCGAGAGATGAGATTTATTTGTTATGGGCGCAGCGAGTCTTTGCGGAAGAAATTTGATACTTTTCAGTGGTTCAAACTACATGAAACAACGATTTTTCTTAAAGAGAAGTCATTTTTGGCTTTTAAGCCCTCAACAACCAATCGAGTTTTGTTTAAACACGCCAAAGATTTTTATTAAGTGCTTTGAATGGGCCACGTCATGTATGGTCCCCACTTAATCGGAATCACAAGTTTTATTTTGAAGTGTCTTGTTGATATGGAAGTCCCATTGCGATGCGGATGTTGCGATATCGCACATCGCATATCGCAACGAACAAGTGTTTTATGCCACTGCAAACATTCACCGTCGATGTTCGATGCGATGTGGTCCCTACCACCATCGCACATCACAACATCGCAGTTTTGTCATCTGCATATGTTTTTGTCGAAGTTTAACCCCCGATGCGATGCACCAATGCGATGTGGACCCCACGTCGCAGCATCGCAACATCGCGCAATCACTCATCGCCAATAGCTAAGTCCATTCTGCCAAACCATTGATCCACCAAAGCGCCGATGCAATGTGGTCCCACTGTCAAGGCCACCGAGTGGACCAATCGCGTTGTTTCGCGTTCGTTTTTAGCATGACGTCACTTTCACCTTTTGGTACGTGAAGATTTTATGGAATCTGCTTCAGTTTTGATTTGAATTCCGATGGGGCCTAGCACCATCCAACAGAAATGCATTCATGTTGGTGTCAACCTCGCTGATGTAGGAGCGTTTTGTAACACGAAAAGAATGCAATGCAGTTTAGTTTTTGGTTGAGGTCCGGGCCCACAGGTCTATTGAATTTTGATTAAATTTTTATGTTCTGGAATAGTATTAAAGTTTTTTTATTTTGTTTTGTTTTATCTTTTAAAAACACTGCGACATATAAAAAGTGAAAATCCCGTAGGCTTATTGTATGAAAGTATTTATGTGTAGTGAAAAAGCCTGCAAGTAGAGAAAACACGGTGAAGTAATACAGAGCACTGTATGTGCGATTTTTGAGAGACAGAGAAGATTAGTGAGCACTGTGTCTGTAGCAGTCCACAATTCATTTTGTAAAATCCCTCTGCTAAGAAGAAGAACGATTTTTGTAATACTTTTTTATGTTTTGAAATAGAAAGCATTTTATGCCATCTATGTCCAGCAAAAATTTTTAAATCTCTGTGTTGTAAAGGAGACTCTGTGTTCTCCCTGTGTATTCGGAATATTCGGAAATTCCAACATGGTATCAGAGCTAATCTAGGCTCTTTGAAGGTGTCAAAGATGCTGAAGGAAGGATTTGTTGCAACAGTTCTCCAGCAGCGTGAAGACTCAGCAGAAGTTAAAATACAGGTATTTCTAAAAAAAAATCAGAGTTTTGTTTTGTTTGAAAAGTGCAATCCTCAAAGAAAGATTTTGTCTTTTAAAGAAGGAAAGATAGTTTGTTTATTTAGAAAAACATAGTCAAGTTTATTGCATAGTTCTGAGTACAAGTCATGGCAGGAGCAAGCACAAGTATGAGTATTGGAAATACTCAGCTCCCACAATTTAATGGGAAGAACTATGATTATTGGGCCATTACCATGAGAGCCATGTTTGCCCCCCAGGATCTATGGGAATTTGTAGAAGACGGTTTTGATGAACCAGTTGATGAGCAAGCCTTTAATGCTTTAACATAGGTAGAGAAGGATTTATTGAAGAGCAATATGAAGAAGGACTCTAAATCCCTCTCCTATCTCTATCAAGCAGTACATGAGAGTGCGTTTCCAAGGATAGAAGCAACTAAAAGATCCAAGGATGCATGGGATACTCTTAAGATAGCCTATCAATGTATGGAGAAAGTGAAGACAACAAAACTACAATTGTTGAGGAAAGATTTTGAAACTCTTTGTATGAAAGAGTCTGATAACATAGACTCATTCTTCACACATGTGATTGGGATGGTCACACAGATAAGGTCTCATGGAGAGACACTTGAAGAAAGAAGGATAGTGGAGAAACTATTGAGGAGCCTACCCTCAAGGTTTGATGTCATTGTAACCACCATTAAAGAGACAAAGGATCTCTCAAAGTTCACAGTTGATGAACTTCATGCATCACTGATAACTCATGAACAAACATTGGGAAGATCAGTAAACCCATCTTTGGAGCATACATTCAAGACCCAAATGCCTTTTGGAAGAGGAAGAAGTCAAGGTAGAGGAAGAGGAAGAGGCAGAAGCCAAAACAAAGGAGGAATAAATAGCCCTTCACATACACATGGAAGGAGCATAAATCATAATCAAAGCTAAGGCCAAAGCAGCAGCCAGCAAGGTGGACACCAACATGCTCATGGAAAAAGGTATGACAAATCCAATGTTCAGTGTCATTATTGCAAGAAATATGGGCATTATGCCAATGAATTTAGAAAAAAGAAAAATGACATGAATAATAGACAGAATGAAAATGTAGCAAAAGAAGAAAAGAACCCAAAGAATGTGTTGTTAACATGTAATGTAGCACAAGATAGACAGGATGATGTATGGTTCTTAGATTCATACTGCAGTAATCACATGACTGGAAACATAGCAATGTTTGCCAATCTTGATGAAGATGTTAAATCTAAAGTAACAATTGGAACTCATACTAAGATCTCTGTCAAGGGAAAAGGTAGAGTAAGTATCCGTGTAAGAAATGGTGAGCAGAAATTTGTGCTAGATGTATACTATGTTCTTGGCTTGAAATGTAATCTTTTGAGTGTTTGGTAGCTCATTAACAAAGGTTATAAAGTATTCTTCAAAAATGATGTGTGCACAATAATGGATATACCTCCAAGCAAAAAGGTTATTGCAGAAGTGCAGATGACTAGCATTAGAATGTTTCCACTCAAGCTCAATGCACACTTGAAGGGAAAGAGAAAGAATGTAGCAGCTGTAACTCAAGAGGTCTTTCAAAAGGAAGTGAAAGTTGAGAATTGGTTATGGCATTTGAGATTTAGACATCTCAATTTCGGAGGTCTGAATTTGTTGCACAAAAAAGGAATGGTAAGAGGACTACCATTGATTGAGAAACCAGACAGCCTATGTGAAGGCTGCATCTTGGGCAAACAACACTGAGAAAACTTTCCATCAAGAAAGAGCATAAGGGAAAAAGCACCCTTAGAAATTATCCATTCAGATTTGTGTGGGCCAAGGCAAACATCATCAGTATCAGGCAGCAATTATATGTTGACCTTCATTGATGATTTCACAAGAAAATTATGGGTTTATTTCTTGAAATATAAAATTGAAGTGTTTGAGAAATTTTGCCACTTTAAAACTCTTGTAGAGAAACAAAGTGGGAAGTATATCAAAGTCCTTAGAACTGACAGAGGAGGTGAGTATATCTCAAAATAATTTCTGCCTTTTTGCAGAGAAAATGGCATACACAAACAGTTTACCACAAGGTACACACCTCAGCAAAATGGTGTTACTGAAAGGAAAAATCGAACCATCGTGGATATGGTGAGAAGTATGCTAAAGGAAAAACATTTGCCAAATGAGTATTGGGCAGAAGCTACAAATTGTGTTGTGTATATTTTGAATAGATGCCCAACAAAAGTAGTAATGAACAGAGTTCCAGAAGAAGCATGGAGTGGCAGAAAACAGGGAGTCACCCACATGAGAGTTTTTGGGTGTGTGGCCTATGCGCACATTCTAGATCAGCTGAGAAAGAAGTTGGACAGTAAGGGGGAGAAGTGCATATTCCTTGGATACTATGAAGAATCCAAGGGATATAGATTGTATAACCCATCCACAAAGAAATTTTTTATAAGAAGAGATGTGCAATTCATAGAAGAGGAAGCATGGGATGGAAGCATTGAGAAAATAGTCAATGTCAAAAGCTGTTTGTCTCATGATGAAAATGAGGAATATGTGGCTGAAAGGAACACCTCATCAGTAGCACTACCTCCACTAACACAAGGACAGCAAGGGACATCACAAGCTGGAGTAAGAAAACCCTTGAGAAGAAATGACAGTGCTTCTCTAAGCACACCACATGGAGCATATTTGAGTGCTTTTTCAAACACAAATACACCATATGAAAGAGGAAACAGATTCAGAAATTTTGAATGAAATCTATGAGCAGGAAGTAGGAAATGAAGGTATGAACTCTTTATTTTCTTTATATTGTCATATTAATGATCCTATTCATTTTGAGGAAGCTATAAAAGATAAGAAATGGATAGATGTGATGGATGAAGAATTGAATGAAATAGAGAAAAACAATACATGGGAATTAGTTGATCTCCCAGAAGGTAAATAAGTGATTGGAGTGAAATGGGTCTACAAGACCAAAAGCAATGGTGAAGGTAAGATTAAAAGACACAAGGCCAGACTTGTAGTCAAAGGCTATAAGAAGCAACATGGAAGAGATTATGAACAAAATTTTGCACTAGTTGCAAGAATGGAAATAGTGAGAGTAGTGCTGTCCATAGCATCACGAAACAAATGGAAGGTTTACCAAATGGATGTAAAATCAACATTCCTAAATGGAGTTTTGATGGAAAAGGTTTATGGTGAACAACCTCTGGGTTATGAGAAAAAGGGCCAATAGCACAAAGTTTGTAAATCGAAGAAAGCTCTTTATGGGCTAAAACAAGCACCAAGAGCATGGTACAGTAGGATAGAATCCTATCTACTGGAGAATGGGTTCAAAAAATGTGAAGGAGAACCCACATTATACGTCAAGGAGAAAGATGGTAAGATGCTTATTGTTGTTTTATATGTTAATGATGTGATCTTTACGGGTAATGATGATTACCTCATTGAGAATTTTAAAACAGTCATGAAGGATGAATTTGAAATGACTGATATGGGATTGCTGAGATACTTCTTAGGAATAGAAGTAGAGCAAAGTGAAAACAAAATTTTTATCTCTCAAGCAAAGTATGTTAATAAAGTTTTGGCAAGATTTAATATGCAGGATTGCAAGGCAGCAATTACTCCCACAGTAATGGGATTGAAACTCAGCAAAGATGACAGCAACAAGGATTTTTATCCTAGTTTGTACAAGAGCATAGTTGGCAGCCTCATGTATTTGACTGCAACTAGGCATGATATTATGCATGCTGTTAGTTTGATTTCTAGATTTATGGAAAGGCCAAAAGAAGCACATTGGCAAGCAAAAAAAAGAATTCTGAGGTATGTGAAAGGAACTAAGAGGTATGGTATTTTGTATACTACTTCGGAAAATTCTGAGTTAATTGGATATACTGATAGTGATTAGGCTGGAAGTATAGATGACCGGAAAAGCACATCTGGTTATGTTTTTCATATGGGTTCAGGAGTTATTTCATGGGCTCTAAGAAAGAGCCTATTGTAGCACATTAGGGGAATTTTGAGGTCTAAAATGGGCCTCCTAAGGAAATAATAAAATAATAGCTAAACCAATAAAATAATATTTATGAATTTTCAATTCACTTTTTGCACCACAATCCATGTAACCAGAGTTAAATTCAGTTCAAAAGTTGTACCAAAATAAAATTAATGAGAAAATTGTATTGATGTGACTATAAATAAGAATGAAATTTTCAAGAAAAAATCAGTATCATTGAACAACTAATGCATTTTTCATTTGTACTTAAATAACTTAAAATAAATATATATATAAATTTATAAATTGTTCATTATATTATATGATATTAATTAAAATTTATATTATTTAAATTGTATAATAACATGTAATTAATATCCTATATACAAATAATATAATATAATATAATATAATAAATGTATAGGGATATGCATTGTTTCTTTCAAGAAATATTAAATGACAATAATATATTTTTATTCAAAAAGTGTGAAATGACATTTATTATGAGTACTTTACATTGACTTTAAAAGTACATAGATCACTACCATGGTTAACCATGAGTTTCTATCCACCATTGAGAATGTGACAAGTAAGTACCTTTAACTCAATCAATGCCACTTCAACGATTAGGGATGATGTCATCCCTTAAAATGTGATTGGTTCTCATAAAGTGAATTTTGATTGTACATTTTCTTTAGGAGGCCCATTTTAGACCTCACAATTCCCCTAATGATTATCTACAGTAGAGGTAGAGTATGTGGCAGCTACAACAGTAGCGTGTCAAACAGTTTGAATGAGAAGAATGTTGAGGAATTTGTGTCGAGAACAGGGAAAAGGGACAGTGATTTATTGTGACAATAGCTCAGCTATTGCATTATCGAAGAATTATGTGTTTCATAAAAGAATGAAACACATAGATGCAAAGTTTCACTAAATCAGGGAATTGGTGAACAATGGAGAAATTGTTTTACAACATTGTAGAATAGAGGAGCAGTTTGTAGAAATTTTGGCAAAGCCATTGGGGCAAAAGAGTTTTGAATATTTAAGAAAATGCTTGGGTATGACAGACAACCCAGCAGCTGACTTTAAGGGGGAGTGTTGAAAATATTAAAGTCACATGCAAACCCTGTGTAGGTAGAAACAAAGTACAACAGGGGCAGCAAAAGGTTGAGTGCATACCTTTGTGCATTTAACAGAGTTTAATGGAGCTGTAAGGATGAATTCAAGTTTTATGGGCGCAGCCGATTTTGCAGGAAGAATTGAAGAAAATCAAGGTTCAACCACGCAACAACAAGTTTTATTAAAGAAAAGTCTTTTCAGGCGTAAAATCCCTCACCAACCAACAAACGAAGTTTTTGATTAAATGCGCCAAGTTTTTAAAATTATGAAAGGGCCAAGTCTTTTTGTGGTCCCCACCAGTTTTAGTCCAATGCTGAACTTGCGATGTGATGTGGTCCCCACCACCATCGCACATTGCAATAGCTGAATGCATATGTTAGTGTCTTATTGATGTGAAGTCCCAACGTGATGCGATGTTGTGATATCGCACATCACATATCGCAACAGACAAGTGTTTTATACCACTGCAAACATTCACCGCCGATATTGCGATGCGATGTGGTCCCTACCACCATCGCACATCGCAACATCGCAATTCTGCCATCCGCCATTCGCATATGTTTCTGCCGAAGTTTAACCGCTGATGTGATGTGGACCCCACATCGCAGCATTGCAACATCACACAATCGCTCATCGCCAATAGCTAAGTCCATTCCACCAAACCATTGATTCACCGAAGCGTCAATGCGATGTGGTTCCACTGTCAAGGCCATGTGACCAATCACGTTGCTTCGCGTTCGTTTTTAGCATGACGTGTTTTTCACCTTTTGGTACGCGAAGATTTTATGAAATCTGCTTCAGTTTTGATTTGAATTCCGATGGGGCCCAGCACCAGCCAATAGAAATGCGTTCGCGTTGGTATTAGCCTCGCTGACGTAGGGGCGATTTGTAACGCGAAAAGAATGCAATGGAGTTTAGTTTTTGTTTGAGATCCAGGCCCACAGGTCTATTGAATTTTGATTAAAATTTTATGTTCTGGTATAGTATTAAAGTTTCTTTTGTTTTATTTTGTTTTATGTTTTAAAAACGCCGTGACATATAAAAATTGAAAAGCCCGTAGGCTTATTGGATGAAAGTATTGTTGTGTAGTGGATATATTTTGTAAATCCCTCAGGAAGAGTAAGAACTACATTTTGTAATACAGTTTTACATTTTTGAAATAGAAATCATTTTTACGCCATCTCTGTCCAGCATTTATCTGTGTTAAAGGATAATTTTTATTCTCCCTGTGTGTTGGGAATATTCATAAATTCCAACACTTAACCCCAGAGTTTTTTTTTTTTCTAAATGAGATCTTGCATTCTGGTTGTGTTTTTGGTTAGTCCAACAACTTGAGACCAGGGCTTTTGTATATTGTTGTCACGATGAATTCAATATAGTTTAATATATCCAAAATTGAGGTTAGAGCATAATTGGATGTGTTAATATTTCATCGATGGGTTGTGTATCTTTCAAGAGACGTTATTAAGAACAACCAAATTGCAAGAGAATTTGAATTAGACATTTCCTTTGGTCGCAGACGTATTGATACTAGATGGCTCGGTCCTTGCAAAAGACCATGAATTTCTTGCTGTGATTTGCATGGCCAACAAGCTTGAAAATAAACGCCCAGATCCATAACAGCTAGAAAATATATTTACTTCTATCAACAAATATTAAGAAGGTGAGCATTTTCTTGCTTTTCTTCTGGAGATTTGTTTATGTTTCTTTCTTTAGAAGAAAAGAGTTTTACTCATCTATTCGCATTTGATATGAGATTCTTGGTGATCAAAATGCAGTGTCACAATTTTAGGTGAGAATTTTCTTTCTTTTCTTATAGAGATTTGTTTCTATTTTTCTTTTTCTTTTCTAAAAGAAAAGAGTTTTACTCATCTATTCGCATTTGATATGAGTTCGCATTTGATATGAGTTTCTTAGTGATCGAAATGTAGTATCATAATTTTAAGGCATTCAATTTGAAATGGTTATCTTTCCATTTTTAGTTTCCCCCTCTTTAAATTGCCTTATCTAAACTCCAAATGCATTACACTTGGTTAACTACATGACGTGCACCATTAGTGAGCCCTTTCAATGGGAAAATGGGCTTTTAATGGTGATCCACTAATCACAAGAATATTCCTTCTGTAAATATTATATGAAAGGGTACTCTTCCATTAAAATTATATGATCTAGTATAACCGTGATAGTGCGTTATATCTCGTAAAAATATATTATTGTCTAGGCTTTTTTTTTTAAGTTAATAATTTTGCACGTGTAGAATATTTTTCTTTGTTATGCCAGATCTTGCTTTTTTTTTTCAAATTCATGAACTTATATCAGGATGTAGAAGATAACCATCTTCCCTGATTTTATGGTCCCTGGGTTTATCAACATTGTGAATTTCAAAAGGGGATGATACTTTGATATTGTAACCTTGTGAAATAGTGGAATCGTGATCTTGAAATTCACATTGAAAAAAAGGTCTTAGCTTGGATTAACACTGAAAATACTTTTTTATTATGTGTCTGATCCCATTTATACGATGCCTTAGAATCGGCTATCATGGCTGCAAAAAGGGTCTGTTACATACGGAGAATGGGAAATGACAGAGGGTGTCTCCAACACCCATTCCCCTTATGCACTCTCTCAAATATTTGATTACGTTTGTCTAGAAGTCCTCAACGTAGGGTGTAATTTGATGTGCATTTGATTAAAGCCAACACCTGGTGATACTTGAACAAAGATTTTTATTATATATCTCAAGTCTAAATATAAGGAAGACAAACAAGGAGATGGCGATTTCTAATCCTATTTGATTACTTGCAGTGGATTCATTAATTTCAATGTAGATGTTAATTTCTAATTATATTTGATTTCTTGCATTATCTGCATTGATTTCATTGTATATCTTCATTTTTGATTTGATGTAATTGGATGTATCATAGTACACTAATTTTAAAGTCATTAGATTAATAGTGTGCATTGATTTTAACACAAAAAATTATTACGAATGCACAATAATTTTTGTGTTATAATAATGAAACCGATTAAAAACGAAGAGAAAGAGAGACAAGGTATGATTTTTAATACAACTCGAGATGAAGACTCTTTGGAATAGACTACATTCTTATTATTCACAATTTCTATCATTCAACACTATTACATTGTTATTTTGCATTGATCAATTTTATTTTATCATTTTTTCATCATTAAAGTTATTTTACAATATTTATCATCTTAACAAATGTAGCTAACTAAGAAAACTTAAACTTAAAATGACGAGATAAATCTCAGACATATTTAGCATATTTAAAATGGTTATATTAATATTAGATTTATTCACATATTACTGATAAAATTAATCATATGTTTGATAGATTTTCCTTGGCCATACGAGGATTGAAATCAGCCTAGATCCATCTTAACTTCGGATCTATCAAGTGTCGAGAGAAATCAAATATCTCGAGGTGAAAACCTTTCCTCAAGTTTTGCATTCAAAAAATAAGTTTTCACCTCTAGAGATTTGATCATTCTCAGCACTTGATAGATCTGAAGTTAAGATGGATGTAGAATGGTCTAAATAGAATTTGACACGTGGTCACGTTTTTTTCCCATAGATTTGATAGAGCCCATTTCAAAGGTTGAGTAGGTCGGCACAAGAAGTAGGAGAAAATACGATCATAAAGGTACCCCAAGAAAATTTTCCGGTCTAGGGGGTGAATAAATTCCTATAGATAATAGACGAGAGCTTGAGTTAATGACTCACGAATGACTCCCCATATTGAAGGAGGAGTGGAGAAGACAATAAGGTTACCCTAGGTAAATATTTCAGGCCCCAATTTATAAGTATTCAGGCAAAAATGAATAATTTCCAACAAATAATAGATGAGAGATCGACCAAACAAGCCCCATATCCAAAAACTTCTCTCTGCAAAATGCTAAGTTGAGGGCTCCTGCTCGGGGGAGAAGATAAGGTGGTTCTATATTTCTTGAGTTTGAGCGGAATAAGGAAAAAATTTGAGGATTGTTACACAGTGAAATCAATTATTTTAGCTTTCAGGGTTTTGGTCGATAAAAAAATATTTCCATGCATTCCCCTTTCCGGCAGGGATTGTAGGATATTTTGGGCAAGGCCATGATGGTGCGAAGGTTGTTTATTGGGAGAAAATAAATTGGCAGGGTTGAGGAAATTAAACAACTACATGAAATAGGGGATTTACGTAAGTTTTTGGAAAGCTTCCCAATGGAGGCTCAGTCGAATCCCAAAGATGGTTGTGGTGACGTGAGGTTTATTCCTTTCCAAAACTGCCGTGGAAGCTATGATATTTTCGGTGTTTATTTTAACTTGAATTTTAGGATTTTTTAAAATTTTTAAAATAGATTTCTTTCTCTACTATTTTGATTTAACATACTTCTTTGGAAACTTTTGGAACATATATTTCCTAAAAGGTTCTGAAATTTTTCTCAATCCAGTGCATTCCGTCACTGATTACCTTAAATAAAATTGTGGTTTATTTGACCGCTTCTCATTTTTCTTTTTCAAAAGAAAAGAGTTTTACTCATTTATTGGAATTTGATATCAGATTCTTATTGATCCAAATGTAGTATCATAATTTTAAGGCATTTAATCTGAAATGGTTATCTTTCCATTTTTAGCTTACCCCTTTTTAAATTTCTTTATCTAAACTCTACATGCATTACACTTGGTTAAATACATGACGTGTACCATTAGTGAGCCCTTTCAATGGGAAAATGGTATTTTAATGGTGACCCACTAATCACAAGCATATTCCATTTGCAAATATTATATGATAGGGTACTCTACCATTAAAATTAGATGATCTAGTATGACTGTGATAGTGTGGTAGATCTCGTAAAAATCTATTATTGTCTAAGATTTTTTTAAGAAGTTGAGAATTTTTCACATGTAGAATATATATTTCTTATTGAACTTATATTAGGATGTAGAAGATAACCATCTGCCCTGATTTGATGGTCCTTGGGTTTATCAACATTGTCAATTTCAAAAGAGGATTATCTTTTGATATTGTTATCTTGTGAAATAGTAGAATTGTGATCTCGACATTCACATTCAAAAAAAGGTGTTAGCTTGGATTAACACTGCAAATACTATTTTATTATATTTATATGATGCCTTAGAATAGGCTACCATGGCTAAAAATATGGCCTGTTACGTGTGGAAAATGGGAGTTGATAGAGGGTGTCTCCAACAACCATTCCCCTGATGCACTCTCTCCAATATTTGATTACGTTATTCTAGAGTTCCTCAACATAGGTTGTAATTTCATCTACATTTGATTTAATCCAACACCCGATGATACTTGAACAAAGATTCTCATTATATCTCTCAACACTATAAGGAAAAGACCCTTTAGTGGATGTTTTTGAGGAATCCCTTATAAAGATACCCTAGACATCCATTCATAGTGAAGGTTATTAGAGGAGGTTGGCAAGTGGAGGTTTTTGCAGATGTTTTTCATATAGTGCACTTATCATCCTCAACCGCACCGGTGCGTTCAATAAGAGAAAGCACCGCTGCACACAAAACATTGGCACGCTCGACCCTGTGCGCTCTATACAAACCCACCCAGTGCGTCTTATTATTCTAGCCCACCAGTGCGTTACAAATATTCCACACTGATGCGTCCTAAAACCCCTCGCCAAAATTGAAATCCCCCGGTGCGGTCTTAAGAAAATGCACGGGTGCGCTTATAAAACTCCGTGCATCGGAACAAGGTTAAATAAAAAAAAATTACGGCCAAAAAACCACAATTTTCACTTTTCTCAGTGTTCAAGAGCTCTCAAGCACCGGTACAACTTATCCTTGTCTGCGCTGCCCTGACATCGGTGCACCCATTGCACGCATTAATGCTGTGCATTGCCTACCAATCTCCATTTTGAATTTTGTGAAACAGTGGAAAAATTTAGTTTTGCAAATTCTATAGCCAATATGTCTCCTCAACAACCAAATGTAAAGGTGTTTTTCCTTTTTTTTTTCAATAATCAAGCCTTTTAGTGGTTTAGAATTGTAAATTACTTTAAAATTAACCATTTTTTTCAAAAACAAAAATGTCGCACGTGCGCTCGAGCCTTTCGGTTCGCGACATTGTCTGTAAATTTACAAGTCGCACCACAACTGGTGCTACCGGTATCCATACCGGTTCTAGGGAACTTCCAGAAGGCACGCCATGATATTTTAAAATTTAAAAGGGGTGCGGTGCGGTCGGTTACCCAGCCGCACCATTGACCCTATGGAATAACAATAATGCGGTGCATTGACTGAAATATCTGCTCTAGGGTGGGTATTTTTGTCAGCGCACTGCATTCTGGCATTTCAACACGGTCAACGGTGCGGCCTGATAAAAGACCACACCATTAACTATGTAATGATGTCAAGAGGTCAGTGCACTGACCAAACTATACGCCCCAGGGTGTATAGTTTGGTCAGCGCACCACCCTCCCGACACTGGTCCATAGTTAATGGTGTGGTTTGTTATACCACTACACCGTTAAATTATGAACAATGCCAGGAGGGCGGTGTGTTGTAAATTTTTAGGTGCACCGCGTCCATTGAACTGTAAATTTTCTAGTGCACTGTTACTAGTGCGCGACAAAATAAGACACACCGAAATCGGTGCGTGTCTGTTTTTTGTGGCACACTGAATGTTTTTTTTTCCAAAAAAATTATACACATATATTCCTAAATACATGTCTCATTTAATTAAAAATTTGTATTTAATATGTCAATCATTCAGAGACATGAAAGGAGATAAAAGAGGAGAAAACAACAACAACAGGCGAACCAATATAACATGGTTACCTGTGGGAGACATGAGAGAGGGATTTAAGAGATGTGTACCCTCGCCCTATTACAACAGCTACCCAGGGGCTCCTAAGGAAAGTAGGCCTCCTCAAGTTATAGAAGGAGGCTACTTCCCTAAAGGGCCATTGTTTGTTTTTTAGACATCTTATCCGTAGTTGGAATGCCCACCTATAGGCTTCCGGGTTGGTCCTAACTAGTGGTACGTGCCCACTGAGGAAGACATCTATTTCATTACAGGGTGATCAAGGAGAGGGGTGGATTTTCCCTCGTTCCCAGAGGTTCCAGTTGGCTATGTAGCAGGGAGTCAGTTGGTGTACTCCCAGAGATACATTAGCGCGAATATACTGTCTCTTTCATATTTTCAAGTCTTCGGAAGTTAGTTACGTATTGCTGCATTTCGTAGTGAGGAGGTGAGGTGTCTCTCACTTCCGATTTCGATCATTTCACACAACACCAACGATGGGAATTGCATTAGTTTCCCACTTCTATATTATGTTTATTCTTTAGTACAGGAGCCACGACTTGTCAGGTGGTCTGCCATTTTTTTCTGGCAGTCCTGTACAACCTTAAATAAATGTCATGCTCATGCATAAGGGAGGGTCAACTTCCCTTGTTCTTTAGAGCCTTTTTTATTTTTATTTTTTGAGAGGTTTCGAGAGATGAGGCCTACTTCTGTTCGGCAGCCTCATAGTCTGATGTTGGAGGCACAGATGCACATGTGGGGACAGATGATGCCCAAGAGGGGCTAGACTTTGTTTTGGTGATGATATCGCATGATGCACTAGAGTTCCTATCCATTGTTGACTAGCATCCCTTCGTTATGGTCCCATGTCCTTATCCTGGTTTGGATTGGCGAGGGTGCACCAACATCCTCTTCACATATGATAAGCCACCGAATGATAGGGGTAATATTAATGTTTTATTTAAATTTATTCTAACATGTTCTTTAACTTGTTTTTACTAAATTGTGTAATTAAATTGTCTAGTTATTGTTGTTTACTTGTATATATTTTGCATACATTGGGTCTTTTGATGGTGAGGACATGCGAGTGCCACCAAATGATCTAGGTGTGGATCTTGATGATGATCAGGATGTGCGAGATGTCGAGGATCATGTGGCTGGTGTAGGGAGACATGCTCCTGCTGGTGCACTGGTACAACCTTTTGCTAGGTGTGGTAGGCTTAATAGAAGATTTAGGATGGAGTTGGGCGACCAACTCTGTGCATTGATTATTGAGGCAGTAGTATGGCCCGCTACCGTTAGGGACATACAAGATGATGGTACGATGTTACATATGTGGATAGGCATGTCGCATGACATGTACAACCTGATGCGATAAGTCGTAGGAGATACGACATTAGTTATGTGGCTGAGGAGGACCCTTTCATGCTATAGGTGTGCTCAAGATGCAACACATGATCAACAGTCCACAAGCAGCGATGCATCATCTGATGATCACAATAAGGGGAGTGATCATTGTTCACCTCATGTCGTGCTAGATGAGTAGCCTCCACTAGTATCGAGCAACAATCATCATGGAGACCAGGTCGGACCATCAGCCACATCGAGCAGCAGACTGCAGCATCTAGCAGTACTCATGATCATGAGCAGGTTGGACCATCGACCATGTCGAGTCATCATGATGAAAAATCAACAGTTGATCCTGATCAGGATGAGACACCAGTACCAAATCAACAGGCACGTGATGATCAACATGTATCTGAGCTTGTCTAGGCTGCACCATTGACTGAGAAGGCCTCGACTAGTACTCCTATTGATGATGTACCACCAGCTGATATATGACATTTATATTACAGTTGTATATTTTTAACAATTTTTCGGTTATATATATATATATATATATATATATATATATATATATATGTGGTCCATGTATTTTATGTTCATGTTGCAATTGTGATTTATTTACATGTTATGTGATCATCATGATGTATATATTATTGGATATGTGTTAGATAGTTCATTTAATGTTTACTTACGAGATAGATGTGTATGTGATATCATGAGTTATTTGACATGAGATGTATATTTGAGTTTGTGTTGTAGATGATGTTAATATATAATGTTAATTTGATGTTTGAATGTGTTTTTTAGTTGAATATGATGTTTAGTACGATGGTTATCATGATCGTGATGTTTATTAATTAATTTAATATTAAATGACCATGATATTTATTAAATATTATGTCACGTGATTGTAATTGAAATTGAAATTTTAATTGCACGTAAAAAGTTGTAAAATTGTATTTGTATATGTAATTGTAATTTTAACTTTGTAATTGTACATAAAATATTTAATGTAAAATTTTAATTGTAATTGTAATATTTAATTTATTGTGAAATGATTGCACTTTTCAATTTTAATTGTAATTGTATATATGACAAATTGTAAAATTTGTAATTCTAATTCTAATTGTATCTAAAATTCTAAAATTATAATTGTAATTTGTAATTGTAATTCTATGTAAAATATTTGTGAAAATTGTAATTGTAATTGTAAATGTAATTCTAATTCTGAATTCTAAATTCTCATTGTATATTGTAAAATATTTGTAAAATTTTTAATTGTATTACCATGAAATGATTGTAATTGTAAAATTTTAATTGTAAATGTAATTCTAATTCTAATTCTAATTTTAAGCGTAATTGTATGTAAAATATTTAATGTAAAATTTTAATTTTAATTGTAATATTTAATTTATTGTGAAATTATTGTAATTGTAATTTTATACATGACAAATTGTAAAAAGTGTGATTCTAATTCTAATTGTATGTAAAATTCTACACCTATTGTATTTTTGATTGTAATTGTATAGGTAAAATATTTGTAAAATTGTATTTGTAATTATAAATGTAATTCTAATTCTAATTCTAATTGTATATAAAATATTTGTATTTTAATTGTATTAATGTGAAATTGTAAAATTGTAATTGTTATTATAATTGTAATTGTATGTAAAATATAAGCTTGTGTAAAATTTTAATTGTATTAATGTGAAATCGATTTTATTGAAATATTTAAATTTGTAAATTTGTAAATAATTGTAAAATAAAAAATCTAGAATAATATGAATTTTTGTAACATAATAAAGTTTAGAAATAATGCAAATAAATTCATGTACTTTAGAATTATCATTATTTTATTATGATCTTACACACAAAAAAAAGAACTTTATACTATGGTGTGCTTATCATCATAACATGCTGCCAGATGCGTCTTATTACTCGGATGCACGGTATCGAACTCTTCCGTCACTTACGGTGCATCTATAAAAACAACCCGCTAAAACAAAAAAGCCTTGATCTTACAAACCGCCTCGAGGTGTGCATATAAAACAACGACTATTTGAACAAGGGCGTTATTTTTGGTAAGTGCAAGATATTGGAGCAGACTGAGGGTTCGAATCGTGAGCAAGAATTTTTCTCGAGGAGATGAGGGGTTTGAAAAAGACGGAGAGTTCGAATTTCGTTTCGAGAATCTTTATAGCGTGATAAAATGAGTGATTCAAACGAGAAAGACGAGACGAAAGACGCTTACGAGGGATCGGGGACGTACTACGAAAGCTCGACATAGTACAAAAGGAGTACAGTTGAGACCCTGCGAGAGATCATTCGATTGAGGCCGCCGATAGGGTTAAGAGGTCCCAAGATAGAGAAATGGGAGAGAAAAGTTTATGCAAAAGAGAAAGATCAACTCTGAGGCGCTGATAAAGCCAAGAGGCACCATGAAGGGAAGGATTCTCATTCCCTTAAGGACAACAGAGAAAGATCAATGACGTTTTTAATCGGGCTAGTAGGTCTCATGAAGGGAAAAGATTCTCAGAATGTGTTTAAAAGCAACTAGGAGTATTGTCCGAGCTTCGCTAGCTTACATAAACTTTTACCGATGCAAATCCGATGTCGCATAAAATCACATCTTCGACTTTCAATTGAACGCGTAAATGGAATCTCTAACTTGTCCGAGTTGTAGTCCTATGGATAAAACCAGATAGAAAATGTCTGCTTGTATTATAAATGGAAATCCGAGTGACCATTTCTTCTGGAATAAAAGCACATGATACCTTTTGCAGCTACCATATTTCCACTCGCAAATCGGCTTTCCCATTGGAAAAACTAATGTAATAGCCTATTTTTCAATGTCTTTCCTCTGTGCTCAACCCTATACTCATTTTTCTATAGGAAACCATTGCCTCCACATGTAATAACTGCATCGTCCAGTTGAAAATCGGTCTTCTTCCTCACTAACAAATGCGGAATGAAGGAATCATTTTCTATTTTTTCCCAGAACATTACCCTTACGCAGATTATATGTACTAATTCTTTGTGAACCATCATCTATCTGATACATTATATTCTAAAACATATTGGTTGCAAATAGTTACAGTGCCAATTATAATAGGTTCACATGCCACAATTGCCCACATGGGCCTCCGTAGTATTGCATCTTCAAAAGCCCCACATTGCATTCTCTCCACATAACGTTGGGGACCTCCCTCATGATAAACAAAATGCATTGGAAGAATAGTTATTTCCATCAAGAATTTATCCAATTCCAATTCTCAATTTTAATTCTAATTCTAATTCTCAAGAATAAACAAAATTATAATTCTCAATTTCTATGGTTGGAGTTCACTAAATTTTTGGTGTGACACACCTAAAAAGTAATTTTCGGTGCCTTAACCCTGAGATCGATGATACTATACATATAACCACACCCAAAGCTTGGTGTTACAAAAAAATATGCATCGAGTGAGGTGCTATTAAGTGATGCACCGATGAATAAACGCAAAATAAAAAAAGCGCAACTCTATTTTCTTTAAGTGAAAAAAAGCGGCAAAATTGAAAAAATGGGAGGCAAAATATTTTCGAAAATATAATTTCATAAAATAATTATTTAAATACTAAACACTTTTCATTATTTCACTATTTTTTGCTAAAATTTTTCCTGCTAGATATTTGTAGGAGACATACCTGGAGCAAGGAGAGCTCGAGAGCACGTGTGGAAGAGTAAAATACGTTGACAGAATATTTAGACAATCAAAAATCAAACCTTCACGGTGATTCAAACCCCTGTATCATAGAATTTCAAACCATCTCGAGATTAAATTTGATTTTTGCTTTTTAAACTAAATTCTTTCGCAATTTTATCCATTTTTACCCTAAACCCTTCATTTTTTTTGTTTTTTTCCTTTCTTCTTCCTATTTCTGCATTTCGAAATTAGGGCTTTTTCATTTTAGATTGACATCCAACCCATGGGATGACTTGCATAGTTTCGGATCCTAATACATTCAACCATCGTGAATTTTGAAAATGGATTTTTTAAATCGATGTGCTCTACGTAACCTAGCGACAGTGCGACTGTATTATAAAGCGCATCGCTGCAAGTACTATATAATAAAAAAATTGAAAAACAATTTTTTTAAATCGATGCGCCATATTTGAACAGTAGAGTCACGAGTTAGATGTTACGCAGGATAGCAACGTATAGTCTATTACACTTTATCTGTGGGTGCGTTTATAATACCACTACTAATCGTATCGGTTTATTATACTATTTTTGCGGTGCGTTGGTAATACCCCCACATACCGGCGGCAGTGCGTACATCAGAAAAGCGCACGTGTGATTTGAGATTTATTTTTTACACTCAAAGTTGACAGTTTATTTATAAATATATTAATGAATGATATGAGTACGAGGTTTCATATTGATAAAGAAATGATTCATAAGAGATCAAGTAACAAAACATTTCGATAACACATCAAGAAAAGAAAAAAAGGCAAGTTCTTTGTAAATTTTTTATAAAAATATTATTTTTCGAACTATATGTAAGTTTAACTAATATGTATTGTTTACCGTGTATCATGCAGAGTCAAAAAGTGACAAAGCTCGATAAGATTATTTCTGATATAGGACCAAAAGAGCGTAAAATCTTGAGTGGAAAAAATTGCAAAAGGATGAATAAGTGGAATGAAAAAATACTATCGATCCAATATGAGTTTCTTTTTTTATTTATCATTAATAATATACTTAAAAATTTTTAGATAACATGTGTCAAACGATCTGTAATTTACATCTCGTTTAATGTTCTACGAGGACTCAACAACTCGGAAAGGAATGTTGTTCTAAGAAAAGAAAAAAATAGAACATGCAAATGAAAATGAATTGCTCCTTATCTTTCATCCGGAGTGGTTTTGGAAGTCAACAAAGGGGGAAAAACTTACAAAAGTGTGAGGGATCTAGTGGAACGAATGTATATAGCGCTTTATTTCCACTTACAATAAAAAAATCAATCCAATGATTCCAAGAACCAAATTTTTATCTAAACTATAGGAAGAGTTTCAGAGAATTGGTCAATAAGATATGTTAGACTTTTTAATAGCAAAAACGTACAACAACAAAAAAAGAAGGAATGAAAAAGTAATATTCCTTTAAATGTTTTGTCTAGAATTATTTATAAATATCACTTTTGTGATATTTTACTTTTCAAATATCAATATAAAAAAATTATATATTTTATTGTCATGTTACATTTTTAGGAATATTATGAAAATCTCAAAAGATGAAAGAGTTGATATCGAAATATGCCGAAAGTAGGAATATCCAAAAAGGTATACAAGGAGATGGTCAAATAAATGGACAAAATTGCATCACAGAGGAGCCATCTCAACAACAATGTGCTTCAAATGTAATATGTAATCATTGAATTTTTTCGATCATTAGGTACAATAAATAAAGAATTTAGCATTAAATATTAATTCTCAAAGAATTTTCTTGCGAGAAAAGAAAAAGAAAATGAAGCCCATTCAACATATAAAACAGACGACAAGGAAGAATAGAGGTTGATATCTATGTTTTCGATTAATTGCTATTTCCTATAACAACTTAATTATATTTCATTTACGTATTTTTTTAAGTTGTTTTACAAAAATCATCATTGAATGTCTTCAAACAAAGCTAACATACAAGAGAACCATTAGATCAATTGATTGAAATTGGGTTAAATATGGGTTGTGAGTATATGTTGGCATATCAAAAATTAATTGTGGAATTTGTGAAGCATCTATTGATCTTGTTTTACTTAGCTTCGTCTATAATTAATAGAACAAAAACATACTTTTATATTAAATATATGATTTGTTATGGGGTATAAAACTTACGAGAAACAAATTATGAACGTGCCAACATATGAAATTTTGAAAGATGGCATGGTACATGGTTTTGAAAGAATGTGTATAGTTTATTAGTCAATTGTTGCTATGGTACGTCATTTTTATTTTCTATTTACATTGATGTATATTATTTAATATTGCAATTTTCATTATTCTCATCAATGTATATACACTCACTTTCGACTCATTTTTTATGCTTTGTAGATGGAAGGTGAAGAAGAAGAAAACAATCAACACATGAACAAAACATTATTGAAAATAAACCCAAGTCATGGAAGTAGCTCTACGATGGCCAGCATTTCAAGCAAAGAATGATGATCACTATATTTGGATATCAAAGCAAGGCATTGTATTTTTTTGAAATATGTCTAGTGAAATCGGACATTTTGTTTAATTTAATGGACATAATGTCTCAAATTGAAAAAGCACAAAGGGATACCAATAAACTGTCCCATTTTGTATGATAAAAGACTCACCTTATTGATATATATTATATATCATAAAATATGTTTTAATTTATTCTATTGCATTCTCCATTTCGTCACTATTAGCTTTCTCCATTGTAATTCTCAAATGCACTAATAAAAATTTAATTCATATGAATATTGTTATAAGATATATATGATGTCGACTTTTTGATGAATAATGAATTTTAAAAAACCACAATAATTATGATATCATATAACAAATTAATCCAAACATCACATTCAAATGCATTAATAAAAATTTAATTAATATAGAATATTGTCATAATATGTGTCGAATTTTTGATGAATAATGAAATTTAAAACAATCACAATAATTGCAAATCATCTGCAGTCGATGTTTTTAAAAAAATAAAAAAATGAAAAACTTATACGTATCAGACGTAACTTATACCTGCGTTTGTATTAAGAAGCGCGTTGGTGCGTTTCTACGACCTATGAGCACCAAAAAAGCACCAAAAAACCAATTAAAAATATTGATGTGCCATTGTGCGTATGCAGCGCAAAGTGCCTTTATGTGTACATACACACCGATGTCGTTAGATATGATCTATAGGGCACCGCACGAATACCCGATACCAATTATAAATCTCGATGCGTTTGTGTGACACTGCAGCATCGTGGATATTTGATAGTGTCTATAAGCACCGGTGCATTTGGACTACCTATGGGTACTCGCACGAATACTGCATACCAATTATAAATCTTAGTGCCTTTCTCATGATACTTGCACACCCAGTGACATTTCTATATGTTCACACACGTAGATACGTTGATACGACCTATGGGCACCGTACAAATCCCCCAAAGACCACTAGAACGGCTCAGTGCATTGTGTCACCAACACGATGCCCCATTGCGATTTTATACCTTAATGGCCCGAAGGCATTTTCCTTTAACCGCCCAGGGGCACTTTCTACATGTACGCACTAGGTCAGCGTTAAAAGCTAAAGTTGCGCACCGATGAAAAAACATCCAGTAATAATCTCCTGCCGCCCATTTTTTTTAGTTTAGTGTTGAATTTACTGTTAAAAGCTTTTGCACAAAACCTCAGTAACCATAAACAAATGTTGTAACAAAATGTTTTTTTTGCACAATTTTGGGCCAATTTGTATAACACTATAAACCTCCTTTATAACCTCGCTAGTGGGTCTTTTTCCTTGTAGTGAGTATTTAAATATATGCACAATTTCATATGGAAAATATGTTTATATATATATATATGAACATATTGAAGATGTGTATATCTAGAAGGTATATTTTGTATATAATCCACTTCCGTATATGCATTTGCAAAAAATCAAACATATGTTAGATGTCACACATATGTGGAAATACAAGTGCATATACAAGATTCACCTTCTATAAATGCATATACAAAATTTGACTTTTATAAATGCATATATGAAAGATAGCTTCTACATATGCGCAACTAGAAGTGTACACATATGGAAGATGGCTTCAACATATTTCTTACTTTCATATATATATATATATATATATATATATCTATATCTATCAAAGAATGCAATATATATCCACACTTTGATGAATGCAACAGTAAGTAAAAGAGTGGAGCCTAATGTTTTCACATGCACAATCCTAATATCTGCATTTGGGAAAGCGCGAAGGGAGGAGAAAGCCTTGGAGTTCTTCAAACAGATGAAGAATGTAGGTTTTCACCTTAAACTCTACATTTTCAATGTTATCATTGCTATGTATGGAAAGGAGGAAAAATTTAAAAGGGTGATGTTAATATTTTATGAGATGAGGTCTAGTGGCCATATTCATGATAAAGCCACATGAAACAATATAATGGTCCTTTATGGAACAAATGGTATGCATATGAACTTTGCTAATAATTTGAAGGAATGAAGTAAGCTGGATTCGTTCCAGATCAAGGCAAGCTGGATTCGTTCCAGATCAAGACACTTACAATACCTTAATTAGGGCTTATGGTAGGAGTGGATCATTTGAGATGGTTCTAGAAACATATGGCCAAATGATAAAAGCAAGATTTTCTCCTAATATCTCTAACTTGCAATGCTCTTTTGAATTCTTTTTCCAAGAAAGGGAAGTGGGAGGAAGCCGAGTCTATTTTGGAAGATATGAAGGACAAGGGTTATAAATCAAATGAAAGTGCTTATGCTTCCATATTGCATGAAAATGGTAAAAATACATTGTGATTGAAGAGATTGACATAAGATACACATTCGGGAGTCATTCATCCCAATTGGGTACTCTAGAGAATGCTTGTGATTCTGCATGAATGTTTCTTTAATATTTTTCCACATGACCTCGGTGTGTCTGTAAGAATAGGAACGGTTAACTTTGTACCTCCACTCCTTCTTAAGTGCTTGCTTATGAAGCTTCTTTTGAGGCCACTCAATAGGCAGAGGGAGGGCGTCATTCCAACATATGATGATAGAGTAATAATACTAGTAGCTAGAACATTTGTGCATGGAAGCACACTCACGGAAACAAAAAATATCTTAATGAAATATTCTATCTATTACAAGAAATAACTTTGTAAATCATATTCAAAAGGCCATAAAATGTAGATGAAAGTATAAACCTATCAATTACGGGACATGGTTACACGTACAGGAAAGAAATATGCATTAAAATATGGAGGGTGCATTGTTGAAGCATGAAGCGAAGGTCAAGGCTCATTTAGGCCTTCAAGGTGTGCTTATGCGCTCAATAAAGAGAGATAAAGAGCATAAAGGGAGCATGGCGCACTGTCGAAGCACAAATAATTTCATTCGTGGGTTCTGGGTGCGCTTATGAACTCAAGGAGGCTAAGAGGGCACAAGGGCGCATGTTGAAGGGTCAAAGGGGTCAAGCTTTATGCCTTCCCAGTGCACTCATGCGATCAAGAGGAACATGGAGGGTGCATGGCACAAAGTAGAGGCGCAAAGGGACTTCATTCATCAGTTTAGGGTGTGCTCATGCCCTCAAGGAGGGCATAGTTCTTCGTGTCGAAGGAGTGCGCTTTAGAGGAAAACTTGTCTTTTTGCGAGGAGTTTTTGAAGATAATCAAGCGTTCATCTTCCATAAGTACGCTCTCGCTTGAAATGGTTCAAGAAAAATCTCAACAACAAGATAAAATGATTTGAAAAGTTGAGAGGAAAGATCTACAATTTTTATAGATTATGCCACAATCATGACTTGTATATGTAGAGTTATAGAAATTCCAACCCAAAGGAGTGCACTCAACTAGAGTGTGACTCTTTATCATCTTGAAGAGCTCTTTTGTCCAAGGAAAAAGTTTTTTCTCTTGCTTTTTTATGTGTGTTGCATGGTGAACAAACCTAGTTGCTAGGTCAAGAAAAGTTAAGTCTTCATCTACCTTTGGATAAGATAACATAATAGCTCTTAAACATAAGGTGAAGACACTTGGAAAACATGACTGAGGAGGATGTTACACTTAGAGAAAAAATAAGGATAGTCAAGAAAAGAACGTGATAACACTAAATAGATTAAAGTGACAGTTCACGTAGGCTCCAAAATTGAATTAGACCAAAATTTTGGAGAGTCATTTTCACAACGAAAAAATAGTAGCACAAAAGAATCATAATATACACACCTATATCTCCCAATATAATAACAATGAGGCTATCGAATTGATGAAAGTCAAGGTACTGAACCTAGGATCCATCCCATTCCTAGTAGGACATGTGAAATTTGGACAAAATCGTTATCTTCCCGTGATCCCATAAAATACCCCAGTACACTCATTAGTTGTAAGCCTTGAAAACCACTTCTGAAGAGTAATCTTGATATAGTGGCTGAAGTTGCACATAAATTATGTATATGCACATCTTCTATATATACACAATTTTTGTATATCAAGAAATGTGCAAAACTTCCATATATGTGCATATATGGAAGCTAGGCATATAAAGAAGCTATGCACAAATCCAACCTCCATATATACATAGCCACTTTATATGCGCAACTTCCATATATGCACATATAAGAAAGTTGTGCATATACGAAAGATATGTGCATATATGGAGTCGCGGATAAAAAATATGTGCATATATAGAAGTTGTACAACTTCCGTATATGCACATTTTTCGTTTATGTACATGTCTTCCATATATGTGAATATCTTTCGTTTATGCGCTTCATCCGTATATGTTGATATCTTCCATATATACACAGATTTGGAAGTTGTGCATTTACAATATATGTGTATATATGGTAGATGTGCATATATGAAAGATATACACATATACAAAATTTGCACATATATAGAGGATATGAATACAAATTTACACATATACAGAACATATGTGCATATACAGAAGATATGTGCATATACAAAAGCCATGTATACTATGGTATATGCATATTATGGAATTTTCACACAACTATTAGACATGTGCATATACAGAAGTTGCACATATACATAAAATATACACATATATGGAAGCTGTGCATACAAGAAATATATGTAAATATATTAAAGTTGTGTATATACGGAAGATATGCACATATTTCTTGTATGTGCAACTTCTGTATATGCACAACTTCTGTATATGTGCATCTACCAGATATGCACAACATCCATATATGTGAACATACAAAAGTGGTGCACAACTTCAATTTCCATATATACATAGTTTCCATATATGCATTAATTGGACCATATATGCGCATATCTTCCGTATATGCATATATATGCAACTTGCACATATGCAAAACATATGTGTATATCGTATATGTGCATATATTCTGTATATGCACAACTTTCGTATATGCACATATATGGAAGTTGCACATACAAGGAGTATATGTGCATATATAGAAGTTGTGCATATATGGAAGTTGTGTATATACAGAGGCTGAAGTTGTACACAACTTCTGTATATGCACATATATGGAAGTTGTGCATATACAGTTGTTGCACATATACAAAAGTAGTGCATATACGGTAGATGCACATACATGAAATATTCACATATCTTTTGTATATGCACAACTTTCGTATATGTGCATATGTTCCGTATATGTGCATATGTTTTGTGTATGTGCAACTTCTGTATATGCACATAACTTCCATAATGTGCAACTTCTATATATTCACATATCTTCTTAACAAAATTTAGTTAAGAAATATCTAAGTTGGGAACTTTGAAAATTTCAACAACAACATAAGTGCTCCCAATAGAAATATCACTTGCTTTTGGGTAATTTACTCATTAGGAAACTAACTTATAGGTATAATAGCCTAAATTTGTATGTAATTATAGCTCTAATAAGTTATCTTCCCTACCAACTATGGATTCCTTTCTTTCTCAACAAAAAGCTCTCATTTTCCTCTCTTCTTTCAAGTCGTAAAATCTTCCCTATATTTCCATTTGAGTGTCCTTTTATTTCATGCATGTTGGACTCTTTGAATTCTCCAAAGAGTGATTTTATTTATCCAATAGTATCAATAATAGGTGAGATGTCTTTCTCACCAACCTCATATATCTCACCTATTATTGATACAATTGGATAAGTAAAATCACTTTTTGTAGAATTCAAAGAGTCAAACATGCATGAAATAAAAGAACACTCAAATATAAAAATAGGGTAGATTTTACGACTTGGAAGAGGAGAGGAAAATAAGAGCTTGTTTTTGAGAAAGAAAGGAAGCCATAGTGGATAGGGAAGAGAACTTATTGGAGCTAGAATTTCATGGAAATTTAGGCTATTATACCTATTAGTCAGATTCCTAATGAGTAAATTACCCAAAATCAAGTGAGATTTCTATTGGGAGCACTTATGTTGTTGTTGAAATCTTTAGAGTACCCAACATAGATATTTCCTAACCAAATTTTGTTAGGAAGATATGTGAATATAAAAAAGTTGCACATTTATGGAAGATATGTGCATATACTGAAGTTGCACATATATAAAAGATATGAGCATATACAAAAATTGCGCATATATATGAAATATTCACATATACGGAAGTTGACATGCATACATAGAATATATGTGCATCTTTTGTCTATGCGAAACTTTCTTATATGTGCATCTATCGTATATGCGCAATTTCCATATATGTGCATATACACAGCTTGTGCACAACTTCAGCCTCTGTATATACACAATTTTTGTATATGCACAACTTATATATATGCACATATCTTTCGTATATTCACAACTTCTATATATGCACATATTTTCCTTATATGCACAACTTCCGTATATGCTCATATACACAAGTTGTGCATATATGGAAGATATGCACATATACGATATACACATATCTTCCATATATGTGGAACTTGCGTTTATGCGCATCTACATAACATATGCGCATATATGGTCTAACTAAACCATATACGAAAAATATGTATATATGGAAGTTGAAGTTGTACACAAATTTTGTATGTGCACATATATGGATGTTATGCATAAATGGTAGATGCACATATACGGAAGGGTGCATATACAAAAGATGCAAATATACGAAAGATGTGCATATCTTTCATATAAGCACAAATTCCATATATTTACATATATTACGTATATGTGCTATGCACAACTTCTGTATCTGCGTATATCTTTTGTATATGTGCAACTTCGATATATGCACATATACAAAATTTGTGTGCAACTTCCATAATATGCATATACGAAAGTATACATAGCTTCCGTGTATGAACATATATTTTGTATATGCACATATCTTCCGTAAATATGTAAATTTTGTATACATATCCTCTATATATGTGTAACTTTCGTATATGTGTATATATTTCATATATGCACATCTACCGTATATGTATATATATTGTATATGCACAACTTCCAAATATGCGCATATACGGAAGATGTGCACATATACAGAAGACATGTACATATAAGTATGTTGTACAACTTCGATATATATACATCTTGTGTATCCTCAACTTCCATATATGCACATATCATTCGTATATGCACAACTTTCGTATATGTGCATATATGGAAGTTGTGCATATACAGTGGCTATGTATTTATGCAGGTTGAATTTGTGCATAGCTTCTTTATATGCATAGCTTCTGTATATCCACATATATGGAAGTTGCACATATATGGTGGTTGCACATATATAGAAATTGGGCATATATGGAAGATGCACATATATAGAAATTGCGCATATATGGAAGATGCACATATACATAATTTATGTGCAACTTTGACCACTATATCAAGATGAATCTTTGGAAGTGGTTTTCAAGGCCTAAAACTAATAAGTGTACTAGGATATTTTTGGGATCACGGGACGATAAGGATTTTGTCCAAATTTCACATGTCCTACTAGGAATGGGATGGATCTTAGGTTCAATACCTTAACTTTTATCAATTCGATAGCCTTATTGTTATTCTATTGGAAGATATGGGTGTGTATATTATGATTCTTTTATGTTACTCTGTTGTCGCTATGACAACAACCCTCCAAAATTTTGGTCTAATTTAATTTTGGAGCCTACGTGAATTGTCACTTTAAGCTATTTAGTGGCATCACGTTCTTTTCTTGACTATCCTTGTGTTTTCTCTAAGTGAAACATCCTCCTAAGTCATGTTTTCCAAGTGACTTCACCTTATATTTAAGACCACTTATGTTATCTTATCCAAAGGTAGATGAATTCATATTTTTAATTGACCTAGAAACTAGGTTTGTTTGTCATGCAAAACACATACAAAAGTAAGAGAAAAAACATTTTCCTCAAACAAAAGTGCACTTGAAGATGACGAAGAGTTGCACTCTAGTTGAGTGCACTCCTTTGGGTTCGACATTCTGTAACTCTTCATATCCAGGAGGGGATTTGTATCATATATTTGAGATGCATGATGATGGTTGTTGGGATCTAGGTGGGATTCCCCACCACATCAAGGATGTGGCTAGTGAGGGAATTGGCGGTGTGACGTATCTAGTGACTGAGCATCCACACACTTTCAGATCTCCATCAACATTAGTGACTGGTTGGGATACAAGGGATCATGTAGACTCTGTAAGTTGTTTGAGCATTTTGGTTGTGCATGGAGTCATAGGATGATCAACATGCTCTAGCAAGAGTTTGTCGAAGGAGGTGGCATTGGAAGTCCCCCAGATAGTGCCTTGTATGGGGCTGAGGGTTCTCCCCAGTTATGTGGGGCACAATGGTCATGGAGGAGCATCACAGTGGTGGCATCACCACTAGTACATAGGGGGATTCACCTATCGTGTCTCTCAGGGAGATTTTGGAGGTGATGCACATACATAAGAGGGTATGGTGATGCAATAGTGGAGGTCGTGATGTCAGTAGGGTGTGGGCCAATGCGTACTATATCACCTTTAGATCATGGCATCTAGTGATGTGTAGGAGCATGCAATGTCGAGTAGTGGTTTGCATGTGAGTACATAGATGCATGGCAGTGTGTTGTGGTGCGTGTATTTTCACCATGGAGTGGGAGGAGCGAATTACACCACATCAAGTTTTCTATTGGACTGGAAGATGCACTGACACATATGGGGTGCTATATGGTACAAGGTGGTATGGTAGTGAGCGTTGATATGGAGTTGTGCCTTGGAGTTAAGTGTTATGTAGAGGAGTGCAGGGGTGTGAATTTATGTACAATAGAGCATGATGATGCAAAATAAGTTGTTGGAGTGTTGCCACATGCACACCCAAATTTTGAGAGTAAGTTGATCATAATGCTAATTGTGAGCTTCCTTTGATCACTCTCCAACATTGCACACTAGCACATGGGACTTGTGGCTATTATATCTTGATGCTCTCATCATAAGAAACATGTCCTAGAAGGTTCATCTGACACAGTTTGATAGGACATATTACATCAGGAGAGAGTATTTCTAGTCGTGGAATATGGTCAGGGTGCAAGTTGGCAGGTTTAGGCTTGGGGATGGTCTCATTTGCTGCAAGGGTAGCACATGCTCCACCCTTGAGACCAAATTTAGGGGGATTCATGACACATGTTGGGAAATAGATTCTAATATGTCTTAGGATCACATACAGTGGTTGGTGGACCCATATTTCAGGTGGATGTTTAGACACCAGGCGGTTTTGGGCAGAACCTATGGGAGACAGGATAGTAGATATCACAACGAGTATTACAAGCACAGGGAAATATTACAAACACTAGATTGATTCAGGATGTATGGAGTACATATATTGATTTCATGAAAGGAACCAAGACATGGTACGAGTTGGTGCTAACAGTTATCAGGAATTTTCCATAGCCGATATGGTTATGGGATCCAAGGATTCGACGGGATGATTGGTCAATCTATTTTGTGATGAGCAAGATTAGGGCAGAAAGTGACTTAGCTCACTCTTGGTTTGACATATGGGGGAGCACAGAGGCCTTCGTCACATGGCAAGGCCTATTTTCATTTCTACTTATTTGGATTGAGATTGGAGTAGATGGCTAGATATCATGGAGATGCCAGGGCAGGATGAGCTTGGCCTTCATATATTTTTTGCCATCAAGTTCCAGGAGAGGAGGATACATTCTATGCACACTGAGCAATATGTCATAGTCAGAGTGGCGTAGCTTCAACATGGTAGCACCCTTCTGAGACTGGAATGGGATCCAGGCATCACATTCTTTTAGGGTTCAACTACCCTTAGGGGTGATCTGGTTCCTACAGGGGTAGATCATTTAGATCTCCCATTGAGTTTTAGTGGTTTTCTATTGGTGTGGGGGAATTCAACAACATGGAAGGTTCGTCAACAGGATGATACTAGGGGAAGTCCATGCGGGAGAGAGTTCATCCCCACAGGGATTATGTTTTGTCTTCAGGAGTTTACTCTTGGAGTGCATGAGGTGGAGTACTCAACAGGAAAATTTCATGGGGAGTTGGACAGAGTCCTACATTATCATGATGTTCTACTTATTGATAGGATGCAAAGGGCTTCTTGTACCTATATATGTTTCGATAGCATGTGGAGCATGGTGTGCTTCACATTGATTAGGATGGCTTCAGATCCTGGCATTAAGGGATTCCTTCATGGCAAGAGAGTGTTGAGATTGGGGATGACACAATGGTACATTTGGGACCCTAGTATTATTGGTGGTTACAGTGGTGATCGACAGTTAGAGAGGGAATTTTTTCAGGCATTGCTTGAGGACAATAAGTTTTTGGCAGGGAGGACTCTAATGTCCCCAGTTAATAATTTTACTAAGGGAAATTCTGAATTTTGTAATTTTGGTGAATAATAAATATTTTTAGATAAATAAAATTAGGAGAAATAAGTTTGGAGGTATTAAATAATTTTTTGGAGAAAATACAATGGTTGGGACTTAGGAATAGAAGAAAAAATTAAAGTGGACATAAGTTGTCGAGGTTACCAAAAATGGAAATTGAACCATGGGAAGAATCAAACCATTGTATCAAAGTATACTGTGAGATAAATCAAACCATGATGTGAGGAAGATAAAGCGAAGGAAAGCTAGAATATCATTTTAATCATTCTATTTGGCATTTCATTTCATAATTGGAGAGTTTGCTTGAGTTGCTTAGTCAAGTCAACCAGTGTTGTTTAGCTCAAGGAATTTCCAAGCGGAAATTCCACCCTCATTTCGGATAACTTCAAGTGTCTCCCTAGTGAGGATTGAGGGGAGTCTATTTTAGGACTTCCATTAGAGTTTATTGAAGAGTATTCACTCAGACATTCGCTATTTCTAGGCACAAAAGAAAAACCCCAGAGGTTATTTGGAGCATCATATTTCTAATGTAGGTTCCAGGTATTTGCAAAATGTTCTCTATTGGTTATAGGTGGAGTTTGGTACCACTTTTCAGATTTGTTCATGTATCTTTTAGTTGGATTGAATTTTCTATTATAGAGCCTCCACAGGGGTTGGAGAACAAAGTTTTTGTTGGTTTTTGGTGCTTATATTTGTCATGAGTTTTTAGATGGGATTGATAGCTATTTGTCAAAAGATATTTGTGCACAATATTTCTGAGCTATTTGCAAGTGAGTTTATAATTTCTCAACAATTTCTCTTTGGTTGGGTGTAAAATTGTGTAGGTGGGAGTTTTGCACTATTTGAGGATTTTTCGGATCAACTAGAATCTACCCAAGATTTTTTTTGGGTTTTTTTGGGCTTTATGAGAGGACTTTTTCGTTAAAATTTCATAATTTTTAGAGCATTTTTTAGGGAGGATATTCTAGTTCTTCTCTTGCAGCAACAACAAAATTTTTGGGTAGTGTGAGTTACCAATTTGAGCCATTATATTTTGGAGGCCCGATTTATTATTGCAACATATCTTCTGTGGTCATCACTGCAACTATTTCTATTGGGAGCTTTGTATGTAATTGCTTAAATAAATAAATAAAGTTGTTCAACTCTCCATTTCTTGTGATATTTTTAATTGTGGCATTTTTGGTTTATTTGGAAATGTTATTTTATTTTTGCAACAATTTCATGGTTTTTTTTCTGCAACTGATTGGAGAAATTTATGGTATAATTTTTTAAGCAATCTCCCAAGAAAATTAGGAAAAATGGTTCTTGTTCTCCAATTGTTTGGAGAAATTTATGGTAGAAATTTTTAAGCAATCTCTCGAGAAGATTAGGAAAAATTATAAATTGAGATATTATAGAATCTGTGTTGATTTTGAACAATGCACTAATAAAATGTTTTAACTATAAGAAATTTTTTATTTTCACTTGTTTTGTATGATATACGTCATTGAAATATTTTATGTATGATTCACATTGTCCACATTAAAATGTTAATATATGCCCCCTTATATTATGAAATCGAAAATATATATCCCTAAGGTTCATTTCATACTTTCATATTGGAGAAGTTCAAAACAACTTACTTTGAATATATATTTTACTAAAATAGGTAATAGCACATATGTACGCAAAATAAATTTATGATATTTAGGAAACTACTAACACCTATATTGCTATAACAACTATCTATCAAATTAGACTTTGTGTAAGTTGTGATGTTACAAGTATAACATTTAGTTTTCGATACAAAATAACTTGAATCAACATTCAAGGTTTTAACCATTTTATTGTTAATTTTCTATGCATAAATAATCAAATAATTAGGTATAATTTCAAATAACAATTAATCATTTAAACATATACACTTATTTTAATCCACATTGATTTAGATATAAATTACATTTGGAAACACTAAGTTTCCATCAAATCATGCCAACAAAATTATGAAAAGAAATAAAATATAGATTAAAAAACAAATAAAATATGGATGAATAAACAAATATTTTTAAGATATATATAAATCATTGAAAGTGAAATGAACATCACAAACTACGTAGAGTTGTAATTAATTCCAAATTATTATATTCTAAGATTTGAAGTTTGTTTAATTGAATAGTAAAAATTTATATTGGATTTTTATATATATGATCTAAAATTTAGTAAATTAATTATTTTCTAATAATGATTAAAATAACTTCTAAAATTATATTAAAAAACAATATCATTCAATAGCATATATCATAATTCCAAGAGTTCATTAAACTTGGGATCGAATGTAAAATATAATTTTTATTTAATTGAATATTTTACAATGCCATTTAAAATTACACTTAAACCAAACAGTAAAGATATTATAAATATTACAGTGAAAGAATATCATTACTTTTTATGACAATCATTGAAGATCATATTTTTATATGTATATAAATTTGCTAGGACACACGGAAGTAAATCGGGTTAATAATTTTATAATTAATTATAATAAAAAAAGTATTGGAGTATAGTTGTGGGCAATAAAAAAAATTAATATAATAACCGGTGATGCATAGAGAATAAAATTTAAGTATAAAGACTAATGGAAGAAAGTTTGATAACTATATACTAGAAATAATTTCTTACAAAACCTACTAATATAGTAGCTTACCCATCTATTCCCATGGATGTTAATTTTTTTTATATGGACTTCAACAATGTTTATGATGTATTGCTGCAAGAAGAAGATTGAGGACAAAACAGTGAAGAAGATTAAAAATAAAAGTAAAAGCACAAATATGAAGAAAAAACCATAAAAGATCAATTCTTAAGTTTGTAATGTTTAATAAATAAATACCATGATGAGATGTATACTAATTTTAAAAGTCCATGGAGGATGAGGAGGAAAGGGTGAAAATATAGATGGAAATTTATTGACAGATTCATGTACAAATTTGAGGAGATATTATGGAGAGATCATGGGAGATAGTCATAAAGATATTATAAAGATATTTGAAGAGATTGTTATGGTCACCTATAGTTATATAAAATACCATTTGTATAATAGTTGTCACACTCAAGATTGATACTAGTGACAGAATTTACCCCTTTGGGGGAATTGTGTGAAATGTTCTTGATGTCCTTGACTTTGCTTGAGTTTGCAATAAAGTATTGGTAGTTTTTTTTTGGGTGAAATGATCTTGATATCCCTTGCTCTGATATCCTTTTCTTTATTTAAGTTTGCAATAAAGTTTTGGTAGTTTCTTTTGTTGTTGTTGTTGTTGTTGTGCTACTCAAGGAAATCAAATTGTAGAAGTGACTTTAATAAAAAAACTTGAAATTAAAATATTTTATCTATTTGTAACACCAAGTGATTTCCCTTACTAGTTGTCATTGATTTGCTTCCATAATAGATTTCTTTTGGAGTGTGCCTTAATGGAGAGTGTTATGAGGGAGAGCACTTGAACAATGTTGAGATTGCAACAAGATGATGAGCTTAGTGAAAAGAGTCACCTTCACTAAGTGGGCCCGCAGTCTATTTTTGGCGCAAGTCTATTTTTAGACATGTCGATCATATTCTATGAGTTGCAAGATGCTATTTGTGGATGGTTGGTCAAGTTGGAAAAATAGATGGACTTCTATTTTTAGACATATTGGACGGAATCTATTTTTAGATTGCTAGTCTAAAAATCGATATGTCGAATATTATTACCTCTTAATAATATTTGGACTATAAACATTATCTTATTCTCTTGGAGCACTTCAGTTAAGTGCACAGATGTGGCACAGGAGCTGACAGAAGGAATTACGCTATTCCTGAGGGTTAAGTGGAGCTATTACATGGAGACTTCAGTTAGAACTCATGTGACAGAGTTTGGTGGAGTTATTGAGGTAGTTGGTGGAGTTGTGTTCAGTTTAACTTAGTTAAACATAGTTGGCAAGCAATAACCAGCCTGCTATAGGGCATTTAATGCTCCTATGGCAAGCCCTTTCACCATACATGGCCATGCCTTGGCATTAGGATGGCGTGCCCGGAATGTTCCCTGACTGGAAAAAGATCCGAAGATCTGTTTGTGACTATGGAGAACGATGTGTCAATGACTGTTAGAGAATTCGCCTGGGGATGACTGCCCACGCTAATTACGCACTTTTGTCTACAGCTTCCAACCCAAATCATGAACCCTCGCCATTACTATTTTGAATTGATTTGCTGCCCTCCATTTGATTTTTAATTTTGTAAAAGATTCATGCTGGTCAGATTAACCATCCTTCCTAACTGTGCAGGAAGAAATGTTGTGAGGTTGTTCTCCCACAAACACAAGCTTTCAAAGTTGACCAGATTTACGATTGAGAGCACTTACGCTCCTCAACTCTAGAGCATTGGTTTTTCCAGAGAGTTGTCCAGAGCTTGTCAATGTTATGCAGGATTATGCTCCTCAGCTCGTCACACAAGCGATATCCCTTTGGATCTTTGAAGACACAGCCAAGGTTTGAAATCACAACAATGGTGTCTGTTGCGGTTGCAGCAGAGCAGGAAAGCCTGGAAACTTAGCCAAGTCAAGATGTTGTAAAAGATTCACAGAAAGCCATATCCCGCATTGAGGCAGAATTGGCTTGGAAGATCAAAGCCATGGCAACCCTCCCCGATCCCCGACATGGATATCTCGTTCTACAACGCTGCCAAGGTTGGCTCACATCAGATTCCATTCTTTCTTTTGTGAATTTTATTTTTACATTTTTGAGCATAAATTAAATGCATGCATTACTTAATGCAGGCTGCAATGGAGACAGAGGACGAGGCAAAAAAAATGGCTGAAGAAGAAAAGGCTCCACACAGATCCGTTATACAACTTGAAGAGTTCTATCAAATGTACGCCATGATTATAATTTTTTTTGAGAATTCAACATTCACAATTCAACAACCATTAATTGGATTACATTAGCAACCATTAATCCTGCTCAATTTAAAAAGTTAAATACTATATGAGTTATCCAAAATGCTTTACGCATATTTATTTCCTATATAAAATAAAATGCCCAAAAGTGTCTAAGTAGATATTGCACTTTATTCCTTCATGCTTTATTTATATTCTCCTTTCCATATTGAAACTTTGCTTATTATTTGGGAAATGGATTATTCATACTTTTTGCGATCTCTTTATTAGGTTTATTCAAAAAAGTTAACTTACTATTTAAAGTTTGTATCTTTTTCACATAAGAAAACCAATTATTTTTCTCCTTCTAATAATTATTATTATTATAAGAAGTTTAAGATATCTTCTCTATTATTTTAGTATTTATATAAATATAAATTGTTTATTCTTATTATTATAAGAATTTTAAGATATCTTTTAGTATTTATATAAATTTAAAATATTTATTTTTAATAATGTATTTTATATAAAGTAAAAAACTATTTATTTAATTTTTAATAATATATTTAATTTAAAGTAATTTTATATATTTTTTTGGAAATAATTAATGTAAAGGAGTGAACTTCATATATAGATATTTATGAGATCTCTAATTATCAATACTCTCACAACATAACTTGAAAAGATGATATTCAACCCATTCGAGTTGTCGAGAGCGAAATGGAGACAACTAGGGCTCCATTAGACGCCATCACAGTTGATCCGTTCACAACCACAACGCCTAGATCAAATGCAGCCACCCTCAACCATAGCAACAAAGGTCTGATCCAAAATCGTGAGATTGACCCAGAAGCAACACCTCTAAGCAACAGCTCTATTGCTGATGCCATCAATGCGACTGTCGCCACGATGACTGTATCAGCAACAATCTCCCGTGGCTGTAATGGGGGTCCGATCCATTGTAGGAGAGTTGTATTCACTACAGTTGGAGTCGGCATAAGCAAACACACAGACTCTCCTACAGTCGCCGCCTTGGGGATGCTCTGCCTCTCGGATTTGCAAGCTGAGAAATCAAAGGAGCCATCGCCGGATAAACAAATCTGGCTTAATTGTGACGCATTCACCAGCAAGAGTGGTTCTCAAAACACTGAAAGGGTTTATGCATGCGAATCTCATAACTCAGCCGACATCAAGCCCCAGCATGGCCTCGCGGATCTGGGAATCCAGAGATCAAGCATGTTCATGTCTTAGATACGCTCGTGCAGATAGGATTTCTCATATTTTTTATCCCCTTCTTTCCAGATCCAGATTTCTCTAATTTCTGGCAAAACCATCCTCCGTTGGGCGCGCTCAATGGATTTGGTGCAGAACCTCTCGCATGACCTCGAAAAAAGGCTGGGGATACCCTCTGCTCTTCAGAGACTTCTATATGGAGGTAAAAATCTAGAAAACACTCTTCCCCTCTCTTTTTACAGTATTGAAAGAGATGCTTCTGTAGTGTTAACCCTTCGTCTACGAGGGGGAACAGTTGGGCAACCATTTTTTGTTGCTTCTTTCTCCTACAAAGATGCGGTCCATGCACAACCATCCAAGAAAACTGCTCAACCCGTTGAGGTTCCCAAGCCTTTTTTGGTTGATAAACTGGAGGAAGTTCCCTCCATAGAGATCTCCCATCCAACTCTGGATGATCAACTTCAAATGTATTCAGAATCCGTCATTATTTGTCGATTCAATGGACTATGGCCTCACACAGCAGATCTATACCAATGGATTCACTCCACTTGGACCAACAACATCAAGGTTATCTTCTTCTCGAAGGGTTTCTTCATAGTTGTGTTTGCTTTCATCGAAGACTATAAAAAATTCTTAACTAAAGGCCCATGGTTTTGGGGAACTGCGGGGCTATTCCTCACCCCCTGGTTCCTAGACTTCGACCCCTCCACGACAATCATCACCAAGCTTCCTATTTGGGTCAGACTCCTGAACCTTCCTGCACATCTATGGAATTTTTATGTCTTCCAAGGGATTGGAAACACAATGGGTCGCTTTCTGGCAGTGGATCCCTCTAGAGGGGAGAAAGGAATATACACCTATGGGAGAAGATGTGTGGAAATAGACATAAGCAAAGGACTTCCCGACCAAATCAACCTTAAATTTGGTGATTTCCTATGGACACAGACCTTGGACTATGAGAACACAACCTTTCGATGCTGCCACTGCCATCAAACAGGGCACCTTCAGAACACCTGCGCCACATTTCTTGCCCAAAAAAAGAAAATAAATGACAAATCAAAATCCTAAAGCTAGAAACCATGTGATCCACCCCCATGGATGACATGGAGTCCTTTAGCTCGGATGAGGAGGAGGTAGAAGCATAAGGGGAGGACACAAAGCAGACGAAGGACACGCCCTCGGTAAGCCTTGAGGGTCCCACTAATCCAACAAACACATAGAAACGTACACATGAGTCCTCCTCCTTCGATTTGGACAAGGAGACACTTCCTACAGGCAACAATAGTCTGCAAGTAGTTCCAGCCCATCTGCACCACAAGGGCTGGGTCAAAGTTAGCAAAAAGAAAGGAAAAAAATGTCGCATGGAAGACTTGACCCATTCTAGGTAGATTTCTATGGCTATCCCTTTGATACCTTGTTACACACTTCTTGTTCCCTTTCACTTATTCTCTGGTTACTCAACAGGACCGAGGTTGATAGTTTATCATTACCGACTTCCCTGTTATCTTGCTTCCCTTGATTGTAACTCCACATTGTAACATATGCTTTTTTAATAGAATTAGTCTAATTTACTATATATATATATATATTATTTATTATTTTATTCATCACTATTATTGATGTACAACTTGCATTATATACAAATATTGCATAACATATATCTCCTTTACTATTATATAGATGTAAGAGTCGTAACTCTAAGTAGGATCATGATATACTTTAGACTATGATAAATTATTGATTATTCACTTACACTTAATCATATTTTAGTTATAGTGCAAACATCCCCTCTTGAGAGGATTCATTCTCGTTGTATGGGTAAATTAAGTGTTGAGATTTGGATATTTTATTTTCCAAAATAATTTTGTTTTTGGTTCTTTTAATTATTTCTTCTCCACTTGGTAAAGCATTAGTTATCATATGAAGAGTAGAGAGTTTGTGGAACTGATAACACGTAATGTTGGACTTTATGATAGAGATTATTTAATTTAATCATGCCAATGGATGTCTTCTTGTCGGCTAGGGAAACAGGCATATTCCTATATTCTAATTTCTTGATTTAAGTAAACAATTTTTTATTATGTTCTTTTATAAATGATTAATTTCTTCATCCTTGGCTAACACAATTTTCTCAACTTGTTTTGGGAATCTCATTTTCATGTGATTCCTAGTTGCTCTAGATTTCAACATCATGATGAGCTGACACTTGTTTCCTCTTGGATTCATGCAATATAGTGTATTTATTTTATTTTTTTGTTGGGGAAATCTTAATTTCAATTCTTTTTTCTATTTTCATGTCTAAGGATGTTTCTTCAAGCAATGGACATGAAACACTATCATATGTATAATCTTGTCTTGAATTACCAAGTTCACTTTTGGGTGATTGCTCCATAGTCTACAAATTTCCATTATCAACGTGTGGCTCTAGCTAAATATGCATGTGTTGAGATTCAACAAGATGATGAGCTTAGTGAAAAGAGTTGCCTTCACTAAGTGGGCCCATAGGCTATTTTTGGCGCAAAGTCTATTTTTAGACTATGTCTATTTTTAGACATGTCGATCATATTCTATGAGTTGCAGGATGCTATTTGTGGATGGTTGGTCAAGTTGGAAATAGATGGACTTCTATTTTTAGACATATTGATTTTGAGTCTATTTTTACACTCGTTAGTCTAAAATAGATACGAATACACTAGCTCTTAATAATATTTGGACTCTAAACATTATCTTATTCTCTTGGAGAACTTCAGCTATGCACAGATGTGGCACAACAACTGACAGAAGGAATTACGCTATTCCTGAGGGTTTACTGGAGCTATTGCATGGAGGACTCAGTTAGAACTCAAGTGGCAAAGTTTGGTGGAGTTGGAGAAGTAGTTGGTGGAGTTGTATTTAGTTTAACTTAGTTAGACTCAGTTGAGCTAGTTGTATCTAGTCTAACTGATTGATACACTAGTGAGAGTGGAGTGAATTAATTAGTTAATTAATTCACAAATAATAACTCATTAATCAACTGAAGAATAAATTAGTTAACTATAGTGCATGGCAGTTTCAGTGGAGACCAGTGGAGAGATAGGTGAAAGAGCAAGTGTGACTATCAGTTGTTACTATAGTGATGCATTGATTGCATCCAACACTTAGTGGAGATGCCAATGAGGATTGCGTAGTCAATCCAAGAGTAAATGGAATTCATTTAGAGCTATTCTTCAGCAGGGATTGCGCAGTAGAGGCAGGCTAGCAGGTGGTAAAGATCGGTGCATAGATTTGCAATATCGGGCTTGATTAGTCTATAGTGATTGTATTGTACTGAGAGCTTGATATGATCAAATTTGTATGAGGATTGTTACATGATCTCTATGATATATATTATATACAGATAGTTGGGGTTTTCAGCTTCAGGCTTTCCCGTTAAAAAACTGTGTTAATGTGTGTGAATTTTTATTGTTTCATGTGTGCATTGCAATCTTGATTTAATTTCCGCAGATGATCAATGGTGGAATAGATTTTGTATTTTGCATGAAGTTAAAATAGTGTGAGATCAGGAGAATCTTGAAAATATAGCACATAAATTATATAATTTCTACAGCATGTTATCACATTCTTGAGAATCCTTAATGAAACTATTAAACCTTTCTAAAAGAGCTTGTTTGTATCCATGTGCATATAATATTTGTAATGCATAGATGTCATTTTGATTACCTTTATTCACAATGTTTCTTATTTTAGAAATATTTGATTACATAATTGTTTGTTTCATAGTCATTGTCATTGTATTTATCATCCACTTCATTGTCATGGTGTTTCATGTCTTCCTCGCATATCCCTAAAGGAAAAACCATATATTCACTCACAACAACATGATATTGTGGATCTATATTTGCACAGCATAAGTTGAGGCATCTTGAGCCAACATTGTTTATGATGTATAAATATAACTTCTCCAACACTCTTGACAATAGTGCTTTGGTTCCCTCATGTCTTGAATAATGTAATCATCAAACATATTCAACATGTAAGCAACACCTCCTTTTTTTCTTTGGTCTCATGTTTTATGTCATGATGCAACCCAAACCTCACAAATATAAGTTATTGAATTGTAGCTATATCAATTCTATCTATATCATTCTCTACAATGTTTTCTACCCATTTCATTAAGCTTTTCCTTTGACTGCTTACACGTTGCTTAAAAATATTTGCTATTATTTCCAAGTTGTTGGTTGTTTTAGAGAACATCTTGTACATCCTAGAAAGATAATATTTCTTTTTATCCCTAAGAAAGTAATGGAAATTGGGATCCTCATTTTCTATAATTTTCATTTGATAAAGGGAAATGATTTCATTTTGCACTTTCTCTATTAGGTTATGCTTTGTGTTAGAGTGAAAATAATGAGCAATTTTTTCTTTCATAAGCAACCTGGAAATTGTTCCATGGAGCTTTTGCATTAGTACTTACATAATTTGTAGTGATGGAACCACAACTTCAACATCTTTTCCTATTAAAACTCCTACCAAAAATCTTGGTAATCTATTTCTTGTAGTAAATACTTTAGCATTGAAATTATACCGAAGTAAAACAAATTTGTGATACCTTTCAGACATCTGCATCTGATGAGAGAAATAACACTTGATCCATGTACCTAAATCAATAGTGGGAAAAAATTTGACCGAAACTACAAAAAAAATTCAAGTTGATCACATTTTCACAAAGGAAAATTTCGTAATTTTATTAATAAAAACAAAATTACATGTTACATTAGCTGGTAGTGTTAAGAGACAAACAAGTATGCCGCAGATAAAAATACAATGAAGAGGAAATTAGGCTTTCCTCCCTTTTTTCTTTTCAACCTTCTGCCAACCACCTTGTGTTGGCGTGGTCAATATAAGGACGAGATGGTTCTCTATCGCATGTGCTCCAACATCCTTATCAGAGTCTGATGTGTCTGAGGTGTGTAGTCTTTTGTTCCCCCCATTGTTCGGTGCCCCGGGCTCCGTATCCGGTTGTGTCATGGTAGTAGCGTCAATGGGTTCTTGCATTCCCTATTCTTGTGCACCCAAAGCAGTATCAGTCAGTTTAATATCTTGTGGGATGGGTTCTTCCTCTTCCTCTTGCTGTTCGAGCTCCTCTTATGGATATTTCCATCCTTTGGAAACTTTGCATGTTTTCTTCTTTCTCTTGTTATCTCTTGTGGCTGCCGAGCAAGTGTTTTGTAGATGACCCATGTTCCTGCAGATCCAGTAGCGAAAAGTGGTGTTCTCATAATCTAAGTGTTGTGTCCATCTCTGTTGTTTGTGATTCTACATAATGCACTCTGGTAGACCTTTACTCAAATCCACTTCCACAGAGATTCGTGCGAAAGTGTAGATGCGCTCCTCCATTCGTTGTATATCAGTTTCAATATATCTACCAAGGATGTTACCAATGCCACCAAGAACACTTTCTTTCCAGAAATGAAGTGGAAGGTTGTGAAGCCTGACCCAAACCAGCATTCTTGTCACCTCCATGGTATTGGCATCAAATTCTGGGAACCATGGTGTGATGAAGAGTGTAGTAGATCCCCAAAACCATGGCCCCTGCTGTATAATCATATCTTTGTCTTCATCTGATGAAAAATTGACAATGAAAAAGCCTTTTGAGCATATGTGGATTTCACAATCCATGGTCTAGTTGGAAAAAATCCATTGGAATAGCTCCACAGGTTTGGGCCAGAAACAGTTGAATCTGCATATTATAGCTTGAGATTCAAAAACAGTTCTATGCAAATCTATGTCAGGAATGTCAATTTTTATTTCAGGCACACAGTTCTGCTGTTCCACAATGTATGAATTATGGGAGTTTTCTTCCCGGGCCACAGTCACTATAGTTGCTTTGTTTTTTCCCCCTTATAGTATGTTTCTATATGTGGGTCCTTTGGAATGGGCAGTGTTGGACGCACTAGCACCCGGGGTGTTGCCAAAATCCTTGTTTTGTCCCAAATTTCCTCCCCTCAGTCGTAAGTTAAAGCAAACAGAGGATCCAGAAACTATGGCATATTCATTTAGAGAGCTGGAATATGTTAATGCTTTCCCCCCAAATATCAAGGACTAAAGGTGAGTTGGGTAACCAGCAGCAGATTGTACATTGTTCTTCAAAAATATTATGGAGTCTATGTCTCGAACCCATATGATAAAAATATTTCCTGCAGGAGGTTTAATGAAGATTTGAAAAGGCATAGAGCTTACCCGAGTCTCCTTAACAGTGGGGAAATCGTAGCTCTGATAATCATTTGCAGAGGTAATGCAGTAGTTCGCTTGTGTCTTCGGATCAGTAGGTAGGTATGTACGAACTGGCACTAGCATTCGGAATCCCCAGCGTAGAAAACCAAAGAAGTCGAAGCCAGATGGGTTATTAGCCCACAGGTCACCCGTTGGTTCAAGTGATAACTGCCCCCCATAATATACTTCCATTGCCTCCGCAAAACTGTGCTGATTTTGGAAACCATAGATGCCATGAATCAGATTAATACCGGTGCTCTGGTCAGCACAGCATCGCTTCAGTCTGCAGAGGGTCGCCTTCCCATCTGATGCACAAGCGCGGACGATACGAGTTCGGTTCCAAAACCACACTGATAAGCCGCCTTGGAGATCAGCATGAGAATCACAGTGCCAATGGCCATGGTAGCACCTCTAGGTTGATAACCGGTGAGCGGCGATGGCGTTTTTGGATGCCAGAAGACCTAAGTCAAAAGAGAAATTTTCAGAGCTCTCCATCGCGTTCCTGCCTATTATAATACTTTCATATTTCAAGTTGATCACATAATAAAGTTTTCATGGTAAAAACTATCTGCCACAATTTCAGTGATAACCTCCATGCTCTTTTTACTAGCTCTTGAGATCCAATTTCTTGGAGAATGAGTTGAATCAATACTATGAGTAATGGGAAGTGAAATTGTCTAATGAGGTAATTCACCAAGGACACAATTTCGTATAGCTAATCATGATGCCTATTCAATGAAAAAGGAACCAATATATGTGAAACAAGGCCAATGCTAGCTATAGTGTCTCTAAGGATTCTAGGGATCCCCATTTCAACTAATAAAATTGTTGATAAGGCATAAATTATTTCACAAGTCAAAAGATGCCTAGTTAAAACCATGTATATTGAAGAACTAAGAGATGATTATACATTATGTAAGTTACTGATAGATATACCATATTTACAACATGTGAAATGAGTCAATAACCATAAAGCTTGTTCATTTTTCTTGGAGAAAAAATATAATCTTTCATAATTCAAGCTAAGCAAATGATGCATTATCTACCACCTTGGTATCATTATCTGAGAGAAGGTGAATCAATGTTATAATTATTTCCATTATAGAATTAATAACATTGAATGCTACTTGTTGGAAAATGTTTTTAGTTATTGACAAAAATGTTCTCTTTACACTAGTGGAGAAAAGAACACAGATAGGACAATATTTCCATAATAGAACTACCATGAATATAGGTAGATGAATGGATACGAGAAATCTCTTCCAAAATTTTGCAAAGACTATTTAGCCAAATCCATGTACTCTTTGGTGATTAAGCACCCCTAAAAAGCAAGGATTATACCATGATATACAATGACTAAACAATATGAAGACACAATATTTTATAAGTTATTTAGCACTTGTTGCAAGCACCCACTTCTAGAACACCTTTCTAATTTTAGCAAACCATAGACACGAAAGACCCAATTGAGAAAATGATGAGACTATTCTTTGTTGCCATGGATAGAGAATTGCATAATTCAGTAAGAACCTTCATTTGACTAAAATTATCACCATAATCTTGTAATCATTCTATAATTTCCTTCACATATAATACCTCTCCAATGTAATATATGATAAAATTCTCACATGGAATATCCTCCAAAACTTGCAAACCAAAAGCCTTCTTCCCACAATGGAACAACACAATGTTTATAAATGATCTCTTTTGAAACAATTGGTTAGAACAATATTCTCTACAAGGATGTGTACCAAGAACACATTCAATATTCATAAATTATTCCAACATCTATCACCACAACCATGACTACCATCTTTAGGAGGTTTTCATTGATAGACCATTAACTTGTCAATTGTTTGACTCTTTTAGCTCTTATACTTATAAACATTATGCGAAATAACTTTCCATAAATTTTCTCGACACCCTTCATGATATTTGATAAAAATATCCTTTAAATTTATCTGACCATTTGCATTATCATTTTTGTCATAGTTGGAAATATTAAAAATATTAATTTTTGCATTGATTTTCTCATTGGACCTTTCATCATTAGATATTTATTTGGAATTCTCCTCTTTAATGGGAGATATAATTATGCACTTCAATTTTGACTTCATCATTAGTAAAATATTGTTCATCAATAATGTCATCACTTGAATTTGGATGCTCAAAAAATTTCAAAATTCCTTTCAACATTTTCCTAATATCTCTAAGCTTGTGTTTAATTTCTTCATCAGGGAAACTTTTTGATGCAGGGGCATTAGACACTAGCCAACAATGTAGAGGATTGTCAACATGTTGTGGCTAGAAGGGTTCGAAATTACTTAAATTTGTAACAGCAAGGTGTCAACACCTTAGCTGTCTCTTGCAGTTAGGATTAGCTAATAACTGAAGAAGCTGGATAGTTTCTTCGTGTCAATCTCTTTGATTTCTGTTAATAAGATATAACTAGGCTTTTGTTTTCATAAGAATAAATCGGTCCTCAAAGAAACCGAAGAGTCACACAGTGAATTATATATTGTAACCCCCGACACAGTAAACGGGGGATTTTGGCAGTGAATTTCTGAATAAAAAATACTTTAATCTCTGTTGAACAATTCTTGGCTTGAGTGCTTGTCTGTGAATTCATTTGGAGAGCTCAGTCTTTCGAAATATGGGTCCTTTGCATAATACTGTGTTAATCCCCTTTTAGTTATCTCTGTCTATGGTTGAACACAAGTCTCTATGATTAATTTGAATGTGTAACCTTGGTATATAAACCCTGTAGAAGGCCGAGAGTGCGTTGTAGTGGCTCTCACTCCAAGCAAGGATATTAACCCTCTGTATAAGGCGTTGAGTCCTGTATATGAATTAAGCGTAATTGTCTTGTGTGAAGAGACTCTGTTGAAAGAGAAAGATCAAAGTTAGACTCTGTCTATCGTGAGAAAGTAGAACCCATTGTCTAATGAAACGCATTCGTTGTTTGCCCGAAGACTATTGAACCTTTGTGGAAACAATTACCCTGTCTGTCGGAGTGATTAACCTGTTTCACTGTTAGTTGAGTGATATGGTTTAAGGCTTAACCCACAGTTAATGATACAGAGATAAGACGAAGAAATTCGTTAACCATAGTTAGACCCTGAGCCATGTACTCTTCCAATCCCAGGAGTGGGTTTTGGAGCCCATTACTGCTCTCATCGCACCGCTTTTGGCCGGAGGTAAAAATACTTCAAAAAAACCTGATCCAATAGTATTGTGCCACCTCACTCACCCAAAACCACCCATTTTGCGTTACTCTAGAGTGTTAAGGTCCGACGAGCGAAATAATGTGATATTGATAAGCGTCATCCGATCTAGAGGCTGGTTGATCGAACGGTAGTCGCCCAACAAGTAGCACGGAAGATAAGCTGAGGTATGGCCCACTTGTTTTGAAGCAGGTTTTGTTTATTTAATTCATAAAGGGTGAACAGTAGAGCGTGGGGCCTGTGAACGCAATGTAATGCAAAATGTCGCATTAACGTTATAATCCTTAGTTGAAATGTTGTAAGCACTAACATATTGGTTTAAAAGCATTGAACCATTGTTATATTATAAGTGCTAAAGTCAGGATTTTAAGTAAATCGAATAAAAGGCGTTGATTGAATATTATTGCAAGGTTAATTCTATTAAGGCTCTTTTTTATAAAGACCCGAAGATATATAAAGGGGGGATATAGTTCGGTGTGTGTCATTTAACATTCCAAAGGTCATATTATTCAAGGATTAATTAACGAAGGACTATAGTATTTCATTTAATCAATTCCTCGAATTGATTAATGAAATAGAGCAGAAATAAAAGAAGGCTCCCTTAGTTGATGAAAAAGACCAGGAAACGAGAGACTAGCTCTCCTTAGCACCCAACCCATCATTAATGCTGTCACTTTTAAGGATGGGAAACTATTTTGAAGTTTAAAAAATTGGCGAATCTCACTAGTCCCTAATATGAAAAATATAAAATTTTTATTGATATATTTGTAAAATTATTCAAATTTATAATGATTTTATATATAATCTATATATAATGTTGTCGGTCTTTAAATAAAAATAATTTTATATTCTAAAATTTGGGCGAATCATTTTTATAAAAAATGGAAATTTGCAAATCTTTTTTTTGGAAAAAACATGGAAAATTAGCCCACCTGCGAATATTAGCCCCTAAAATTTTCCATGTTCTTCATAGACTAGTTCAAAAGACATGTTGTGGTGGCTAAAAATGGCTCTAAATCCAATTCAGAGTGAACCAGATATATGAATATGTATTGTTTTATTCATGACTATTATATTGATGCACAACCTGCATTATATACAAAAAGGTTATAAGATTCATAACTCTTCATATGGTCATGTTATACATTGGACTATAATAACTTATTGGATATTCATCTGCATTTAATCCTATTTTAGGTCAACTACATATTCTATAAGTTTAATCTTAGTGTCTCTTATATTTTATTTAGTACATTTATATTTCTCTAAATACTCTTAATAATTTTACTATTTTCATTTGTAAAGTGCATTACAAGTGGCATTAGAACTCTTTCTTTTACCAAAAAATGCTTAAATTTTTGAAAAATAAAAATTTCGGCTAGAGATGTGTTTTGACACATTTGGACATAGACATTTCTAAATCAATGTGTATAACTATGGTTTAGAGAGAATACGTGTAGTGAATAAAAAGGACATCACCTAGTTGGATTCCCTTGTAACCACCAATGATATCCCTTTGAGTAGCACTACATTAAATGAACTATACCTACAAATTCAATATTCCATGTACTTAAGGTATATTGAAGGTCCTTTAGGTCCATTAAACTAGCCTTATATATGCCCTTAGTTGTTCTATTACAATAAATATGCGTAGAAAAACACTTGAGGAGATCGCTCTTGGCATACTAAAGAATTGGATCATATGGCTAATGGTATGGTCTATTATCCATAACTCTTTCTATGAAATATTAAACCAATTAATAATGTAGGAAACACTCAAGTATAACATAAATCTATATCCGTGAACTCTCCTTTGTCCTTAAGACCTTGAGATCCCTAACATATATAGCATAAGCAATGAAATTCCTACATAATTGGGGATATAGTTAAAAGACTCAGTACAATACATGAGTGATCCTCCTAATATAGTTAAAAGATTCTTTGCATGATGTTGATCAAATTGGTATCTCTCTAATAACCATTTTTCTATTGACTTGACCATACTTTAATTAGAAACCTATCCTAGTATGTTCCTTGGAGGGAGTTCATCATAATGGTATAATTCTTAACTAACCCTCTTGGTAAAGCTCAAGCTTAGTGGTGTCCATAACTAATAATCTTCAATTAATATCAATAATGACACTATTGACACTAATATTGCAAAACTTATTGTTTATGTGAACAAATTTGAAGAGTTCGATTGGAAAACATGGTCACCAACCTTAACCACAAGGTTTCCCACCTTGATGCCAAGCTCAAGGATAATTTTTCCATGCTCATCAACTATCTTGCTATAGTTCTCAAATACAAATGAATTCAACAATATATGGAGGTGTCATTGGAAGTGGGTGACTCCTGCAATGGGGGAGAGTATCACTTAGGGTCACGCTTTTAGAATAACCAACAAATTATGTGGCATATACATCTTTAACTAGAGTTGAACAAGTTTCATCCTTTTGATCCAAAGGGATGGCTATCTAGATGGAAAACTATTTCTCCATCCATGGCATTACAATTGACATGGTGAAACCTAAAATGAAGGTATTATACTTGGATCAAGAATGGTGAAAATGACATAAGAAATCCTATGGAGATACATTTCCTAGAAATAGTTCATGAAATACATCTATGCTTGTTTTGAAATATGTCAAGCTACATAATTACAACAATGAGACATTAAACTCCTTAGCTCACTTTAATTATTATCTTAGTTGTTATACAAAATATATTATTAAAAATTAAATAAATGATTTTTTACTTTATATAAAATATAATATTAAAAATAAATATCTTAAATATATATAAATACTAAAATAATAAAGGAGATATCTTAAACTTTTTATAATAATACAAATAAGTATTTTAAATTTATATAAATACTAAAATAATAGAGGAGATATCTTAAACTTCTTCTAATAATAATAATTAGAAGGAGAGAAATAATAAGTTTTCTTATATGAAAAAGGATAAAAACATTAAATAGTAAGTTAACTTTTTTGATTAAACGTGATAAAGAGATTGCCAAAAAGTATGAATAATCCATTTCCCAAATAATAAGAAAAGTTTCAGTATGGAAAGTAGAATAGAAATAAAGCATGAAGGAATAAAGTGCAATATCTACTTAGACACTTTTGCATTTTATTTTATATAAGAAATAAATATACATAAAGCATCTTGGAGAACTCATACAGTTGCAATCCAACTATGCTATGATTAATGGTTGCTAATGCAATCAAGTTAATGGTTGCTGAATTGTGAATGTTGAATTCTCAGAATTTTTTATAATGTTGTCATACATTTGATAGAACTCCTCAAGTTGAGCCAGTCTTTTCGCCTTGGCCTTGGCCTCCATTGCAACTTGCACTAATTAATGCATGCATATAATTTATTCTACAAAAATGTAAAAATAGAATTCACAAAAGAAAGAATGGAATCTGATGTGAGCTGAACTTGGCAGCCTTGCAGAGCGAGATATCCATGTCGGGGGATTGGGGAGGGTTGAGATGGCTTTGATCTTCCAAGCCAATTCTGCCTCAATGAGTGATATGGCTTTTCATGAATCTTTTACAAGATCTTGACTTGGCCGAGTTTCCACGCTTTCCTGCTCTGCTTCAATCGCAGCGGACGCCATTGTTGTGATTTCAAACCTTGGCTGTGTCTTCAAAGATCCAAAGGGATACAACTTGTGTGATGAGCTGAGGAGCATAATCCCTCATAACATTGAGGAGCTCTTGACAGCTCTCTAGAAAATCCAGCGCTCTAAACAAATCCCCAAGAGCTGAGGAGCATAAGTGCTCTCAATCGTAAATCTGGTCAACTTTGAAAGCTTGTGTTTGTGGGAGAACAACCTCATCATATCTCTTCCTGCACACAGTTAGAAGGCTGGTTAATCTGACCAGCGTGAATCTTTTGCAAAATTCAAAATCAAATAGAGGCGGCAGATTAATTCAAATTCAAAATCGTAATGGTGTGGGTTCATGATTTGCGTTGGGAGGTGCAGACTAAGGTGCGTAATTAGCATTAGAGGTCATCCAGGCAAATTCTCTGACATTCATTGACACGTCATTCTCCATAGTCACAAACGGATATTCGGATCTTTTTCCGGTCAAAAAACATTCAGGGAAGGCCATCCTAATGCCAAGGCATGGCCATGTATGGTGAAAGGTCCTACCATAGGAGCATTAAATGCCCTATGGCAGGCTGGTTATTGCTTGTCGTTATTATCCCATAACCCCATGGTTCCATAGATTTGTATTATTGACTTCTATATATGGGTATGAAATTTTGATATGGAATATTTATATTATTCTTCCATTTTTTATTGTTGAATCTTATTTATGGTACCCATAGGTATGAAACTTATGATATAAATGTACACAAAATATATTGGTATCTGAACTCTTGAATTTTTTGGGTTTCTCCATTTTGGGTTTCGGTCCTTTTCCATTGGGAAAATATTGAAAACATAATTCAGTAGGTTGGTATGTAGACCAACCTCTGTCCTAATTTTAATTTTTTCATTATGGTTTTGCTCCTCCTCCATCATAACTGGAATTCTCCACTACATTGTAGGTAAATTAATTTTTTTATTGGGAAGATTATATAATTTTTTATTTTTCCCTCAACACCTCTTCCGATTATTAATTGACGTAGCTTACCCCAAAGTAGCGTGTTGTTCCATGGAATTTTTAGTTTCATGAGTTGTGACTTGCCAATTACGAGGCCTACACATAAGTTATTTGTGGTCTTGAATTCATGTAGAAGATATCGTGTTTTTTCCTCTGTTTATGATCAATTCCATTTGTTTTCCTATTCGTGTTATAACCATCAGTCTATTCTATGTTATGGATTTTGAAATTTATTCCTTCCATATTCTTTTATTAATATACTACCTCGCATTATGTTTGGTACACCTATCTCTTCTCTAGTAGTGATATTTTTCCTAATTGGTAGTACGTAGAGGAACCTCCCTTAGTTTTTCTTATTATTTAAAATACATATGAGATAGAAAGAGGGAAGAGCCAGTACAAGACAATCACAAAGGGGTTTTGAAATTCTCAAACCCATGTGCTTCCCTCAAAGCCTAAGGCTTCCTCTAAGAAAGCAATCATTTTATGAACCCTTTCCTGTAGAATTAAAAAAACATTATAAATTAGTCCTCTTATATTCTTCCTAGCATCATTATGTAATCCTAGGATATTCTTCCTAGTGGGTGGGGAATAAAATATTTGGATGGATAAAAGCTTCGCATAGACCCTCTCCTTTTCAGCCTATTATAGAAATTATGGTGTATATTTGCAACTTATCATGAAGTTTTAATCAAAATCACAATACACAAACCTACTTTACTACTCTGTGGATGTTAACTCACAATTTAGAACAAAAATTTCAAAGGTGAAATAAGAAATAACACATGCACACATTATTTTTCCTCGGGAAAGAAATATTCTAAAAACCCCAATGTGTGCTTGCATTAATCTGGTGAATAGAGATGTATTACAATTTCTTTGCTCAATTGAATGCAACCTGCAAGTTGATTTCCCATCTCTTTTCTCACTAAGAAGCTCTAACCTAGAATTAGTCAATTTCTTCCTTTGTTTGATCCCCTATTTCCTTGTGCAATTCCTTCAGAAATTAGGCCCCTATTATTTAGGATTTTATTCAAAATGGATTATGAAATTCCCAAGGCTGATGATCAGGTTGTATGTAACACCTATACACTTCAGAATAATCTACAATTGAGGTTACACTGCCTTGGAATCTCCACATCATATGTGTAACTTGAATTCTCTATAGGCACTAGATATCTTGGATTGATTTATCTATCAACTAGATGATCATTTTGTTTGAATGAAGTACCACTACACACTTGACCTTCTGCTAGTTCCTCCAATAGTTGGAACAATTTTAACTGAAAAGTCATGAAATAACTGACTTTAATTTCTATGAATTATAAATCACACATTCTTAACTAAACTCTAACTCCTCTATCTCAAATTTATTGATTAAAGTAGGTAACACAAGAAATTTCACACAATTTAACTACGTCCAAGTTGTGTGCTGATGTGGAAATTCAAATTCTTTCAATTTAGTCAAGGAAAAATCGAATTGAGAATTTCTTGCTACATTTTTCAACACACCTTCTGAGAAAGAAAGGGATTATCAACCACCCATATCCTACACCTTTTGAACTCAAACTTCCCTCTTGAAAATTCCTTTGTCAAAATGTCAGTATCTTGTTCCTCTATTGGAATGTACTAAAGAAACATTATTTGCCTCTGCACACAATCCCATAAATGGTGATACCGAATATCTAAATGCTTGGATCGATAACAAAATATAGGATTCTCAGATAGATTGATAAAAATATGATTATCATAGTAAATCACAGTTGGATCAATCATCTAGATCGCCTCATATTCTTCTTGACTTGTAGCCATGTGTTCTACTTATGTCAAGTTGAGTGCTTCAAATATTTTCTTCCTTATATACTAGGAAAAAATTGTGAACCCAACACTAAAAATTCCACTTGATTTAATCTTCTAGTCTAAGGGACTCCTCGCCCAATCTTCATCTGTGAAGCCACACAACTTCACTCCATTTGTTCGTTTGTACCATGATCCAAACTCGATATTAGCTCGAAGGTACCGTAAAACATGGTTAGTTTCCTTCCAAAATAATTTGGTTGGCCTAAACATATATTGGATCAGTTTGTTTCTTCCATAGAACATACTTGGTTGTATGTTCACAACATACATGAATGGACCCACTAGTTGTCGATAAATGGTAGCATCCACTTCCTCACCTCAAGTTGTATCCTATTTCTTCTAGTTTTTCACAAGATGTGTCTTCATCACTTTTAAGCTCTCCATGTGGAATCTCTGTAGTATCTCATTTGCATACTTTCCTTGAGAAGCAAACAGTTCCCATCACCTTGCCATAATTCCAACTCGAGGAAGTAGTGCATGATACCCATGTCATTAATTTTCAATTCCCTTTTAGGGTCCTCGTTGCAAGATATGGTCAGTTTTTCAACACCATTTAAAATAAAATCATCAACATATAAGAAGATAATAATAAATTTACATTCTACCAATATTAGATAGATTTTTTCACCCTCTTCACTTTTTGTGAATCCCAAACTGACGAGATAGATATCAATGCTTGTGTACCAAGCACGATGTTCTTCTTTGAGACTGTACAACGCTCGCTTGGGTATGCACACATGAGACTCTCGATAAATGTCTCAAAACCTTCTCGTTTCTCGATGTAAACCTCCTCATTCACTCCATTTATGAATGTTGTTTTTACATCTATCTAGTAGATCTTCCACCCCATTTGTGTAATGAGTGAAATAATTGATATAATGGATGAGTACCTTGCTATAAGATCAAAGGTCTCCTCATAGTCAATTTCCTCAACTTGAGATTAATTCTTAGCAACAAATCTAGCCTTATATTTCTTTATGATTTTCTCTGCTACCTCGTTCACCTGAAAGATCCATCTCAAACCCACAACTAATTCATATTCCTTCCCCATTGCATCAACCCATACATGTTTCTCTATTTCTTCCTCAAAATAGTATGGCTAAGTCTCTACAAGCTCAGTAATTATATCCATGTATCTAGTGTATTGATCAGGTGACCTTCTATGTCTGCACTAAATTGAAGGATCATCCACAATTTTCCTTACATCCCCCACAAGTCTTTTAGCTTCCCTAGTTATTTTTTTACCTTCTATGGATTGTTTTTCTTGAGTGTATGCATCCACTCTCTTCTCCTCAATTATTGGCTACTCCAGAGCTTCTTAAGGTTCCCCGTTTGGACCTAAAAGCTCTTCTTATACTGTGATCTGAAGCTTCCTCTCAAGAGAGCACTACATTGCTTTATCCTCATCAAATTTTACAACTATTTGTACAAATGTCATTCCGAGGGATGGAAAGTACAAACAATGGTTTTGGGTACTTTTTTGTAACCCAAAAGTACCCCCAATTTTTTTGTCATCTCAAGCTTATTCCTTGATTATTTTGAGACATGGCAGTAAAGAGAGTCTCCAAAAATCCTAAAGTGCGACACATCCAACTTTCTCCCTGAGAAAGCCTCCTCTATTGTAATCATGAAAATAATATGATGAGGAATATGGTTTTGCAAATATGTTATTGTGTTTCATGCCTCAACCCAAAAATGCAAAGGTAGGCCTTGGTCATGCAACATGTCCCTCATTGCTTCCATAATTGTATGATTATTTCTCTCATCCACCCCATTCTATTGTGGGTTTTGGGATTTTTTTAACTCTCATCGAATGAATTATTCGCGAAAAAAATATTAAATTGAATCGATATGTACTCACCTCCATTGTCAATCTGAAGACCCTTCACCTTATTGTTAGTTTCTTTCTCAACCAGTGCATTAAATTCCACGAACTTGGAGAGTTTCACATATTTCATCCACATGAAGAATATCCAATACTTTTTTGGTAAGTCATTAATAAACACTAAAAAAAAATTGCATCTTGTAGTGGAGGCTATCAATAATGGTCGACAAACATACGAGTGGATCCTTCCTAGGATTTCATGTGCTTTTTTTCATGATCATTGAATGTGTATTTTTTGTACTTCCCCAAATTACATCCTTTTCAGACATGTTTCTTCTCAAGTTCTCCTTTCAGGAGGTCTGTCTACTTTCTACATAATCATCAAGGCATCATGATGAAAATGGCCAAGTATTCTATTCCAAATTTCACCTACATTGTGGCTCTAAACATTGTTCACCTTTGTCCTGAATGTAGAACAATTTTCCACTTATAGCTTGTGTAAGTTATTCACACAAAGCTCGATCAACTTAACATGTCCCATGGCTATGTGTCTCAGAAATGCCTTTACTTTGCTAAAGTTCACATCATAACCATGGTATTTTAGAACTTTAACAAAGATGGGATTTTTCTTTAGGCCTGGAACAAACATGACATCCTTGAGCCTGCGACGGGAGCTTGAATCCCTCTAAAAGGTGACTATATCAACTTTGGTCGCGTAACACCTTCAATCCTCTCCTAGATCAATGTGCATCTTCAAGTCTTTCTCCTCTAGGTCACTAAAAAACTCTCTACACCCTATCATATGGAACGATGCACCCGATTCCAAGTACCACATGCTCCCCATCATTGTGTTGACCATGCATGACATAAGGGTAAATTCAAAATCCTCCTTAGGTATTCTTTCTTGTCTTTTTACGTGGACACCAAGTGGAATGGTGCTTGAATTCATGAAAATGGAAAATTTTAATTGTGGAAAAATATTTATGCTTTCCCCCTTGGATAGACTATTGTTTATATTGATATTTCTTCTGTTTTCCCTTCCTTCTATTTCTAGCCAATCCAAAGTTTTATTAATCTTCACCCCTGCATGAAGTAACATCTCTTGTATTGTGCCTTATTTCCTCTTGTACCAAATTATACCATAATAATTCCCAATTTGGTAGTTTCTCCCTCCCATTCACTGAATCTTGGTATTTATGCCTGATCAGAATCTAAATCAGGGGAAAAAATTTGCTCGAAATTAAAAATGTTCAAAAAGGTGTGGAGCCTGAATGACCGCGGTCGACTCATTGCCCTGATTCAAGTGCAATTGATTTCGTCGAAAACCAAATCCGTATGAAGGAGTTATAGCCCACTAACTACCGTGTAGAACATCAAAAATTTGTGCAAGGCTAACAGGGATGCTGACTGGGCATCCATATAGCCCAGTCAGCATAAGATATATTCCAAGGAATATTTCCATAATATTCCAACAGAACGGCCACGTAGAAGATTCCAAGTGTCAGAATACTATTGGCTGAGGGGATTTTGTTGGACCAATAGGGATGTGACATATGGCTAGCCCAGAGTCCACCACATGCCCCTCCCAAGATCAAAAATTTTTTAAGGGTCAAAGACAAATGGTTTTATAAAGTGGAACAAAATTTTATGGAGGCGTAGGGCTCGACCCCGCAATCTCCCACCCACAAGCACAATAGCTTGCCACCAAGCCATCATATTAGTTCTTAACCATATGGGGCACCACTACTATTTGAATGTTAATACATGTCGACCGTGGGGTAGGAGGGAGCCATCCCCCTCCCCATACGACCGTAGTGCGGAAACCATGGGAGGAGCTTCACCTAATTGTGTTATTGGCGCTAACCACCAACACTAATCACACACTAAGCGTTAGTTAACCATTAATTAAACTCGAGTGTGATGTGAAGGCTAATTTGGCAGAGTGCCAAATTCATCGAAGCTCCAATTTTAGTGGAGTTATGTGGCGAACTTCGAGATTTGGTGGGGGTTTTCTATGTGAAAATGTGAGATGTCATAACTTGGGCATTTTTCGACAAAATTGGGTACAGGAAGAGGCTAGGTAGACATTTTTTAGCATTCTGGACTCATTAGAATAGGTTTTAGAGGCATAGGAGCAATTCTTGATGGTGTTTTCTCCACTTGAAGATAAAATATGTCGAGGGCCACCAGGAAAGGAGGTCATTCCTAGAGGACCTGTAGACTAATTGAAGAGATAGAAGAGGCTACTCATGGGTTTCTGGATGCTCTAAATCCATTGGTAACTTATTTTTCCTTTTTATATCACATATTCAATTTCAAATTGCAGGTTTATCCAGGAGTGAGTATGGATCATTCTGATATTGATCTAATTCTTGGAGGATTCTAAGATGGAGACACTAGTACAAAATGGCTAATTAGTTACTAAAAAAACGACTAAAATCTGCATATAAACGACCATTTTTCGGTCGGTGACCAATAGTAGGTAATTTATAGTATCTTATAACGCGACCAGCTTTTGGTCGTTTTTAGCTTAGTCATTAATTGGTTGTCTCAATTTTGTTGTCTAGTTGTATATTTTGTCATTAATTTGGTCATTGATTTGATCATTAATTTAGTCATTGATTTGGTCATTAATTTGGACATTGATTTAGTCGTTAATTTAATCTTTGATTTGGTCATTAATTGTCACAATTAATGACCAAATATATTACTATATGATCACCTGAGAAAACCAATTAATGATCAAAGAAATATGACCAAAATGTTGGTTGTGTTATAAGATACTGTAAATTAGCTACTAATAGTCATATATATGCAAATTTTAGTCATCGTTTGAAACCAATTAATGATTGAAGAAATATGACTAAATTTTAGTCGTGTTATAAGATACTGTAAATTAGCTACTAATAGTCGTATATATGCAAAATTTAGTTGTCGTTTATAGTCACAAAATTATCATTTGTAGTAGTCATTTATTCATTATATAAACGACTAATTTAGTAGTTTATATTCATTTCATTTAATTTCATTAATAATCATTATAAATGACTAATTTAGTCATATGTTCATTTTATGTGTTCATCATTAATCAATATAAACTATTAATTTAGTAGTTTTAAATTGATTTTGTGTTTATTATTAATCAACATAAATTAATTTGTATGATTTTAAAAATGTCATACAATGTGCATGTTCATCTAATATGAAAACACAAAGTCACATATTTTAATCACAATACTAAACAATATCAAGTGCAACTATAAATAATTTCAACCACATAAATTATATTATATGAAATGTTAAAGTATTACAATATGATTTTCCATCTTAATATTAGTTGGACTAAAATTTACACATGAAATGATGTTTCATCACTTCAAACATTATCGTTGTGTTTTGAAGGCACTGTAGGTGAATTCATCAACTTTAAAGACTTGACCATCAGTCTTTATATGTGTCTTATGCAGGATATTGGCTCTAAGAGTATCACCAGACTAGTTCTCCTCTCTCTCTTTTTGCATTTTTCGCTCCAATGTTATTGCTCCCCTCTATTTTCAATTCATGCTTCTTAACATCAATATTGTGTTCATTCTCTGAAAACAAAAGAAGATACAAGCCACAGTGTAAAACATGAAAAACAATGAACACTAGAATATAAACTAAATTATACTTTCAATAATTTATACAACATATACCTCAACACCAGAAGTGTCAAAGCCATTTTTCTCCATACAAGTAAGAAACTCGAACAAATTATCTTCATTGTGGTGATAATTGCCACTATAATGTGGCCAGATAACCTGTATAAACAAAGCAAATAAAATATCACCATATATAGAAAAGAACACCTTAGTGACTTAGTATTAAACTTTCAAGGAAAGCTTAGGAACAATCATGTCAACTAAGTTATATGCTAAAAAGCTCAAGCTATAGATAACTTGTGAAAACAAATAATTCGAGGTGCGATGTTTAATCCCTGTCACTTTATTCACAACAACATTTCATTTTCTAATGCATGAACTTAGTCAAGTATATAAACAACATGTACTCAAATAACAACATGAAAGTACCTTTTTCTGATAGTCATGAAAATATTTTTAACACGAAATAGCTATAAAGATTCCAATAAATATAGTGTAATACTAATTTCATCCTCAAGCTTTGGTTGTTGTTTAAATGGACATGGTAGTAAGTATTTTCAATTTCATAGTTAAAAGACAAAAGAAAATCAAAATAAGCGTCCAAAATACAATAAAACAATAAAGAAAGAATATCATGGAATGGAAATTGCAATTATAAAAAATTTGTTACCTGTCCACCAATGTCATGTCTGGAATTCCTAAAGCATTTGCTTGCCCAAAATAACCATGAAGTGAAATAATCACAACATTAAAAACCATAGGAATTCCTACTAGAAACATTTCCAAAGTCGATGGCTTAGGTGTCTAAGCAATCTCTAACAGCGAATGAACCATATCCAAGACGTGATATGCATCGTCTCCTCGTGATTTTTCCAATCACATTTCCTGTAACCTACCCACCGCAGAGTCAAGTAACAATCAAACAAAGACATTGAGATTTGTGTTTATCTTTTATATCTATTAAATTTGAATCTGATTTGTTTCATGAACATATTAATTCATATTTAAAGCCTTCCTAACATATGAAAAAGTATCAATCAAATAGGACATCAGAAAAATCGACCTCAATGACGTCCTAAAACAATTTCTACAATATCTATATTTTTCTTGTGATATCTTGGGTAGAAAAAATAGCATATCTACAAAAGAAAAATGCATATATTGCTTATGGTCAAACTTTGTATATGGTGTATTCTTAAGCACTTTTTAAAGATGTCCCTCCACCTTTACCAAAGTGCATTGTCGCTTGGTTAAACTATGTATCCTTTCATTGAGCATCAATTTCTGCAAGATAAATGTCACACATTATTCTTTCTCATTTCTCAACATGCTACATATGATAAATTGAAATTCGCATAAAACCAAGAACAAACCCTATTCTAACCAAAACAAAAAAATAGTGTCTCTAATAAAACTTCATTATAATATTAGAAAATGGAAAGAGAGTGGACCATTTTTTTTGTTTGACTTTGCCTATTTTTGTTATGAAAGTGCTCGAGCTTCAAGAACCAACAAATGTGAGGGAAGTCGTAAATGTGAAAAAAAAAATGTTGACTTAATTTTTAGACTTCTTCAAAATGATGTGAATGATGCCATTGTCAGATGTGGTAAATCTCATAATAAGAAATGGCATGTATCCTAATAAATTACATTGCAATGACTACCATGGGCCTCCACGGGTTATAGGTCCTCAGTAGGTTAATCTTGATGATGAAAGAGAGATGGCAATGATAAGTATGGGTGGTCCTAGTTTGTATGGTGGATATCTTCAAACCAAGGTCATCATCTCAATGAACCTAGGTTCTGACATGGTAAACATGGATCTAGTCTTCACCCCATTTCATTCCATCATATTTTGTCAAGACTCAAGAGGACATAATGGTCCTTCAACTTATAATAGGGTTTATTTTGAGGTTATAAATAAAGCTTATCCAAATCAAATGGATTTTTGGGCTCCAAGAGATATGGATAATTTAAATGATAACAATTATATGTTTTTTCCCAAGATTCAAATGTAGGGATACATTTTGTGGATTTTACTAATAAATAGAATGAGAGAAATAATCCATGATGAGAATCTACTGGTCATTGTGATTAGGGAAATACACGGAGATAATAAGACTATTTAGGTTCAAATCAAAGATGGTGTTGATTCTTGTAGCTCCTCGGTTGTTGGTATTTTTTAAGGTAGGAATTTCAATTCTTCAAGGGTGGGGTCCTTCAGCATAATTGCATCTACCTTTGTCATATCACCCAAAAGCAAAACATAATCAACAAAGAGAAAATATGTCAAGTTTAGGGCAAATCCTATTTGTATAGTTTCCAAGTTTATAGTTATTTTTTACTCTATTATAACTCTATTGAGACCACCTACTCTATAGTAAAAAATGGCAAAGAAGCCATTAGTCATACCTACCCATGGTCTCCTGTAGGCATGATAGAAGAATAGATTGAGCCATTAATTGGAATTGCACATATATTGAGGAAAGACAATTCATTATCTGGTTAACCAATTACACATTGAACCCTATATGGATGAGTAGCCCTAAATAAAGCCAGTTTTCTCTATCATATGCCTTGGAAAGACAAACTAAAATTACTTGTAATTTTTTTGGTTTCATGTTATAAATCCCTTCTTGGGAAACTCCTATTCTGTAATGGATTTGTTTCCCAGGAAGGATGCAAAATTGTTCTAATGACATGGAATCAGCTTAGTGAATTTTGACCCTACATGACCAAGGAACTCAAGAGCCTTGGGCACATCAACAATAGCATCCTCCAATGAAAATAGTACAGTCTCCAACCAAGAAACATCAACATTATATATAGTTATAGTTCATAATTGCAAATGACCATAGATTGTAGCAGTCCTTAAATAAATTCAAACTTGAATAAGAACAAACACAAAATTTCACATTACCCTTCAGTAAGATGTTCTTGATTTAGCAAGAAAGGCTCGAACTTGCATAAATGTGTAAGTAGATTCCCCAGAAAGTCAATTTCAACATCAGTTTTCCTGAAAAAGAATATAATACCCAAAGCGAAACCATATTTGAATGGAACAATGGTGCTTTAAGGTCATCTACACAAAAATTTACCTCCTTCAAATCTCTCACACTAGATGGTAGAACGATGTTTCTGAGAAGTAAATGTCGAAATACCGACGAAAAGAAATTTTAAAAATAAAAAGGTAAACATCGGAATACCAACGGAACAAAATTTTTTTAAAAGAAACTAAGTGTCGCTAGAGTGACTTTTCAAAATATTTTTTAAAAGAACTAGCCATCAAAATACCAACAACACAAAATATTAAAAAATAAAAAATTTAAAAAAAAAATTTAAAAATAAATAAATAAACAAAAAAAATAACCATCGAAATACCGACGGAAACAAAAAAAAAAAATTATTAAAAAAAAAATTCCCAACCATACCATAATCATAATCACTCACAAAAAGGTAGAAGGGGAGAGATTTCGCTGCTCTGCCTTTGAATTGCAGATCTATCGTATATCCGTGCTATTTAATCGTTCTTTGAGTTTGGGGGTGATTTCTACTTTAGAGTTTTGTAATGGCCGACAAGGGAGACGGCCTTGCGATCGGTATAGATCTCGGCATTACGTATTCTTGTGTTGGTGTGTGGCAGCATGATAGAGTGGAGATCATCGCCAATGACCAAGGGAACAGGACCACTCCCTCCTATGTGGGTTTCACTGATACTGAGCGCCTCATTGGAGACGCCGCAAAGAATCAGGTTGCCATGAATCCCACCAATACCGTTTTTGATGCTAAGAGATTGATTGGAAGGTGTTTCAGTGACGCTACTGTTCAGAGTGACATTAAGTTGTGGCCTTTCAAGTTAACTCTAGGGCTTGGTGACAAGCCCATGATTATTGTTAATTACAAGGGTGAGGTGAAGTAGTTTGCTGCAGAGGAGATCTCATCCATGGTGTTGATGAAGATGAGGGAGATTGCAGAGGCTTATCTTGGTGTCACAATAAAGAATGTCATCGTTACTATTCCTGCATATTTCAATGACTCCCAGAGGCAAGCTACCAAGGATGTTGGAGTGATTACTAGGTTGAATGTGATGAAAATAATCATTGAGCCTACCACTGCTACTATTACCTATGGTTTGGACAAGAACGTTCGCAGTGTGGGAGAGAAAAATATATCGATCTTTGATTTGGGCAGTGGAACATTTGATGTTTCACTTTTGACTATTGAAGAGGATATTTTTGAAGTGAAGTCTACTGCTGGTGACACCCATTTGAGTGGTGAATATTTTGATAATAGGATGGTTAACCACTTTGTACAAGAATTTAAAAGGAAGTTCAAGAAGGATATTAGTGGTAGTGCTAGGGATTTGAGAAGATTGAGGACTGCTTGTGAAAGGGCCAAGAGGACTCTTTCATCCACTGCTCAGACAACCATAGATATTGATTATTTGTATGAAGGTATCGACTTTTATTCAACAATAACTAGAGCTAGGTTCGAAGAACTGAATATGGATCTATTCAGAAAGTGTATGGAGCCCGTTGAAAAGTGTTTGAGAGATGCTAAGATGGATAAAATCTCTATCCATGATGTTGTTTTGGTTGGTGGGTCTACTAGAATTCCAAAAGTACAATAGTTGTTGCAAGAATTCTTTAATGGGAAGGAGCTCTGCAAGAGCATCAACCCCGATGAGGTTGTTGCTTATGGTGCTGTAGTGCAAGCTGCTATTCGAAGCAGAGAAGGCAATGAGAAGGTTCAAGACCTATTAATTCTTGATGTTACTCCTCTATCCCTCGGTCTAGAGACAGCAGGCGGTGTAGTGACTGTTTTGATTCCTATAAATACAACTATTCCTACAAAGAAAGAGCAGGTGTTGTCTACATACTCGGACAACCAGCCCAGTGTTCTCATCCAAGTGTATGAAGGTGAGAGAACACGAACAAGCGACAATAATTTTTTGGGCAAGTTTGAATTGTCTGGTATCCCACCTGCTCCCAGAGGTGTTCCTCAAATCACAATGTGCTTTGACATTGATGCCAATGGTATCTTGAATGTTTCAGCTAAGGACAAAACCACCAGACGGAAGAACAAGATTACAATCACCAATGACAAGGGTAGGTTGACCAAGGAAGAGATTGAGAAGATGGTTCAGGAAGCTGAGAAGTACAAGTCTGAGGATGAAGAGCACAAGAGGAAGGTTGAGTCCAAAAACGCATTGGAGAACTATGCTTATAACGTGAGGAACACGATCAAGGATGAGAAAATTGTAGCCAAGGTGGATCCATCTGACAAGAAGAAGATTGATGATGCAATCAAATAGGGAATCCAATGATTGGATAACAAACAGCTGGCTGAGGCTGATGAATTTGATGATAAGATGAAGGAACTTGAGAGCATTTGTAATCCAATAATTGCAAATATGTATCAAGGTGCAGGTGGTGACATGCCTGGAGGTGGCTTTGGTGGCATTCCTCCTAAGGATGGTCCGTCTAGTGGTGGAGGCACTGGCCCTAAGATTGAAGAAGTGTACTAATCTATCTCTCAAAATGCATATGATACTGCTATTCATTTTCTGTCTTAAGAATTATATTACTATTAGCGTAATTTTGATGTTGAAATTTGGCAAGCCCATTTTATATTTAATGATGTAATCACCGGCTATTATGGCGATTTTATGTTAATGTTGAACCTCGATGAAATAGATGGCCATTCTGGTGATTTCATACGTAAAAAAATAATCACTCACAATTTGGGGAATGAAAAATCCAATATACATTACTTTTTTATTTTATCTATCCACAGCTCAACGAAATGTCTCACTGCCAGGATACTTGAACAAGTAAAATTAGCCCAATAAAATAATGACTTCAATGCACTTGCCGAATGTTAATGTCAAGGATTCCTGATATATGCTAGGTTCTTGAGCACACTATTGAGACCATACACACTTCAGTCAAGGAGAGTCCCACAAAAATAGTTTTTTGGCTGTGTTAATTTATCTAGCGCTACCTTACAAATTTTACATGCCAAATTGTTGTTTGGGTATACTAATTTTATGTAGTCGTGCCTTATTTAAAAAAGAAACTAATCAGAACGATTAATTTGTAATCAATAAAAAGCTGCAGATTTACTCATATGGCAGATAAGTACAACACAAGAGGGATCTATCTCCATATAGGCAGCTTCCCTCCCCATAAAGAGATGGGGAGCAATCAAATAAAATCCCTTTACATTTCTCCCAGTTTCTGAAAGTGCTTATGGATCAAGTATAATAGTAGGTATAAAGGAGGTTATAGGATATGGATCAAAAGTACATATTGGAGCCACAAGTTTACTTCATTTAGCAAATGTGGTAAATTTTACAAATTGGTTGATGGTGGGTTTCATTCTCAACTTTATGATCTACAGAGTGGTGACATAGTCATATCATATGACATGTTATATGCAGAATTGGACACAGTTTGAGGGGTGTGGGATGTGTTTGCAAATGATTATTGATAAAAGTATTGTCAATAGAGTAAAAATTGAGAATTAAAAAAATTATATCAATTATAACTGAATTGAACAAAGGGACAACTAGACAACAGGTGAAAAGTCTTGCTTGTTTAAAGGGTAGTTGCCAGATTTGAAGGATGAAAGTCAGCAGTCAAGTAAAACAGATTTAGAATTCCAAGGCAGTCAATCGAAAATCAATCAAATCTAGATCTCTAGCAGTCCAACAAGCTAGTTCCAAGCCTTGAGACATTTGTTTTGACATTCAACCATCATGTGGAAAATTATGAATAAGTAGTTCCAACATTTTCAGATTTTTTCCAGTTGGTTGAGATTGTGAGATTTCTTCTTCTTACATATTTGAGACTCCTACAACATGAAATCAACTGGACCTAGATGTATCAATCATGGGAGCTTTTGATTCTTTGATCGTACAATTTGTATTTTCTTCTTAATCATCACTAGCCTAAATTGAGATTCATCCTCTTCATTGCTTTGTTCCATGTTCCCCTAAGATTGTTTAGGAGCAGAATGAGCATCCTGCTAGCAATTGGTCTTGCTTCTACTAAATATGGTTCAAAGTTTATTCTCATTGGTCTTCGAAGAAAAGCTCCAAAGTAATTGGTTCTAGATGAAATGAAACTGCTACTTACAACAATTCATGGAAAAACTACAGCAATCACATTAAGGAACGAGGAATGTAAGGAGTTATTGGGATTTATTTTCGTAATACACCTATGTTAATATAGGAGAATACCAAGAACTATATGTTGATGCAGAATTATGTGATTTTTATTCTTTTGAGAACTTGGAAGTTGTATAAAATGATAAGATGATGACTGAAATCTGAGATATTTCAAGATTGCACAATATTTATTCTTCTTTGTAGAGACTCAACCTACCTGTATTTAGGATTAGGAGCTTGAAAAAGTAAGGAAAATTATCTAAAATGCACAATTGATTTATGAAGATATAGCCTTACAAAGTGAGCATGAAAACCCTGATTTCTTTGTATAAAAATCATCATCTGATGGAAATTTGCCACATGTTTTAGGAATGTACAGGGGTGATGGCACAAAAGGAAGCTTCTTTTTTATTGTATGAAGGAATGTGTATTTTCACAGTATAATAGTAGGTATAAAGGAGGTTATAGGATATGGATCAAAAGTACATATTGGAGCCACAAGTTTACTTCCTTTAGCAAATGTTGTATATTCTACAAATTGGTTGATGGTGGGTTTCATTTTCAACTTTATGATCTACAGAGTGGTGACATAGTCATATCATATGACATATTATATGCAGAATTGGACATAGGTTGAGGGGTGTGGGATGTGTTTGCAAATGATTCTTGATCAAAGTATTGTCAATAGAGTAAAAATTGAAAATTGAAAAAATTATATCAATTATAACTGAATTGAACAAAGGGACAGCTAGAAAACAGGTGAAAAGTCCTAATTGTTTAAAGGGTAGTTGCCAGATTTGAAGGAGGAAAGTCAGCAGTCAAGTAAAACAGATTTAGAATTCCAAGGCAGTCAATCGGAAATCAATCAAACCTAGATATCTAGCAGTCCAACAAGCTAGTTCCAAGCCTTGAGACATTTATTTTGACATTCACCCATCATGTGGAAAATTATGAATAAGTAGTTAAAACATTTCCAATTTTTTTCCAGTTGGTTGAGATTGTGAGATTTGTTCTTCTTACATCTTTGAGACTCCTACAACATGAAATCAACTGGACCTAGATGTATCAATCATGGGAGCTTTTGGTTCTTTGGTTGTAAAAATTGTATTTTCTTCTTAATCATCACTAGCCTAAATTTAGATTGGTCCTCTTCATTGCTTTGTTCCATGTTCCCCTAAGATTGATTAGGATCAGAATGAGCATCCTGCTAGCAATTGGTCTTGTTTCTACTAAATATGGTTTAAACTTTATTCTCATTGGTCTTCGAAGCAAAGCTCCAAAAGAATTGGTTCTAGATGAAGTGAAACTGCTACTTACAATAGTTCATGGAAAAAATACAACAAGCGCATTAAGGAACGAGGAATGTAAGGAGTTATTGGGATCTATTTTCATAATAAACCTATGTTAATATAGGAGAATACCAAGAACTAGATTTTGATGCAGAATTACGTGATTTTTCTTCTTTTGAGAACTTGGAAGTTGTATAAAATGATAAGATGATGAGTGAAATTCGAGATATTTCAAGATTGCACAAGATTTATTCTTCCTTAATTGGTTTTGTAGAGACTCAGCCTACCTGTATTAAGGATTAGGAGCTTGAAAAAGTAAGTAAAATTATCTGCAATGCAGAATTGATTTATGAAGATATAGCCTTACAAAGTGAGCATGAAAAACCTGATTTCCTTGTATAAAAATCATCATCTGATGGAAATTTGCCACATGTTTTAGGAATGTACAGGGGTGGCACAAAAGGAAGCTTCCTTTTTATTGTATGAAGGATACAAAGTGAGCATGAAAAACCTGATTTCCTTATATAAAAATCATCTTCTGATGGAAATTTGCCACATGTTTTAGGAATGTACAGGGGTGATGACACAAAAGGAAGCTTCTTTTTTATTGTATGAAGGAATGTGTATGTTCACAGTATAATAGTAGGTATAAAGGAGGTTATAGGATATGGATCAAAAGTGCATATTGGAGCCACAAGTTAACTTCCTTTAGCAAATGTTGTAGATTTTACAAATTGGTTGATGGTGGGTTTCATTTTCAACTTTATGATCTACAGAGTGGTGACATAGTCATATGATATGACATGTTATATGCAGAATTGGACACATGTTGAGGGTTGTGGGATGTGTTTGCAAATTATTCTTGATCAAAGTATTGTAAATGGAGTAAAAATTGAAAATTGAAAAAATTATATCAATTGTAACTGAATTGAACAAAGGGACAACTAGACAACAGGTAAAAAGTCTTGCTTGTTTAAAGGGTAGTTGCCAGATTTGAAGGCGGAAAGTCAGCAGTCAAGTAAAACAGATTTAGAATTCCAAGGCAGTCAATCGGAAATCAATCAAATCTAGATCTCTAGCAGTCCAACAAGCTAGTTCCAAGCCTTGAGACATTTATTTTGACATTCACCCATCATGTGGAAAATTATGAATAAGTAGTTCCAACATTTTTAGAATTTTTCCAGTCGGTTGAGATTGTGAGATTTTTTCTTCTTACATATTTGAGACTCCTACAACATGAAATAAACTGGACCTAGATGTATCAATCATGGGATCTTTTGATTCTTTGATTGTACAATTTTTATTTTCTTCTTAATCATCACTAGCCTAAATTGAGATTGATCCTCTTCATTGCTTTGTTCCTTGTTCCCCTAAGATTGATTAGGAGCAGAATGAGCATCCTTCTAGCAATTGGTCTTGCTTCTACTAAATATGGTTTAAACTTTATTCTCATTGGTCTTCGAAGCAAAGCTCCAAAATAATTGGTTCTAGATGAAGTGAAACTGCTACTTACAATAGTTCATGGAAGAACTACAACAAGCACATTAAGAAACGAGGAATGTATGGAGTTATTGGGATCTATTTTCATAATAAACCTATGTTAATATAGGAGAATACCAAGAGCTAGATGTTGATGCAAAATTACGTGATTTTTATTCTTTTGAGAACTTGGAAGTTGTAGAAAATGATAAGATGATGAGTGAAATTCGAGATATTTCAATATTGCACAAGATTTATTCTTCCTTAATTGGTTTTGTAGAGACTCAGCCTACCTGTATTAAGGATTAGGAGCTTGAAAAAGTAAGGAAAATTATCTGCAATGCAGAATTGATTTATGAAGATATAGCCTTACAAAGTGAGCATGAAAAACCTGATTTCCTTGTATAAAAATCATCATCTGATGGAAATTTGCCACATGTTTTAGGAATGTACAGGGGTATTTATAAGAAAAAATTAAAATCCAACCAAGTGAGAAGAGGAAGCTAGAGCCTTGGAATTCTCTTTTTTATAGGAGAACAACACAGTAGTATAATAGCCACAGATGAAAGAATTAGAAAACTATGGATGGATTGTCTTAATGAGAAAAAGGAAAAAGGAAAGATTGAAGGAAGTAAAAAAGAACAAACGACAATCAACACTTCACCACAAGATAAAACTGTAATGTATGGTTTCTACACCATGACCACACACATCCCATCAGATATCATGGTTCATTTGGCCATACACGACCTAACCTAGCATGACACTCAGGACCTCCTCTTCATCCTAACGATGGCTCATAGTGTACTGAGGTACCCCATTTTTAATCCCTTGTTATGGACTAGATGTGCAATTGTGGTTTCCCATTTGATGTCTACCTTATATTACTTGTCCATAATAAGGTCCATTTGATGTCTACCATTATATTACTTTGCTAGGTTCCCTGTTATATTACAACACTGTCATCTAAGTTACTGTTATAGGGGTATGAGCCAGAGTGTCACTAACATATAAATCACTGCCATATGCATCAGACTCTGTTATACAAGATTGTTGCTAGTTCACAGGTCACTGTCATTATCATCCATAGAGGACTCTACCATATATATGTACTTCCATATCAATGTCGTTGGCATATACAGGTTAAGGTTATATGAACACAGTCATGCCTTACAGATATATAGATCACGGTCATGCAAGCTCAATGTCATAAGGATTATGACTGCCCAAACTTCACTGTTAAATATCACAGTCAACAATTATCACTGCCACTTCCATTGTAAATTGAAAATTCTAGCTAGTAAGGTCACTATTCAAATGCATCATATATATGTCATATATCAGGGTTTTAGTGAGAGAACTTCAAGCCTACAATCCACTGCAATCGCTAGCAACTTTATGTGCAATTGTGGCAAAGAATGGACCAAGTAATGCCAAAGATGAAAAGTCTTGGTTAAATTTCTAAATGTATAATCTGCTTACCATGCCATGGGGTCTAGGAATCTCTATAAACAACCAAGAAGAATTGTGCACGCTTCTGCGAGGTGGCCTTCTGTCTGCGAAAAGAAACATTCAAGATCACATTATCAATGGTGACCCTGCCATTCTTTTGCGCCACCTCATCAATGACTCTCCTTTGTCTGACATCAAACTCCAAGCTATTGTAAAAAGAATCTATCATATGCTCGGAAGCCTTCACTCCAAATTATTTCTTGTCCATGGGAACAATAACAAGAAGGTGAACCACCTTGCAAACGAGGGGGTCCATCTAGCAAAATGAAACCTTAAAGTTGATGGGATTCTAAGCTTATCATATATCATCATGAGTGCCAAGAAATACTATTGTTTATATTTTCTTGTCCAAAAGTTGTATCCATCACATGCCATAGTTTTTTTCTTAATATTTGACTTGTTCTTAATATTTTTTTCAGAGGCTTCCAGAGATAGGGGAGACATGAACAGACAAATTCTGTTGTCATTGTTTTATGAAAACAGTAAATACTGTTCAATTGATACCCTATCTGCTGTGCTGTGCTAACACCGACTTCCATGAAACAGATGGAATGCGAAAAGTTGATTGCAAAAGTTGAGGCACTGGCTTCTAAGAACATGACACTTAGAAATGAAATAAATCTTATAGCAGAGGAATCTGAAAAGCTTGCTTTTGAGAATGAATCACTACAGGTAACATATCTTTCATGGTAGCACAGACAAATCAGTGTGGTTTATTGGCCTTAGGATTTGAAACTTTTTTGACATTGTTGGATTATGTGAAACAGGTAATGTTGAGGAATTTGCAAGGAGAGGATAGAGTAGGAGATTCAGAAATATATGGTCCTAGAGAGACACAGTCACAATTTATGCATCAAGGAGGCAATGGCTATCCTCAAGTTCTATCTAAAATAAGCAATTCGAGTTCTAGCCAAAGAGATGAGCATAGGGAGAGTGAGATGACTGATTCAACTGGTAAATGTCATGCAGTATTGGAAGCAAATGTTCGATCTGATTGAGTGGCTACAGGTTAAAGAGAGATCCTAATTTGTAGGTTATGTTGGATGACAGTTTGTGTATACCAAACCGTTTTGTTAGTTTTGAGCTATCCCCATATCTCTGTAACTACTTCACATGAACTTTCTTCTAGAGTAGGAACTAATAACCAGGAAAAGATAATAATGAATGGCTGCAAAGAAAGTACTTCATCCAGATATACAATGATGAGCATTATTCTGGTAAAGAAATTGGCCCACCTTGGATTTGAATTGGGTCCAGGCATGGGAAACATCAGGTTAATTGTAACTTGCTTTAACTTTAACTTTAGGCTTGTATAATTTATGCATTTCCCCCCAAACTTGCTGTAAAATAGAATTGGGTTTGAAGGATTCTTTTACCTAAACAAGCTCCTCTCAAAGAGTAGCATGTTCCATATTTGTTTTATATTCAATGAGTAATCTTTTACATGATGCTTCTGTTATGAGTTGATAAATTTTCATTTCCTAGTATTTTTAAATTTTGTGTTGCAAGAAGATTTTTTGTACCCAGTTATTTTACTAATATTAGCTGTGCATGGATTAAGCTATTGGAATAACGAGGGCACTCAGTACTGAATGTGATTATGTTTTGAATCAATGGTTTGCTCGGATATCGTAGTTAACATCGTGTTTCATGCATTATTTGTTTAAAGCATGCAGATGCAAATGTTTGGGATCATGTATCACCAAATATCACCAAGAATATGCTTAACTGACATGTCTAGTGATTTGTAATCCTAGTCTGTTACAAGGCAAACCCAAAATGCGCTATTATAATTGAAGGCAACTCAGAATAAAAATCCCAATATCTGGAGAGATCTAAAATCTGAAACTAGGGCAGAGTACTGAACAATTAGCCACAACATTAAATCAACATTAACAAAATAAAATTCATTAGTCTGAATGTGGATCAGTGCATAAACTGGAAAAATAAACACATCCCACACTCTCACATGCAGCAAGCATTGATATATGTGTGATACCCCTTCTCTGCTTTAATAAATCCAAAGCGTCATGACTGGAAGTGGAATCTAAATGTATACAAGTGTAAAACCAAGTGGAATATAAATGTATACAAGTGTAATAAATATGTAAAAGAGGCGCAGATCATGAAATGTAAGGCTAGTGCCTATTATTACTCTTTACCATGGGATAAACCAATTGCAGGGTATGTTCGTGGATGTACCTCTTCGGTTTTCTGCATTCTTCAGCGGAATTAGCGTAGCTATTATTATCCTCGGCTTATTATCCCTCAGCCGGTAGTGGCTATGAAGAGATCTCGGTTCATAAATATTCCTCCAGCCAAAAACTAGATTTAGCGTGCCAGGCATCACAGTACCCGAACTTCTGCAAGTCATCTCTACAGAGCAATGCCAATATTAGTGAGAAGGCAGAACCAATGGATATCATTGTTACGGACATAGTTGTGTCAACGCAAGTAACCACGCAAAGTTATATTACCTCAAAGCAGCTGCTCTCTAAATCAAATGACGTGAACTTAACGGTTGCAGACTGCCATACAAAAACCTCTTCAGCAGAATTAGCACCAAACAAGTGGAGCGGGAAAATAAATTTGAATAGGTCGATTCAGATTTTAGATTAGCCACCAAATAAAATTTCCATGTGTTTTCCCTTAACGTTGTAAGACCAAAGTTTTGGCTCCTAAAAGTCGCAAGACCGACACTTGGCCCTAAATGATGCAAGATCGACGGTATCCCCAAACCTCGCAAGACCTACATATGTCTCCTAAACGTCGGTATTCCGACAGTTTTGCCCTTAACATCGCAAGACCGACGGTATCCCCAAACGTCGCAAGACCAACGGATGTCTCCTATACGTCGAAAGACCGACGTATGTCTCCTAAACGTCGATATTCCAACCGTTTGTCCTGAAACGTCGATATTCCGACGATTTTCCTAAACGTCGTTGTTACGACGATACTCCAAAAACGTCACTAGAGCGACACTTGTTGGCGGGATTTTAAAAAATGAGAAAAATTGGGGAAATTTCCAACAATACGTCAAAAGTGTCGGAACTGAAGTGTCGGAATTTTGAAAATATGTACTAGTGACTGTACAATCAACATTGTCTTAACTATCATTGACACTTCACTATCACTGTATGTCACTGTGTTGAATCTAATACATCATCCCATCATAGATTATAGATAGATAGAGATAATTACAATCACCTTCCTGATTCATTGTCTTGCCAATGTTTTTCCGTTATTGTCAACCAATTGTCAATTTCAAGGATTCATTGCACCAACTTGAAATATATATACAAGGTCGGCTAATTAAGCTTTTGCCCATATTCAATGGTGATGAAATTGTTGCACATATTCAAAACATCTTCAAATACTGAATGTTATTACTCTTCAAATCCTAGACTTCGGATTAGGTCTGAAACTCTTTAAGGTATCTCAAAATGTCTTCTCCAAAGTGTGTCACAACAAAAACACTATCAGATCATTGTCTTATATAAGACTATTGTTATTGCTATGTCACATATCTGCTCAAGCCTACAAGGTATCTTGGTGTGAGGGATTCTGACATCAACATATGTAGTTGTCAAGTATAGTCTTTATTGCTTATTAAGATCAAGACTACCATCAATCCAAAACCTTGAAAGGCCTTTTATATGCTACTTCTGTCTAATATAGATAAAAGGCTTGCAGCGTGAGAACTATGAATAGTAGTCCTCTGTCTATTCATAATGCTACATACGAAGGAAGCCTTTGAAAAAAATATTATATTCCCAATAATGACGCTATATTGAAGCCAACTTAAGCACAAAATTCTGCTTGAATACCTTGCATATTGCAGAGTTTTAATGTTTCAAAAACTGTAATACGTATGAATAGACCTTGAAATATTTAGATTCAAACTCCAGAATTCTGAGTCAATTGTTTAAATTATTCATCTTTATAATGGTGTTGGGCCATAGATGATTGAATTAATGACCAACAAAGTGCAAAAGAATCACGATTTAAAAGGGGTTGTAGACATATCAGTAAAACAGTTATCCGCAAATCTGAAATAGGTAATATGCACTTGCCCTAACCAAAGATGACTGAAATGCTTCAAGGAGCTTGAAACAATATTTTGGGGAATGTTCAAATAGTCTGCAAGATAAAAGGATCATTGGTGTAAGTTTTAAATACAAGCCAATCTAAAAGGAACTTCAAGAATTTCACGTCTTAACAACTCATCCTTCTGATTGATTTGTAGCCCCAAGTGGATTGAAATAGCTCCTCACTTCATAAGATAGAAAATATGCCGAAATTCAAGGATTAGAGTGATATTCCACAAAGATGAGGGCTTATGCTACGATTTTGGAAACGTCATCAACTGTTCATGCAATTTATTTTAGAGCCAAACTGTCAGTGAAATGTGATACCACAAAACTTGTCATGCTTAGTAATAAAGTCCTAATGAGGGCTGAAATTATATAAAGAAAAAGTTTTCAAACAAGCCTGAATGGATCGTTAACAACCCTTACTATTCATCGATTTATATTAATCACAGAGACAAGGGTGTTGCTCAGAAATTATGTTGTAGGGAGTTATTTGAATTTGCATGGAAGAGCCTTTTATATCACTCTTGCTAGTTTCTATAGCCCTAGTTCTTACGCACTGTTCAGTAATGAACATATTGGTCGTAGAGGAAATCCTTGTATAAAATACGATATCTTTAAGGGGACGAAAGTCTACTTCTTGAAATTATGAAACAAAACCAAATACTAAGAAATACACAGGAAATGGACATAGAGATAAAGAAGTTGCTTCAAAAATATTAAAGAGGTTGTTAATGCTTGAAAATTACACAGATCAAGAACCTTCCTACCGTAGATGGAAGAAGAAATTACTGCACGTGTAGAGAGAGACGAAATTGTTTCCATGTTGTTGACTGATAGCTTTCCCTTGAGCCTGATATATTTCTCTCTAACTTGGGCTTGCCCTCACCTGTGCTTCGATACCATGTTAATTTTAACATATTATTGTCATAGTACAATTAGATCCATATGAGCTCAATTATCTATCCATAATTGAACCAAGCAAGTGAAGTCAACTAGGCTTATCGAATGAACCAGGAAAATTTCCATGGCAATGCAGACTAACTCATAATTCTTCGTACGAAGAAGGGGCAAGGAAGGGTAAGTCAACTTCTAAATTTCGAGAAAGGCCTCAACTCCTGCAAGTGATGAAGAACCCTAGTCAAACTTGTTGATGTTCTGCCCTAGTATCACTTCGATGCTCTAATTTTGTTACAAACCCATGTTTTCATTGTTGTTTGAAAGATCTTATGACGTTTACATCATTGCAATTTATCCATTTTCGCTTTCACTTTTTGGCAACCCAAAAGGGATTGATTTGCAGAAAATGAAACCAACCACTACAATTATGATTTCCCTCGTAATGGTGTTGGTGACCAAAAGTGTTTAATTCGTAAGAAATAAAACCAAATACTAGCATTAAGGCTTAACTCGCAGCGGTGCCGATGACCAGATATGTCTTTACTATGGAAAATGAAACCAGCCGCTACAATGGACAAAGATAAAGTTGAACACTGAAAAGGGAAGGTTGGCTTGGACAAAGATGAAGTTGAACACTGAAAAAAGAAGGTTGGCCTGGAGAGAGATGAAGTTGAACACTGAAAATAGAAGTTTGGCTTGGGAGATTATACCTATTTCTTACAAAGTTTATATAATCATGGTCTATCAATTTAAATTTCTCTCACAACAATGCTCGTGACCCTAGAATTGAACTCAATACCAACAACATGGTGGATATAGGTTTTAAACAAGAATGCAAGACCAGGGCATTGGGAAAGATTCGCATGTCATTGGTATGAATTCAACTTATACGGAATTGTAGCAAGGCACTGGCATTGCAGGATCCCACTTAAAACCAGGTAAAGGTGGGAAATGAAACAAACCACTAAAATTGGTGACAACTAATTTTAACTTCGACAAAAGAAAACGGTGAGCATATCCTTAATCCTCCATTGAATTTTGAAGGAAAGATAAATTCCTTGATAACTAATTAGAGGCAGTCTGTCAATGGTTACAGTGATGGATAATAAATCAAGTATCCAATTCGTAGTGTGAAAGTATTAACAAGTGAAGGTTAAGAAATTACATGTTTTCAAAAGAAGGCCATATTTTAGACATGAATTGTTGGGGAGTGCAAGGAAGCCGGTATTCCTCTGTAATTAGAGCCGCTGCTTCTAGTGGGGCTTTGCCCAAGCGCTTCTCATCTCCTCTGCCATCCCACTTCTTGCCATACTTGGCCAAAAACTCCTTCAAAACTTCATCCACAACGTTTTCTGTGTCAAGCAGTGTGCCGACGGTAAACTCGGGGATCAAAGTGTTAAAATAAGAAAAAAAATAGTGTACTAAATATTTAGTATAAACAAAAATCTTTAGTGACTTTACATAATCAAATATCAATGGAATTCTACCCTAAGTTCTTTTCAAAATAGATTCACAGAGTTGCGACTTCTTGCAAGAACGAAATTTAGCTCTTCAAAACATTACACACGCTATATTCTTGAATTTTCAATGATCAAGAAATAAAGCCTATGAATTCCTCAATTTTGACAGTGAAATTGCACCAAAACTTACACAAATTTCAATGATCAAGAAGTAAAGCCTAAGAATTTTTCAATTTTGACAGTGGAATTGCACCAAAACTTACACAAATTCCTTCGAAATTGATGGTGAAATTTGCGGCTAAGACTCATGCGAATAGTTGTGTGCCTGTAAACTCATCTTTACTATGTGTTTCCTGTTGTTCTGGCAGAGAGGAACTTAATCCTTTAGCTCCGTAGCAGTACTCACTCCGCCTTACACTCAGCCCTTTGTACTCTTTATCTTTTCATTCTTCAACTATGGTGTAGTTGCCTTTGGAGAAGTTCACAAGGAAGCAATCTTTCATGGAGTTTCTAATGGAGAAATTATTAAGGAATAACGCTGATCTTTTCACGAGAAATTCTCGACGGGCTGAGCGAGCGCTGAGAGCATTGTGAGGTTGCATTTTCTACAGTGAGGCAGCCCGATCAAGCTAGGGTTTTCTCCCATGGAGGTGTCGAGCACGTCCTAGGCACCTCCCCCTCCCCCTCCTCCGCCACCATCTGTCGATGCCTTCAACCTGCTCCTGGCTAGATTATCGCAAAAGAAAAAGAGTGGAGCAACCAAGTTCATTAAGAAGCTAGAGGATATTCCTGAAATTTCCTTGCCTCTAGAGACTCCAATCCAAGTAGCCCTGTCCTTGGTTGAGCGTGCCCTCGTTGGCCAGTTCACCAGACTCTAGCCTTCTCCTAAATCCACTAAAAACTGGGTCAACAAGAACTAGGCGCCCTTGATTAAGAACAACGTCACATCTTAGTTTTTGGGACAAGGGTTCTTCCTCTTTGAATTCTCCTCAAAAGACGATAAGGATCTAATTTTCCAGAATGGCCCCTACTTCATGGGCCCCCAAGGTCTTTATCTTAACAACTGGACGTCGGATTTCGACCCTGCAGTCGATGTGCCCACAACGGTCTCGGTGTGGGTCAGGCTTCCAAACCTTCCAGTTCACTGTTGGAACTGGGACTCTTTGAAGCACATCGGCAATGCCCTTGGGAAATTCATAGACCGGGAAAACAACAAAGATCAATATGACTATGCCAGAATCTGCGTAGAAGTAGATCTAGAGGTGGGTCTCCCAGAAGCCATCAAAATAAATGTCGATAGCTAGACTCATGTGCAGAACCTAGATTATGAGCAGCTGCCCTTCAAATGTCGGAAATGCCACGTCTATGGCCACTTCGCTAGAGGATGCCCGTCCAATGTTGAGTCAGAAAAAGGTAAGGAGGAGGGCTGGAATCAGGTTAAGCGTTCCAAGACTTCTCACAAATATCACAAGCCAGGGGGTCCAAATGGTAAAGGCCCCCAACAGGCCCCTGCTCAGCATCCCCCTCCCAGAATGGAGCAAGAAAATAAATTCGCTCTGCTAAGCTCGCAAATAGAGAAGACTCAGGAAGTCGAGATTCAAAAAACAGTCTCCCCTGCAAAAGGCACCCCCTCTTCTTCTCCCAAGGGGACAAGTGCTGCAGAGTGATCTAAAGGAAACACCGTAGAAGTTGAGGATGAAGAGCAAGAATCAGAAGGCTTGGAGGAAGAAGGGGAAATAGCAAGATCCCAAGCCTTGGTGAGGAGATCCACAAGAGGCCGCAAGACAGATCGAGAAAAAAGAGAGCAGGAAAGATACAAAGATAAGCTTCAAGGTAGCGAGCCAACCCTTGAGAAGCTATTAGCAACAAAACCAAAGATGGCGAGAAACCAGCCCCAAGGCTCCAAGGGAGCCCACCAAAAACATAAATGATGAAGGTCATCTCCTGGAACTGTAGAAGTATGGGGAGCAGAATCAAAGAAGAAGCTATCAAAATTTTAATAAGGATAGAAGATCCTGACATACTCCTCATTCAGGAGACCAAAATGGAGGACAGTGTCTTCCTGCATGCAAGTAAGAAACTCCGAAACAAATGTGAAGCAAAAGCAATCTTAGCCCGAGGGGCTTCTAGTGGGTTGGGCACTCTCTGGAACACTAGTAAGTTCTCAATTATTTCTTAGACCCCCAACTCTCATTTGTTGTTATTAAAAATGCAACATTTAGTCACAAAAGAGATATTTTGTCTCTTCAATGTGTGTGTCCCAATTAACGCTGGGGAAAAAAAGGCTTGCTGGGACTCCATAAGAAACCAAGAAGACCTTGTGAATCTGGAAAATATCATCATTGCCGGTGACCTCAACCTCACTCTTCTTTCGGCAGATAAGAGAGGAGGTAGCATTGTTCGAGATCTGGCAAGGGAATGGGTGAAGGACCTAATGTAGGATTGGGATCTGCTAGACATCAAGCCAATCTCCGGTAAGTACACTTGGACTAATAAAAGAGTAGGTCTTGGTCATATCACTGCTAGACTTGACAGATTCTTCATCCAAAGTTCTTTCCTTTTGCTTGGATTAGACGCTAGAGTTCATATTATCCCCTGCAGCACCTCTGATCACAAACCCATCAAGCTTGAGCTCTTGGCTCAGCTTGATCTTGGGCCTATTCCCTTCAGATTTAGCCCTCTCTAGGCCAAGAAGCCTGACTTCATGAAAATAGTCAAGGACATTTAGATACAGCCTGTCAAAGGCTCCCCCTTTTTTGTATGGGAGGAGAAACTCAAAAGAGTGAAAGTGGCTCTGAAAATTTGGGCCAAATCTCTGCCCAAGGCTGCCACTGAAAGGAAAAAAATCCAAAGCATTCTGGATAACCATCATCTCCAGGCTAAAGAAGCTGATATTACAAAAGAGATTCTAGACAAAGAGGCCCATCTCTAGCAAAATTTCCATAAGGCCTACCTAGCTGAAGAAGAATACTGGAGACTTAAGTCTCGTAGTCTTTGGCTTAAAGCAAGGGATAGGAATTCCTCTTTTTTTCACAAGCAAGCTTAGGCAAGGAAATGCACCAACTCCATTACTAAAATCAAGGAAGGTCCTATTATTCACAAGGACTTTGTAAACATCAAAAGAGCAGCCTTCCTTCACTTCAAAAGCCTGTATAGCGAGGATATGGATCTGGATCAAAACTCTGACATATTGGACATGGTTCCCACCTCGATTTCAGCCGAGATGAATCACCTTCTAGAAGCTAAAGTCACTAAGAACAAAGTCAAGGATGCCCTCTTTGCTATGGACCCCGACAAAGCCCTTGGGCCGGACAAATTCTCAACCAGGTTTCTCCAAATCTGCTGGCCAATTATGGAAAAAGACCTCTTCAAAATGGTCCTAAAGTCCCAAGCATGCCAGAAAATCGAAGGCAGCACTAACTCCGCTTTCCTTGCCCTCATCCCCAAGGAGAAAGGAGCCAACTCCTTCAACAAGTTTCGCCCGATCTCGCTTTGCAACATTGGGTACAAACTGATTTCCAAAGTAATTGCTAACAGATTGAAGCTCATCCTCCCCAAAATCATTCTGGAAAATCAAGGAGGCTTCATTCATGGAAGGCAGATTGTGGACAATTTCATATTAGTCCAAGAGGCAATCAACTCAAGTCTGCATCACAATGAAAAAGGTATGGTTGTCAAACTTGATTTAGTAAATGCATTTGATCAAGTTAGGCATAGTTTCTTGCTGAAAGTCTAGCATAAGCTTGGATTTGGAGTGAGCTTTATAAATTGGATCCGGGCCTACATCTCGGAGCCTTGGATTGCCCCTTTAGTTAATGGCAAAGCTACTGACTTCTTCAAAGCCACAAGAGGACTCAGATAGGGGTGCCCCCTCTCACCTCTGCTCTTTGTCCTTCAAGCCTCAGTCCTTAGTTCTTATTTAGACAAGAAGTTGCTGGAACAGGATATCACTAGGCTTTGCATAGCAATAGGAGTTAAAAACATCAATCATTCCCTCTTCGCTGATGACACCCTGTTGTTGGGGACTACTTCTGTTCCTATGGATTCCATATTTAAAGGAATTCTAGATGAGTTTTGTAGAGTTTCGAGCAACATATTAAACAATGGTAAATGCCACATCTATTGTTTGAACATTTCGCCCAGCTTGCTTAACTCCATTTCTAGATGCTTTGGTTTCACTGCCTCCTCTACTTGGACTTCCTTCAAGTACTTGGGACTTCCTATTTTCCTCGAAAGATCCTACATCAAAGACTGGATTCCCCAATTGGAGAAATTCAAGAACAAGCTACAGGCCTGGGGATTCTCCTAGCTCAACATTGCTGGCAAGAATGTTCTCATCAAATATGTTCTCAACAATCTCCCCTTATTCCAATTCTCTGTTCTCCTTGCTCCCACTGGAATTCTCAGAAATATGGAGGAGATCATTCACCATTTATTTTGGAAGGGTGGCAAACAGAACGAGAAAAATATCCCGCTAGTCAATTGGGAATCCATCTCCAAACCTCTGTTGGAAGGGGGTCTGAATTTCAAAAATATTTGTAACTAGAATATTGCAATGGGTGCTAAAATAATATGGAAAATCATAGCTCCTAATCCAGGCTAGGATCAATTAGCTCTATGGCGTAAATATTTCAAAGGTAAGCATTCTCGCTACTTAGATCAACCTCTTCCTCAATCAAATTCGCCTTTCCTAAAACTCTGTGTCAAAGCTTGCCCTCTAATAAAAGCTCATGCATATTGGGTTCCTGGCAATGGTAAAAGGATCAACCTGTGGACTGAAATAATCATGAACAATGATCCGTTTGAGGACTGTAGCTCTCTCCAGTCGCTACACAAATGGATGAACGAGGTAGGCCTGTGCTCTCTGTGGGACATTTCAAATTGGCATGGCTCATGCTAGGCTGGTTGGAAACGCATCCAAACACCCTCGGAGCTCCTGCATGAACACTATGTTCTGCTTTCCAAGCTTCACAGTATGGCTCCAACGCTAACTCGAAAAATCGACACTAGAGGATGGGGATCGCAGATTGGAGGTTACACCGTGGCACAAGGCTACGCCAAACTGTGTGAGCGTCCTCATGTAGCTCCTAACCCTGCGCCATGGAAAGGGATATGGCACTATCCCTCTTTACCCAAAATTGACCACTTTAGTTGGTTTTTATTCCACTGCAAAATATTGACTGATGAAAACTTGTAGAAGCGAGGTTTCCATGGCCCTTCAAGGTGCAGCCTGTGTAGGGAAAAAGAGGAAAGCGTTACTCATCTAATGCTTGAATGCAAATTCACATTGCAAATTTGGTTCGAGTTGTTGGGTATTTTGAACTCGAACTTCGCTCTTCCAAGCTCCATCCCTGAACTATTCGCAAATTGGTTGCATAGTTATCCTGGTCCCCCTCCAAAAAAACAAGGTTATCAAAGTTGCTTGGTCCTCCCTCCCAAAAATAATTTATTGGCAGATTTGGCTTGAACGAAATAAAAGGATCTTCAGAAATTATGAGCAGGATGCCAAGCTTGTGGGAGTCAAGATAAAATTCCAATTAAAAGAGTGTCTGAGAGAGCAAAAATATGATTCAAGACTAAGCCAGCAAGACATAATTTGGGACTCTTCTCTCGACCTTCAATTTCAAAAAGCTGCAAGTATTATCTCTCTCTCCAAATTTTGGCAAATAAGGTCTATAGTAAAGGAGTTTCAGGGCTGGATTGAAAACCAATCAAGACATTCTCTATTCTTTGATGGGGCAGCAAAGGGCAATCCAGGAAGGGCTGGAGCAGGAGGTGTCATAATGAAACTAGATGGCATCAGGATTCACAACTTCGCCTAGGGTCTGGGCCTCACTTCTAGCATTCAAGAAAAGGCATTGGCTCTTTTTCAAGGCCTTAAGTTTCTTAAAGGGCTGAAAATCATGGAGGCTAATGTATTTGGGGAATCTCAGGTTATTATTAACACTATTGTGACAAATTCTCCGCCGTTGGACTTAAGACTTGCAAGGCTGATCTCTAGAATAAAAGATCTGGGAGACTCATTTCAGAATTTGAACTTCTTCCACGTGTTGAGAGTCAACAACAAGGACACAAATCTAGAAGCCAACAAAGCAGCCCTCCTTTCTGTTGGAGTCATGCTTAGAGACAGAGAAGAAACATGGGATCCAATTCCTTAAATTAGCTAGCTGTCATGTTTTACTGTTTATTATTAAATCAGTTCGTGTGTATCCACAAGCTTGAGAAAATCACTGAAATTGATCTCATAGTCACAACTAAAAAGAGATGTGAACTAAGCATAAGCACCATGACCTTTCTGGGTGGTGAGACACTCGGGGATTCAACCCCACTTTCTGTAATTCGAATTTTGGCATTTAGGCCAAGTATCTAATATTATCCATTAACTGTTTCTGTAAAAAAAAACGCTGGTATTTTCACAGTGTGGTAAAACAATTACATATAATAGCAGATCATCTTTTCAAAGAAGCCTTTGTCTTTCAAGAAGTTCAAAGAATTGAATAAAATAGGAGATCAGCTCTTTTCATTCTGTGTTCAAAGAATTAAATATAGCAGATCAGCTTTCAAAAGAACCTTCAACTATGGTGTAGTTGCCTTTTCATTCTTTCATGGAGTTGCTTATGGAGAAATTTCCTTTTCCAGCCTGAATTGCTGGGGTTTCGTCAAAGATGCATTGCAGAGCGTGTAATTTTACTGAATCTTGATGCTAGCCTAAGAAAATTAGACGTGAAGGTCGAGTGTGCTTATCATGACGATGGGGAGATTGACATGTAGACAAATGATTTTGTTCGTGATTTGCGTGACTTGTAGAGAAATGATGAAATCGACCACGGATATCCAATCTTGGCAAGCTTCAAAGCGAAACATTCCGTGTAGATCGCCGAAATTAAAATACAAATAGTTGAACTTAATATGGTCAGAATATGGCTCAGCGCCTCCAATGTAAGGGTGGTTTGATAGAAAATTCAAAGAATAAAGTGACCCAGACATGGAATGATGTAGAAAATGGAGAATTGAAGAAGAATCCGCCCCAAAGCTACATGTTATGGAAATTTTTTTAATATATTTCAGGAATTTCGTTCATATTCATTAAACTGCTACTAATTTTTGGACAAAACCCTATTAGTCATTTTAGCTCCATGTCTGAAGAAGTAATGCTGGAAACATTTGCACCATGCCCATGTTCAAGAATATTGTGGCTAGCGATATCTGAACTAAGTATCAAAAAATGGAAAACAATTTGAATGTAAAATTTAAATCCATTTCTTACTTGCAAGATCCTTCGGCATTTTAGTGCAAAATGGAAACATTATTCGACATCTACTAAAGTCAGAAAATCTGTCTTTCTCTTGTATCCGCCATTGCTGAGCCTTTGCAAGCAATTTCTCAGCGGTTTTTCCCATTTCCCATAGCAGGTCCCATAGCAGCTTGTGAGACCCGCTGTGGGTAAGCCTGGTGAATTTTTCCATTGGCGGCAGAAGGCTGCGAGCGATTGAAAGAACAAAGAGGGTAGTTGTGTGAAGGAGACTACAGATATTGGAGGGGTGGAAAACTTTTGGAGGAAAGTTGGCGCCAATTACAATTCAAAAGTTTAATTCTTCTCCACCAATGTTCAAATCGTCCAAACTCCCACCAACTCCTTTTATAAACCACAATTGCGAAACCGCTCACTTCCTGCTATTTATTTAAAATTAAATTAATGCCACAAAGTGGTGTCTCCTAATGATATGAGTTGGTTTTAAATTGCTTTTAAAGTAGCCAAACAGAAATGTTATATATTGTAAATTCTATATCAGTGCACAAGCAACAAAGCATTTAATATTATATAGCCATGATATATATTATTTAATTTGAAGTTAAACAGTATATAAAATATTTAGTGTTTTCTTCCAAGGTGCATGTTGGTTTTTATCATATGGTGTGTGTTGGTTTTTTTTTGGTTGGTAATTTTCAAACTTCTTTGATTAGAAAAGCTATAAGGTATATTTTTTAAACCATTAATTTTGTAAATATAATTAAGATTATTAATATTTAATAATCAGTATGGGTATTATGCCACACTTTATTATGATGTAAATATTTTTTCAAATGTATGTATTGCTGAAATTGAAGGGAGAAATATATATGAATCTCGATATCTAGGAGAGAAACTTCATTGAGGGAAAGTTGTGAGGGGATTGGGAAAAATTTATATTTAACTAAATTAATTAATCAAGGGACAAACTTGAGGAATAAGGAAGGGGGAATAGAAGAACTTTTGGGAAAAAATAGAGAGAAAGTGAAGATTAAAGAATAATGCAAAGGGAACAGGAGGAGAACCATGGAGAATTGTTTACCATAAAAGCATTGTAACATGTGAATTGGGTGCATGAAAACTTTCCACACTTGAGTGTAAGGAAGTGATGTGCAATGGAAAGCAATATGAAGCCTCTTGAGTTATGGGCACTTGGTGTGGAGGTAAACACTGAAGTGAATGGGGATTGGCAATCAATGAGGGGTTTCACCAAGTTCGGGGACCTAAAATAATTCTGAAAATTTGTTTGACTAAAGAACATAAGGCATAATTAGAGAAGGGAAGAGCTAAAGGTAGGTCTCATTTTTTTGTTATACAGGTTTTACATGGCCCTATTTGTTGTGTTGTGAGGCCCCGACTTAGCATTGAAGTGTAATTATTTAACCTTATCGAAGGAGAGTGGCCTTAACAATGAGTAGTGTAACAAACCCTCCTACTCCCTGGGGTTATTCTTGGGTAGTGGAAGGTGTTACTTTAAAATTAACCGAAACTCCAAGGTATATTATGAAAATGGGGTCACAAAAATCATATTTTCCCAAACTCCTTGAAACTCAAAACCAATGCCACCATCTTGTTCGATTAAACCAAATGTGGTGTAATTGTCTGTAATGGTGGTCGATTATACAAGGAGAGGATTTTACGAGGAGGCACTGGATTTTTAATGTGATATGCAAAAAACAAGTACCGAACCTAACCATTTCACACTCACCAATGTTTTGTCTACATCTGCTAATTTGGTAAATTTGGAACATGGCAAAGGAGTCTTGTTTTGTGATCACCTCCCACAAGGATTCACCAACACCTTATCTAATTACGCTAGATTAAAAAGTCTCAGGCTCTCGGCAGCGAAAAGGAACATAATGCATGCACCCTCAATCTCTTCTACATACTTGTAGATCTCCTCCCAAACCAAAGCCACTAGTGTTGGGTGTTCACTTTGCCCTGAATCTTGTGCAAACATCCTGAGGTAAGGAACTGTTGCACCAAGGTATGGATCCATTATGTGTCATATCCACTTAAGGAGAACATGTTCGAAACAATAGGTAAATTCTCACAACTATCCCTTTGTGGGATGTTCAGAACTCCAAAATGCCACATGCTCATTAATTATGAAATCTATAAATTGAGAACTTTCGTACAAGACTAGAAGTCATACTGAACTTGAACCAAAAGGCTCAGGATCTGGGTAGCGCAAAGGAACATCTGCAATATGATTTGTACTATTCTCATTTAGATCATTTTGCATGGATATCTTCTGGAGTTCAAATGCATATTCTAGGTTTCATAGAACATCTCCCATGGAAGGCCTGTCGAAGCCCATCTCTTCCAAGAAATTTTCGGTAGTCTCCCTAAACATTTTCAGAGAACTAGGGTTGATGGTCCCAACAAGGTGAGGGTCAATGATTTTTTCAAGCTTTCCCTTTTTCTGCCAGTGTGTTTCCCTTGCACACAAGAACTCGAGTAACACTACTCTAAAATAATACACATCAGATTTTTCTGTCAATTGTTGCCTTTTGAATTATTCAAGATCAAGGTACCCAAGGGCCAAAACTACCTTTGGATCCAGTCTTTGAATATCCAAAGTTTGCCACCTTTTCCTGTGAGCCTGTTATTTAGATAACAGTAGAGGATTCACGACAAGGGAATTATATTACACTGACCATATATTGGAGCTTCATTGGTATCTTCCCAATCAAACAGTTTTCCAACAAGTCGAGGGAATCTAAGTTGGTGCAGTTGAAAATGAAAGGAAAGATATATTGTTTTGTCGAGGCCAAATCCCACGATGCTAAGCTTGAAAACCCTCTCGTTATCGCAGGTCAAGCCTTCGAGCTCTAAGATGGTGATGCTGCAGGGGTTTTGACCTTGTCTCCAATTCACGATCACACCTTCGAGTTCTAAGATGGTGACATTGTAGGGGTTTTTATCTTATCTCTGGTCCACTGGGTGAGCTTGGGTACGTAAGCCTGGCACCATGTCGGGTTAAGGGGCATTAAGAGTATTTGACGAATAAATCTGGATAGAGAAATGGCATTCTTGAGACATTGGCTATCATACATATTTGGTTTCCTCTATCAATGTACCAAAGTCATCATTCCTCCAAAAGGAAACTTCTTCCCATATATAAGCAGTGGGAGGTGTCTCTGTGCTTCTCTATGGTGGTGGGAGACAACATTTTGCTCCTTCGCTGGTGGTGTTTGTTTTCTATAGTGGGGGATCTGGTCTCTAAACTCTGCACATGGCAGGGTTTCTCGACCTTAGCGAATTATTAAGCCCCCGGTGTGGTGTGGGTGTTCTCCCTCCCTTGTCGTCCATGGCCCTGTGGGGGTGTCAAACTCATAAAATTATCATGGTGGCTCCACGCCAAGGTGGAAAGAATGTGGGGGCATGCGCGAATCGCTACTATGGGTGTGCATGGGGGCCATGGAGGAGGGAAGCGGGGGGATAGCTGAGGTGGGGGTTTGAGGGTTCAAAAGCAAATTCGTCGGGGCACAGGAGGCTGTGGTGGCAAGTGGAATCGTGGGTTTGATTTATTTGAGGTAAATGAGGGGCAAGTTATCCAACATTACTGCCTATAGAACTGTCGTGCACTTATCAACAGCCAGATGGAAAGAGTGGACACAACTAAGAGATTTTGTCGTGAGGAGCATGCAAAGCAGATGGAAACATTGGACTGAATGCACTATTTACAGTGCCAAGTCTCTCTGAATAGTATTGGTTTGGCAAGGCCAAAATCAACTCACTGTAAAAGTAGAAAAGTTGGAGACTTGGTTGGCGCACTTTGAAGGGCGTGGTCAGCGTGACTTTTGTCCTGATCCACCGCATCTAGGAACAACCCCTGACAACCCTGCATCCATCACATTGGATGACTATTATGCTATTTGGTGTTCTTTATGTTTTATGTGTGTTTTGGTGCCTCTGGCCCAGCCGTTTATGGACAATGTGCCTAGTCCCTCTTTTGCATTTTTTTGCATCTAGTGCATTTTTTTTTCAACAAACCAAGTCGAGGTGAAACCACCTGTTTTGTAACTGGCTATATGTAATCCTTTTTTCCTACATGAATATAACATTGAATTAAAAAAAAACAAAGGTTCATACATCATTAAAAATTTAATTAAGTTTCAGACTTAAATTAATAATTTTCATACCTACATTCGGGGACTCTACGAACATCATGAAATGGTTCAATGGAACACAGAGATGCCAAAATTTCATTTTATCTACTTTGCTTGATGAGGTAAATATTGTAAAAGCCTATTTTAACAAGATATCTATTTGTCATATTTACAGGGAACAAAATAGTGAAGCATACTTCCTATCAGAGTAGGGTGCTCGTCAAGATATGGGGCACTGGGTCGTTGTAGTGGTTGAAGGAGGTCAGATTTGAGGAATCGAACAACCTCCTTTTGCCTGCTAATTTCCAGCCGCTCTTACTTCCTGCTCCTGATGTTTCTGATCATAATATACTTTCTGTTTTTGTAGATTCCTGTTTTGGTATAAATATGAGTATGTCTATACTTTTTGTCTTTGTTTCAGATTGTTTTCCTCATTAGGAGATCTGGGAGACTGGTCTTTTCTCTGCTTAAAACATTATGCCTTTGAAAACTTTCAAAATTGGAATAGTGTCTACCACGCAATTTTTTGTCATTTTGATGATTTCAAATAGATACAGTCTGCTTTCATCCATGTTTCAGGTTCTTCCACAATAAAGTGGAAGCCTAGGGGCTGAACGAAGACGTCATTTAAAATATTTGTTTTTTTGACAAAGATGAGAGGATTGATAGATACATCTCCTCATCAGTTGCAACTCCATTTTTTCTTTTGTTTCAAAAGAAAGGAAAAATGCAGTTCTTTGAATGCTTATGCATATACTATATATAACCTTCTACTTAATCAATAGACGGGTTCGATTGTTTCTTTGGAAAAATAAATAGATTTTCATACCTATTTACTAAACAGGTCTATAAATATATATTTTAGGTTTATCTATTTAATTAGTATTTATCAAATGTAAATATGGTGATTTAATACTAGATTTAAATGAAATCACATGTTTAACATAATAAATATTGTATTTATCTATTTATTGAATGTAAATATGAAGATTTAACCTTAGATTTAAAACAACTCACACTTTTAACATAAATCAATGAAGTTTAAAATTTAAACTTTATGGCCAAATATTAATTTGGCTATCTAATTAATATTACCTTTACTAAAATTATAATGAAGGTATTAGTGTAAAGTTGATAGATGATACATGCAATTATGTTAATTGTATATGAATCCGTCTGCACTGTTAAACTTTAGAGACAAAAGGGTTTTCAAAATTTTAACACTATAAATTCAAAGACCTCTTTGTCTCTAAATTTTAACACTTCAAATGGATTCAGAGACACCTATAGTGAAATGTAACACTTCGGTACCAAAAGTGAAATTTTCCATATATGGAGTGACACAATTAAAAATTACTGACATAAATGACTTATTCATATACTTGTTGTACTTGTTATTTGGGCGCCATATTTTTATTCTTAGACTATAATAGTCATTTACATTAATCATTATTAATTTTGTCACTTATTGTCTAGTCATATATTTTAATCCTAGACTAAATTAGTCATTTAAGATAGTCGTTTTTACTTTAGTCACTTATTATCTAGTCATATATTTTATCCCTAGACTAAATTAGTCATTTAAGTTAGTCACTTTTAGTTTAGTCACTTATTATCTAGTCGTATATTTTATTCAAAGACTAAATTAGTCATTTAAGTTAGTCATTTTTAGTTCGATCACTTTAGTAGTAATTGCTCAAATTTAGTAGTAATTCACTTGAAATCATTGTAGTGACTAACATTTTTAGTCACCTAGTCATTAATTTCATCATTTTTTACTAGTGGTTGAATCCTTTAAGGTAGCAGGGAACAATTTTAATTTTTGAGCATCATGTAGATAATCATATGATCTACATAATACTTCAAATTCAAAGAGAAATGTTTCTTGATATTCACTTCTTATTCCACGAAAATCAGGGAGGATATAAGGTGAGATATTTTTCATTGTGTATGTTGTATCCTCATCAAGAATAGGGAATCCAAAAGGTTCTCGATCTCCTCTACCTCTACCTCTACCTCTACCTCCTTCTCTTCCACCTCCTATATTTCCTCTTTTATGTCCTCCAATCCTAGGTTTTTTACCATTGAAATTGTGTACTTCTCCTTCTCCATCTTTAGCCATGATGGATTCCTCAGAAATAATGTAATTATCTGGTTCTACAATAGGATTTTATAATTCTTCTGGTTCCTCTATCAATGGAGAATTTGAAGGAGTTTCTTGTTCTTCCTCTTCACTGGGAACTTCTAGTTCTTGTCCTAGAATTCGTTCTCCTGTTGAAGATAAAAATATTACTTGTGTAGTTAGGGATGTAGGATTTTATTCTTCAATTATAGCTTCATTAGATGAAGTAGGTGAATCCCTGGTTGGATTTCAGGAAGTCTTTTTGAGCCTCCTACGTATGGAATTCGAGTTTGAGTGGGTGGTGTGCAACTTCAAGGTCGGGGTGGAGTGAGTGATGATGTGGGAAGTAGAATTCTTCCTCATCCTATAAACCTACCTTTAAAATATATTTCCATGTGCATATCATGTTTTTATTTCTAAATTCTATTTACACTTCCCCAGCAACGACACCAAATTTTTTGGTCAATTTAATGTTCTTAAATTGGAATCCTAAATTATTGACCAGAGTGAGTAAATTGATGATCCAGGAGGATCTCGATCAATACAAATCAACAGAGTTCCAAGTCATCTTCAGCAGTTCGACGTCCAGTTCAGTCTTCAGTATCGATCAATTTCGCCAGTGAAAGCTCCTTCGATATCATGGTCGTCAAGAGTTTCGAAAATGGGTTATAATGGTGATGTAATGGGTTGTAAAAAAAAATCTAACCTAGATTTAAACCCTAATAGCTATCTCTTAAAGCTTTAAAACCTAATCCTAAACTTAAATTCCTAGCGCAAAGTTAAATCCATATTAAAACTATATAATAAAACTATATTATAAAATCCTATACACGTACCCCTAAACCTAAGTCTTAAACCATATGGCGCAAAGCACATATGTGTAAAAAAGTTAAAGGTTCGGAAGACCATGGTGTAAAACCTTATTACAAGGTTTGGGTGATATATATATGATTATAAAACTTTAATAAATAAAACCCACGGTGTTTAAACGTGCAGTTGATTAAACCGCGTCAGAAATATAGTACATGTGAACAAGTTAAAGACCACGGTGGAAGGTTGACAACTATTAGAATATCTGTGTGTCAAAACCGTGTCATGTGACCACTGGAATTACCGGAACTGTCGGGGATAAGGATGTAACGATTACTAGAACCGTCGAGTTAAACCATAGTTGTCGCACCCACCGCCTGATCACATGCCGCAGGTTAGGACCTCCACCTGGTTAGCTAACTCTGCGGCTAAATTTTATTATATGGTCAGTTTATGGGATTTTAAAATAAATACAGCGCTAATTTTGGGAACTCAATCCCTACGTTAATGTATGGAGATAGGATACGAACCTATTATCCCTCCAATTGCTCAAAAAAATGATAAATGAAGTATATGAAGGTTCGAATGCAGCTATAAAAGCCATGTAATTATTCATAAATTTCATCTTTGGTTTATCTGAAGACATTGAGTTTTTTAGTGCAGTTTCAAGAGGTTAGAGGTGATTTTGTTTGCAGCTTTGCTCAGTTGTCGGTGGTTGGAATTTAGCATGGAGACATGCGTAGGAAAGGTGAGAGAGAGTAATTTCTATTTACAGAGTTCAGAAGTGCCTATGAGCACATTCCTTCTGTTCCATTTCATTTTAAATATTCCTTAAGATCAATCCTAATAAAAACGGACAACCACTTAAAAGTGGACTCAGAGATGTAGTCTAGGAGGGACAAACTCCGTCATCAAATTGTTTGTCTCTTCTTCTCTCTGATTATTGTTATTATTTAATTCATTTATGCTACTGGTTATGCTATTTATCATTAAATAATACTTTAGTTAACATTCAATCTAAAGGAGAAAATAATCAAAACTGCTTAAGCAATTTATTCGATCAGCATTCAGATCAATTGATGAAGTGCAAGTGCACTATATGTGCTAGAAGTCTTTGTTGTTATAGTGATGATTGAATTTTGGTTTTTGTTAA
>JAXQQM020068264.1:0-23853 GCA_034641835.2 Pinus albicaulis
ATCGGGTGAGTTTTCCTTCCGGTGCTAAGAGGGCGAACAAGATATTAGAACTTGTGCACAGTGATGTGTTTGGACCTGTGTCAGTTCCATCACTGGGAAAGTCTGTGTACTATGTTTCATTCATAGATGACTTCTCAAGGAATACATGGATATATTTCTTAAGGAAGAAATCTGAAGTCTTTGACAAATTTAAAGAATTTAAGGCTCTGGTGGAAAACCAGACAGAGAAGAAGATAAAGGCGCTGAGGACAGATAATGGTGGGGAGTTCTACAAGAAGGAATTTGAAGAGTTCTGTAAGAAGTGTGGCATAGCACGACAAAAGACTACTCCATACACACCTCATCAAAATGGAGTTGCAAAAAGAATGAACAGAACACTGATGGAAAAGGCAAGAAGCATGCTCAGTGGTACCGGGTTAGGACAAGAATTCTGGGCAGAGGCAGTGGAGACTGCATGTTACTTCGTTAACAGATCACCTTCATCAGCGTTGGAGGATAAGACCCCACATGAGGTATGGACTGGTAAGAAACCCTCTCTTTCACATCTAAGGGTATTTGGATGTGATGCATATGTACATGTTCCAAAGGAGAAAAGGACTAAGTTGGATAATAAATCTGAAAGGTGCATCTTTATTGGGTATAAGGATGGTTTAAAGGGTTACAAGCTTTGGAACCCATAAACAAGGAAGGTTGTGTACAGCCGAGATGTGTTGTTTAGAGAAGTGAAAGATGTTGTTAAACATGAAGTCCTACCAAAGGAACCTGAGAAGATAGAGTTTGAGCTAAAGGAGGATGAATCGGACTCTACAACAGAAGAAGACTCAGAAGATGAAGAGCCACAAACTCCAGCTTTGAGAAGATCAGTTCGGGAAAGAAGGCAACCAGAAAGGTATAGTCCATCCGCTTTCTGTTCAGGTTTTGCCTTAACTATAACTGATGATGAACCCAGAACTGTCAGGGAGGCAGTAGATTCAGAGGATGGAAAACTCTGGAAGGAGGCCATGGCTGATGAAATGGCATCCTTGCACAAAAACGATGCATGGGATCTAGTGGAGTTGCCGGCTGGAAGGAAGCCCATTGGGAGCAAATGGGTGTTTAAGAAGAAGATGAATGTAGAAGGCAAGGTGGAGAAATACAAAGCTCGGTTGGTAGCGAAAGGTTATTCCCAGGTGCCGGGAATTGATTTTGGTGATATTTTTCTCCTGTTGCCAAGGTTACTTCTATTAGATTACTTTTATCTGTTGCTGCTGCATTTGATTTTGAGATAGAACAGATGGATGTGAAGACAACATTTCTTCACGGGGATCTAGAAGAGGAGATCTACATGAAGCAACCTGAAGGCTTTATGGTGAAGGGTAAGAAAGAACTAGTGTGCAGGTTGAAGAAGTCTCTGTATGGGTTAAAACAGTCACCAAGGATGTGGTATCAGAAATTTGATACCTATATACGGGGACTTGGCTTCACCATAAGCAAGGAGGATCATTGTGTTTATTTTAAATTAATTGGTGACCGTGTTATTTATTTGGTCTTGTATGTGGATGATATGTTGTTGATTGGAAATGACAAAGAAATTATCCAAGATTTGAAGACCCAACTGTTCTCCAAATTCGACATGAAGGATCTGGGTGCCGCAAACTATAAAGTTCGATTTTGGAAGGCCGTACTGTTTGGCACAGAAATTGAGGTCAAAGGGTTGACCAATCTGCTGCGGAGTTGCTTTTAGCTTGCTGCCTGCGTTGACTTTCGAGACGCGTTGACTTAGGGTGACTCGTTCTTGTATTGGCCCATTGTGACACGATGCAGGTTGGGCGACGAGGGCTTTCTTTGGTTAAAACATCTTGACTGACAGCAAGTAACGCACCACCACATTTTTCGTGTTTCTGATTTGTCTTCTATAAGATCCACTTATATGTTCTATCTGCATTTTACTTAACTATTTGTATGATTGCTGTGAGAAAAGTAAAGTTGCTCCAAGCATAGAACATCTACTAAAATTTACACAAATTCAGCCCAAAGGTCCAAAACCTCTATAGGACTCACCAAGAGTCTCATACCAACCCGAAGTTGGTTTAACTAACCCAAAGTCAGTAGGAGGTCTGAAACCTCATTTGGACTCAAGAGAGTCATATACTAACCCGAAGTTATTCTCACTGACCCAAAGTTAGTTGGAGGTCCGAAACCTCACATGTACTCAAAGAGTCACATACCAACCCAAAGTTGGTTTATCTGACCCGAAGTCAGTAGGAGGTCTGAGACCTCACTAGACTTGATCCCATATCAAATGGTTGGATCGTGCCATCCTAGATAGAGAGTACAACAATCTCTGATGCGTCCATCAGTCTTTGCTACTAGTCTCTAGCTTTTCCCACCTCATTGGCCAAATGAGAGGTACTTCCCAGGAGTCCGAAACTCAAATGGGTAGGATGCATACGAGGCACAAATCATGAGAGGTGAACCAACTCAATCATCATAACGATGGGGCAGAAGCACCACAAGGTTTGGCAAGCCTAGCCCCGTGTGTGCTTATAGCTCCGAGGAACTATCCCCAAGGCCCCCTTAGAGCTCCCAGAGCTCATCGTCCAATAGGACCCTTAGAATAGGGTCGTTCCACAATTCCAAGATTCTCACGGAAGGTTAGGAACATGACCTTCCCCAAGAGCATTGTGAGAATAGCTGCGACCTGGTCATCAGTTCCAATATGATCGAGCCTTACAGCGCCTCACTGTACCATATCTCGGATAAAGTGGTACCAGCCATCAACATGCTTGGATCGTTCGTGGAACACGGGATTCTATGACAAACGAATCCCCCTCAGGTTATCACAAAGGATAACGGTGGCATCTAGCACATGCTCGAACAGCTCACTGAAGAGCTTTCGCAACCAAGTGACTTCACAACAGGCCATACATGTTATAATGTATTTGGCCTCAGTGGTGCTCAAGGCTACCGACTTCAGTTTCCTGCCCAAAGCAGATCTAGGTGTGAAGCAGCATCTAGATGTGCTCTTGCAATCCACCACACTGCCAGCGCAATCGGCATCAGTATATCCATGGAGTGTCATACTCTTGGCAATGTATCTCAGTCCATGGTCTAACGTGCCACAGAGATATCTCAAGACTTTCTTGGCACCAACCCAGTGAATGTTATGATCAACCATGTGTTGACTCAAAGTGTTCACTGCACAACATACGTTTGAACGAGTGTTCACTAAGAACATCAGGGCCCCTACGAGTTGACGATACTCAATAGGACACGGGCCCAGCAGCGCTACCACTCAACTTCTTAAAGTTGAGCTCCATCGGTGTCGACACGGACTTACAATCCACCATACCAAGTCTTTCCAGAAGCTTCACAATGTATTTTCCTTGAGAAAGGAAAATCTCGCCAGGTCTCTACCAAACCTCCAAGCCTAGGAAGTAGTGCATTATTCTTAGGTCTTTCATCTTAAACTCAACAGCAAGCTCCCTCTTGCACTGATGAATGAGAGGGTCAACACTTGTCAGGAAGAGGTCGTCCACATACAGCACCAGAATGAGAGGCTTCTCTCTATCAACCTTGAAGTAAAGGTTTGGATCAGCATTACTACAAGTGAAGCCCAGCTTCATCAAGTAGCTATCTATCCTCTCGTACCCAAGCTCTGGATGCTTGCTTCAACCCATAAAGGGATTTCTTCAAACTGCAGACATGGGTGTCCCGATCCTAGACTTCGAACCCCAGAGGTTGCTCTACATACACCTCTTCCTTTATCGCAACATGCATAAATGTGGTTTTTACATCCATCTAATGAAGACTCCATCCTTGCGTAGCAGCAAGGGCTATGATAGATCGAATGGTGGTCACAGGTGAAAATATGTCATCATAGTCTATGCCTTCTTTTTTAGAGAAGCCACGGGCAACAAATCTTGCCTTGAACTTTTCGGCACTTTCATCAGATCCATGCTTGATCTTGTAGAGCCATTTTGAGGTGACAACTGCTTTGTCCTTCGGTCTTGGAACCACATCCCAAACATCATTCTTCATTATGGACTCATACTCTTCATGCATAGCATCCTTCCAGACTTGATGTTGTACAACTTCCTCAAAAGATCCAGGCTCAGATTGTTCAATAGTACTCATGGCTACTAGATACCTTTGGTATCTACTCGGCTTCTTGCTTTCACGGAATGTCCCCCTTGGGGCCATATGTCCCTCAGCATCCTCGAGAGTGTCCCTGAGCCATGATGGTCTCTTTCCCAGTGAAGGAGGTGGATCAATCGGGTCCATCGGTCCTTCAACATTAGGCATCGTCTCATCCTTCGGTTCCTCTTGATTTCCAGGCCTTGCTTCATGATCTTCCTCAGATCTCAGAAGATTGACTACTTTCCTCAGGGAAGCATCTTCATCAAAGGTGACATCGTGGCATATCTCCACTTCCCTTTGACTAGGCACATAGAATCTATAGACCTTCGAAGTTTCGTTGTAGCCCACAAACATTGTGGTCTCCCTCTTCATGCTAGCTCCTCTGCAAAAGTTCTTGAATTCGTTCAACTCATATTCAGTGCCATTATCGGTCTGTCGAATAACATCTCATGTCATTGCTCCCAGTGGACTTCCTCCAACCTAGTAGAGTGTATCAATTCTAGACCCAAACGTGATAGCTTCCTTGAAGCTCTTCCTCCACATGCGCACCTTTACATCAGTGAATGCCACATTGAAACCTTTGTCTTCCATGGTCGATATAGACACAAGGTTCTTCTTCAAATTAGGTACATAGAGTACATCCTACAAGCGGAGGACTTGACCTTGAGACAAGTGGATGGTCACAGTCCCTGTCCCTTTCACAGGATATGTGGCATTGTCTCCAAGGATAATTTCCATATTAGTATCCTTCTCAACCATATCAGAGAGTGCTTCCTTGAACCCAGTGATGTGCCTTGAGGCATCACTATCTATCAACCAGACATCCATAGTGTCGGGTGGAGATGCAGCAGAGAGGGTAGATACAAGAATGAATTCATTTCTTTTATCAGCAACATTTGATTCCTCATACCTGGAATTTCTTGACCTTTTAAAAGGTTGATCATTTCCGCGGGAGGGAGCCTTCCTCTTTCCCTGGAACCTGTTGTTCCTTTGATTTCCATCCCTCCGGTTGTTGTTGTTGTCATCATTATCAGAAGATTCCTTCTTGAAAGGGCATTCTCTAGCATAGTGACCTAGCCTATGACAAGAGTAACACTTGCCCTTCTTTCCTTGTGCCTCTGCTCTTCCTTTGATCTTTGGACCACCAAAGTTCTTTCTAGAATGAGCAGCGTAGGCAGCATTCCCTTAATTTTCATACTCCTTCATTCTTGTATCTTCTTGAACGCATCTCGACAGTACCTCGTCAAAGTCAGGTATCACATTATTATTGAGAATGGTAGTGTTGAACACATGGCATTCGGATGGGAGCCCTCCAAGTTCGGTGAGTACCATCTCTCAATCAGCTATTGTCTCCCCAATAGCCAGCAGAGTGTTCTTGATCTCGATCAACTTCAAAAAGTATGATTGGACAGACTCATCCCTGCCTTTCTTCAGATTCTTCAATTGATTCTTGAAGAATAGCACTTGATTTGCATTGTTGGCCTTGAACATGAGGATCAATTTATCATACATCTCTTTGGATGTGCCTAACTCAAAGATGTAGGCCACTAGACTCTTATGAATGGATTCCCTCATCATCAGCTTTGCTTTGATCTCCCCCTTCTTGTACTTTGTTTTGGCAGCAGCAGTAGCAGTGGATGGAGGTTCTTGGATTTTACCCTGCACATAGTCCATGACATCTTGGTCTTCCAATTTGAGATCCAATATCATCTTCCAAGCATGGAAGTCATCTTTCCCAGTCGATTTGTCATCCTCCTTGAAGTCATAGTTTGTGGAACCCATTTTCTTCTTCGGTGATTGCTACAAATAGGGCTTGTCTTCACCTTAGCTCTGATACCATGTAAATTTATGTAGATGTTCTATGCTTGATGCAACTTTACTTTTCACTACAACAATCAAAAGACAAACCAGAAACAAAAAAAATGTGGTGGTGCATTACGGCGGTCAACAGGATGCTTCAACCAGCAAAGTCTCCTTGGTCAGCCAACCCAGCATGTGTCACAACAACCCTCAAAACAGCCACACAGTCAACTCAAAGTCAACGTTGCCCAGAAAAGTCACGGCAACAGCAACAAGTAAAATTCAACGCAGCATGCTCTACAGCCAACCTTTGACCTCGGTTCTTGTGCCAAAATGTATAGCCTTCCAAAATCGAAGTCTCCACCAAAAATCAGCTCCTTTGGACGCGTTGACCAAAGTCAACACTGGTCAAACTTGCGTGGAAACCCTAGCTGCAGCAACTTCCTCTTCGTCCTTCTTTCCCACGTGTGAACTGAAACTGCCTCCAAGGAGCTCGAACCAATCAGAAGAGGAGCGATGGTGTGTGAGGATGAGATGATGATAAATGTCCTCCAACGTTGACTCTATTTATATCAATCACTGAGGTGTGTGACACATTTGCTGGGGGTGTAAAACCTTAAGGCCGACCTGCACATATTTTGAAAGTATTAAAAATAAATTCAAAATAAATGTTCAGCTCATCGGATCAAGATGATCTTGAGATCGATCTTGCACCTCTCCGAAAGAGGAACCCAATAAAAATATTGGTGTCTTCATCTGAGCAACACAACATGGAGTTTGGACCTAGTTGTCCAATTTTAACACTTCTCTTCTCCTTTTGTAAAGTTTGAATTCTTTTGAGTTTTCTTTTTTTTAATTCTCACCGATGAAAAGTCTATGGTCTCAATATTTGTAAAGACTTTCCTTGGTTTAGAAAAGGCCTCATGGTCATTTCATTCTTGTAAAATTAATAAAATTTCTGTTTTTGTTGTGGAAGCGTGGGTTTTACCAATTGGCATCCCTATCTCTCCATTTCAAAGGAGAGAATTTGTGGATGGATTGACTTAGTGGTTTTGACATTTCCATTTTCTTTCACATCACATATGCATGCTCTAATTCGGAAGTAAGATAAATCGCATAGTCCTTTAATTTCTTAATTTGCAATCTCATTTGTCATCACTTATTTATGTTTTGTGATCTATTTCTCATTTGGATAAGTTTCACAATATACTACAAGTAAAGAAGCATAGCACTTTCAATTTATGGCAACTTGAGTTATTGTTATAACTATGAAGCATATTTAATTGAATCATCTCCATCTTTTACATAGCACTTGCAAACTCACTTTCATATCATTTAGGCATTTCACTTTTCATACTAGACTTGCATCTCTAAAATTTACCTCCAACTTAAGTTGGTTGAATAGACGTTTTTAAGACCCTCTATCTCTATGGACTCCTCACTGTGAGATCCAAATATTTGGGCGAGGGTGAGGTCTGAGGATTAGAGTTCAATTGTAACCTTGCTTTAGAACTAATTAATAAAATAAACCAAGAGCACTATCTCATCACATTTACTTGCAAAGTTCCCAATTTTTTTTTGCTATCTTGATGGTTTAAAGATTCACATGCAAATGTTATCTCAAGAAACACTTTGGATGCAAGCATTTTAATTCATTAAATTTAGCAACAAGTTTAATTCTATGGTACTTGGAGATTTGCTTACTTTTGCAACTTCATTGCATGTTGTCATTTTAATGATCATTATGCTTATGGATGGTTGATATATCTCGTTTCACTGGCAAATACCCTTATTTGGTGTTGCAAATTTAATTGCATGTTGTGATCTTGGTCTAACATTTGAGTTTTTCTATCATCTCATTTACATTCTCCAAAAGTAGAACACTAAATGTTTCCTTATGAGCAAGATAGTTTCTCATGCTTTGATTCATAAATCTATATATCTTGATTGCATTTCTGATATCTTGTGCTAACAGTCTTTTGTTTCCATTTCAGGATTATTGTGTTCTCATCTCTTTGAGCATTTCTTTTACTTTTGAGCACGTTATTTGTAAAGGCACTGGTTCAATGGTTTGTCATTATTTCGAAGTTGCTCATAAATGCTTATGAATCTTCCAAAGTAATCCAATTTCACTCTAATATTCTCCTAGAAACTCACATCTTTAACTTGGTTTTCTTTAGGGACCACCCCCCATAGCTAACCTAGGAGATAGCTTAAACGGAGAGAGTCGGGAATAGGTGACATCCCCTTCTCTGAGTTCCTTGCCACCAACCACATCTTGTGGGGTTAAAGGCTTTTCCCGCTAACAGTAGGTAGGTGTAGGTGGCAAGCGATAACAGGATGAACTTCATGGAATTCTCATAGCCTATGAGATGAGGAAAGAAAGTCCAAATTTCAAAGAAGTAGCATTCAAAGCCTCAAAATCAACAAAAAAAGGAAAAGGATGGAATCGCAGCGACGATGAATCTGATGTTGAAATCGAATTAGCTCAATTTGTACGAAGACTTAAGGAGGGATCTAAGCTAAAAGGTAAGTACCCTCTTATTTGTTTCAAATGTGGAAGAATAGGTCATTACGCTGCAAAATGTCCCCATAAACATGATTGTGGTGATGAAGAGGACTCTAAAAGGATGATGTACAAAAAGAAAGAGTTTAATAAGAACTTCTTCTTCTCCAAACAAGATGAGTCTGATGAAGATGAACTTGTAGTCATCAAAAAGAAATGAACTAGAAATATGCGTCATCACAAAGAAAGTGATGATGAATCAGATGAGGAAAGTAACTATGTTGAAAGCAAAGAAACGTTATTCATGGCATTTACAAATGATGATGATTCAGAACTGGAAGATGAAGAAATGGATAGATTACTAATGAGTGCCATTGAAGAAAATGAGAATCTACGAAAGAAAATAATTTCTCTCAAAATAGAAAAAGAGGAAGCAAAAAGAAGGGAAGACTTCTTGAACAATAAGCTAAAAGAGAAGGATGATATCTGTGAAAAATGTGAGTTGGCAAAGCTCTCTAGCACTTGATAACATTCTTAATACTCAAAAATCTCAACATGACAAATCTGGAATTGGTTTCAAAGGAGAATCATCAAGCACAAAGAATAATGCAAGGAGTTATGACGACATACTCTCTTGCCATCCAAAAGAAGAAAAGTCATCTCGTCAAGAACAAAGCCCCATCTCAAAACCAAGAATTGAAGACAGAGCAACTCCAAGGAAGAATGTTGGTCCAAGCTATGGCTATTACAACAGGTACCAAACTATTTTTCTTGGGTATTGTTACTATTGTAAAAACTTTGGGCATCAAGCTAAGCATTGCAAGGCTCATAAGAATGAAGCACCAAGATTGAAAGATCAAACAAACAAACTACGTGGTCCTAAAGAGCAAGGACAAATAAAAACTTACAATTCCTTTGATCCTTTGGCTAAGTTTGATCCATCTTGCTCATTATGTAGTAATTATGATCATAATGAACAAAATTGCCCTCTCAAAGGAGAGGAAGCTAAAAGCGTAAATCTCAAAACTGATAAATGTGGCCTAGCTCTATGTGCTCATAGTGAAGAAAATAATTGGTTCGTGGATAGTGGATGCTCAAGACATATGACAGGTGACCAAAAGAAGTTTATCACATTGAACAAGAAAAATGGAAATGTATCCTTTGGAAGTGGATCCGCTAAAATCACTGGAAAAGGAACTGCTACCCTTGTCAATGGACAAGGAAAAGCTCAAAATACCTTGCTGGTAGAAGGGCTCAAACACAATCTCTTAAGTGTTAGCCAAATTTGTGACCAAGGACATAATGTTGTCTTCAGTACTAAAAATTGTGAAATAAAAGACTCATCCTCAGGAGAACTTGTGGCGAAAGGAGTAAGAACACCAGATAATGTTTACATTCTCAATAAAATCCAAGGAGATAAATGTTACATAAGTCAAACAGATGAAAGTTGGTTATGGCACAAGCGATTAGGGCATACAAGTTTTGATAACCTGGTCAAAATCAGCAAAATTAATGCAATAAGGGACATTCCAAAAATGTGCAAGCCAAATCAAGTTGTATGTGGCCCATGCCAACATGGAAAGCAAACCAGAACTAGCCACAAAACTAAGGAGTTCTCAACATCAAAACCTCTGGAAATCATTCAAGCAAATTTATGTGGGCCAACTAGAACTCCAACTCTTCAAGGTGAAAGGTACTTTGCTCTATTTGTTGATTACTATACTAGAATGATGTGGGTATATTTCATAAAATATAAATTCGAAGCATTTGAATGCTTTAAGAATCTTAAAGCTCTCATTGAAAATGAGAAAGACTCTAAGATTAAATGTCTTAGAACGGATAGAGGAGGAGAATTCACCTCAAAATAATTTGATGAATTCTGTAAATAGCATGGAATCGAAAGAGAACTCTCTGCTGCTAGGACACCCAAGCAAAATGGAGTAGTTGAAAGAAGGAACCGAACCGTTCAAGAAATGGCGAGGACAATGCTACTAGTAGCTGATTTGCAACCAAAATTTTGGAGAGAAGCAATTGGGACGGCAGTTTATACCTTAAATCGAACTCAACTAAGACCAAATAATGAAAAAACTCATTATGAATTATGGAAAGGAAGACCTGCTTCAGTAAAATATTTCAAGATTTCCAGAAGCAAATGCTTCATAAAAATAAACGATGACTCACCAGGAAAATTTGATTCTCGAGTTGATGAAGGAATATTTCTTAGATACTCCACAAGAAGCAAAGCTTACAAATGTTACAACAATCGTCTACGGAGAATAGTGGAAAGCATTGATGTGAAGATTGATGAAGGCCTTCCAGAAAAGAGAATTGAAGATCATGAAGTTGAGCCTCTCCTTGAAGAAAGTGAAGAAGAAGAACCTGAAAAACAAGAGGAGGATGGAGAACCTCAAAGTGAACCTTCACAAACTCCTTCTAAGATCAAATTTATTCAAAGGCATCATCCGGAAGAACAGGTTATCGGGAATATAGATGAAGGAATTCAAACTCGAAGAAGAATGACAAATACTCCAAGAAAATATGATGCTGCTCTATGATCTTTAATAGAACCTGAAAATTTTTCTCAAGCAAGCAAAGATCCTTATTGGATAAAGGCCATGGAAGAAGAAATGTCTTAAATCGAAAAGAATGAGACCTGGGAGCTGGTACCTCGCCCAAAAGATAAAAATATAATTGGAACAAAATGGGTATTCAAAAACAAGATGAATGAGGATGGACAAATCATCAGAAATAAAGCCAGACTTGTCTGCAAGGGATACTCGCAAATTGAAGGAATTGACTTCGAAGAAACCTTTGCACCAGTAGCTCGATTGGAAGCCATAAGAATGCTTTTGGCATTTACTTGCTCAAAAGGATTCAAGGTTTATCAAATGGATGTAAAATCAATATTTCTGAATGGAAATCTCAAGGAAGAAGTTTACATGGAGCAATCAGAAGGATTTGATCTTTTTTGGTTTTCAAACTCATGTATGCAAGCTAAAAAAAGCCTTAAATGGATTAAAACAAGCCCCTAGAGCATGGTATGCAAAGTTGGATCACTATTTGCTACAAGAATGTTTCAAAAAGGGAGTAGCAAGTAGCAATCTCTACATAAAGATGGACAAAGAAAAACTTTTGATCACTCTTGTATACATTGATGATCTAATCTTTGTTAGCAATGATGATGAGATGAGCCATGAATTTGCTCTAAATATGTCCAAAAGATTCGAAATGTCAATGATTGGTGAGCTGTCTTACATTCTTGGGCTACAAATATCTCAAACCTCTGCAGGCATGTTTATATCTCAAGAAAAATATCTTAAAGGCATGCTCAAAAGATATGGGATGGAAGATTGTGCACCAATGAGCACACTAATGACCACCAATTATAAATTAGGTAAAGATGATGATACCCCTCTCATAGATGCAACTCTTTACATGTCAATAATTGGAGCTCTCCTATACTTAACTGCTACAAGACAAGATATTATGCAAGCAGTAGGAATGGTAGCAAGATTTCAGTCAAGTCCTAAACAATCCCATCTAGCAGCTGTGAAGAGAATTCTCAGATGTCTGAAAGGAACGACTAATTTCAGTCTTTGGTATCCTAAGAGTTCAACTCTTATTGTGACAGCTTACTCTGATGTTGGTTGGGCCAGAAGCGTGGATGATCGAAAAAGTACCAGTGGAAATGCATTCTTTATGGGAGATTGTCTTATATCTTGGCTTAGCAAAAAACAATCATCTATATCCCTTTCTACAGCTGAAGCTGAATATATAGCTGCTGCTAATTGTTGTACACAAATACTATGGATGAAGGAAGCCTTGAAAGATGTCAACATACAAACTAAGCAACCAATTACTATTTTTTGTGACAACACTAGTGCCATCAGCCTTTCAAAGAATCTAGTGATCCACTCTAAGACCAAACATATTCCAATCAAATACCACTTTCTCCGTGAACAAGTTGCTAAACAAAATATCAAGTTGGAATATGTCAATACAAAAGAGCAAATTGCAAATATCTTTACAAAACCCCTTCCACAAGAAGCATTTGAGTATCTTCGCCAAAAGATGGGGGTCATTGCTCTTGCATCACAATAAAACAAGCAACATGTCGGGGAGAGCGGCATGATAAGGGAAGCACATTGATACCCCATTGCCATTGATGTCAAAGGGGGAGAAGAAAAATAATATTGCCATACAATGATAAAGGGGGAGATTGTTAAGCGAGGTTGTCCTTGATGGCAATAGGATGTTAGATGATGATGAATGACCATGGTTGAGATGATTATTTGGACAATGGAGGACTACATGAAAAAGCCTACACTCCTCTGCCCTACCTCCATTTATGCTCCTATAAATGACCAGTCACAATAAAAAACTTTTTTCACCATCATAAAGTCAATCTTTCTGAATGAGTCTTATACCATCTGAAATAGAACAGTTTCCTCTTTCCAACGAGCCCTCACATGCCTCCAAATTCCTAGTAGTTAAAGAGAAATTGATTTTTAATGGTATATACCCATAACATAAATTCCAGCCGACCTATTCCTATTTTACACGTCGGCCTCCTTTCATAAACATGCCCCTTCAAACATGACCACTATATATACACATGTTTGGACTTCTTTTTGGTCATCCTTTTTCGGTGAAGTAAGCACAACAATTGCAGTTGGTCACAACTCGTGAACAGAAAGAAGGAAAAGGACTCGGAAACTGATCAAACACATCTCCAAAAAAGTGCGAGGTACAGTTTACTCCTTGTAAACTAGGGCACCGAAGTAAGGGACTGTGGTGACTGTGTTACATTTCGACTGTGGTGACTGTGTTACATTTCGACTATGGCTCTAAATTTCGGACTGTGGCTACAATTGATTGGGCGGCTCTCTCAAATCTAGTGCAGTCCCACTTTATTAGCTCGGATCTGTCTATATTACAGTGGCTCAAAATTTCAATTAGCTCAAATCTTTCTATATTACAGTGGCTCAAAATTTCAGTAAGCTCGGATTTGTCTTCCAGTAGCTCGGACTTCTTAACCAGAATTACATTGCAAGTGCACTTCCCGTTTAGGCTTCCTATGGTACTTTGCAGAGATTGGTTGAGATAGTGAACTATGATCATTACATAGTGTATCTAGAACTCGGTTCTAGGACTGTGGCATGGGTTTCTAAAGTTGTCTCTCAGTATTCAAATTAAGTGATCTCCATGGACTGTAAAGGACTAAACAGTAGTGTCATTTGTACAATGGTAGTGCTCTTGTAGAACCCTCCTTTGGACAGTGAAGAAATTTCTCTTGAACAGTGGGATTGTTAAAGTGAAGCCCAGTAATTGAAGTCAACACAGTGAAGCAAAGTGATCTTGGAATTGAAGTCAACACAATACAGCAAGTTGATTGAATAGTAAAAAATATGTCAATGACATTCAAGTCAGTTCTATTCACATTCTCTATTAAAAGAAGTCAAAGGATTGGTGTCCTTGGAGTAGGAGCTCCTAAACACAAGGTTGGTGCCTTGAGAAGATAGGGTTGAAGCCCTAGAGGTCAGAGCCTCATCAAAGTCCAATTTGGTGTTTGGCAACAAGTTGGTGCCTGATTCATTGAAGGGTTGGTGCCCTCACACATCTATTGTACTCAATTATTTGAAAAATGATTGAAGTTCTTATTAATCCTTAATAATAATATTATTATACACCTCTCCGTTTTTTAATTGTGAAGCATCTAACTAGCGAAAATTAACAATTGAAAAGAAATATTGATTCACCCCCCTCTCGGTATTTCCAACATATGTGGGACATCTTGTGTTAGAGCCGAAGGCCATTTTGGAGACTAGAGAAAGGAAGCTGAGGAGCAGGACCATCAGGGAATACTTGGTACGCTGGAGGAACTTACCCGATGAGGATGCCACTTGGGAGGGTGAGCACATACTTCGGCATCCAGCATTGCAGTTTCTTGGGGACAAGCGACATTTGGGATGTTAGAACTGTAATGTTCCTTCCTAGGTTAATTTCCTTGAATTTAATCTCACAATTTTGACAATTTTGACTACTATGGGACCCACGAAATTCTTGGGCCAAGATATAGGAGATGGAGGCCGAAATCATTTTGTTAGTGGAATGAGGGGGCCACACCCACATGAAATAGTAAATATGTACTCCTTGGGAGGAAAAGTCAATGTTGCTAAGGTAGGAGGTCGAAATACTTGGTGGAGAGGGGCCACATGGAGAAGGCAAGTCAAATTATAAGTAGAAGCCTAAAGGAGCCTAGCAGCTATTGGGGTCTTTTGTCAATCACACATTTCTCTTGTTGCTCAAGCTACTTAGCCGGGTCACAGTGTTGTTCAGTGCAGAGCTTTCCAAGGAGAGAGCTCACCCTTCTTTCGGTAGACTACGAGTGCCACCCTAGGGAGGTAAGATTGTGCCTATTTGGAGGGGAGATTAGAGGAGCTCAAGGTGTATCATACAGCCTTTCTCTCAGCCAGTTTTGTGCTCCAAGAGGACGCAATAAAGGACCACGTAGCACTTATTTCAACTATCTTCCGGGTGGCATTGGCCAAGAGAAGTTTTGCATAGTCGCTCCACAGGAAGACCAACCTATGTGAGGAGTTTGGGGGCTGGAGATTGCTGCTTTGAAGTAGAACAAAATCTACTCACACAGGGCCTGCACAAGAGCCACTTTCTGGGCACACGTGGGAGTTTGGGGGGAGAGTTTGGGGGCTGGACAGTGCTGAGAAAATTGAGAACTTCTGGGAGGTGAAACTCAGCGTTCTTGAAGTGATTGGAGGGCTATTACAGGGAGATTGCAAACAGGCCGTATTTTCCGGCCAGTGGAGGACGTGGTAATTGAGGCCAATTTTTAGAGGTCAGAACTAGGCCAAACCTTTTCTGGGTTTTGGTGGGTTTATTGAGAGGAGCCTGGCGCTAATTTTGCAGAATTTTCTGCGCACCAGAGGTGGGTCTTTCAGCAGTATCTTTCCAGCAGACAGTGCAGTTTTCCAGGACAACGCAAGGCATATTTGGAGCAGCTCACTCTCTCATATAGACGTTGTATTTCCTTACCTAGGTCTTGTCAAGCTTGCCATTGAGGCAAGCCCAGGTGCATTTCTTCCATACCATTGTACTATTGCTCCAAGTATTTAATAAAATGGCTCAATTGAATGGTGTTTTTGGAGATTTCATGGGTGTTCACTTATTTTTGTGAATTTTGTGGTTGCATATCAGTTTTTGCTTTGCTTATCACTGTTTTTCCTAATTATGGAATATTACAGCCACTCAAACCCACCCAATCCCATGATCCAAGGAAGCAAGGCACATGCAATACAACTGGAGAGCAAGATATCAAGATCAATAGCAAATCTGAAGCAGGTCCTAGCGTGTGAAACGATCACCACTCACCTAGGAGGGGCATTTAATGCCCTGCAGCATTGCCTCTTGTCACATGTGTAACGTGTGGAGCAATACATTCTAAGTCTCAATGCAAAGGGAGAGATAACTCAGGCATGGGAACTATGGAGCCATGAGCTCTACGTAGAAGGAAGACCCCATCCTGCAATCATGAAGTTAGTTGGGCGACCGTGGTGCATTTGTTGTCATTTTGCTTTGGTGTGCATGGAATGACAGAGGCATTAAGAAGGGTCTGGCCCTGGGATCCCCTTCCAGATGCATATCCTATTTATATATTCATGGCATTCCTTTGTACTGTTGACTGGGCAGAAAGGTAACTCCGAAGCTTCATAATCAGCATTATGATCAGAATTTGCAGAGGATAACAGACTTGGGACAGTGTCTCCAATAATCAAAAAGCATGGCAGCTCATGAAGGAAGCAAGAAGAGGTTCTCAGCAGCACAGGATGCAGAGGTATTCAACCTCCAAGAGCAGCAAATGGCCCTCAGTCTGCACACAGAGCAACTAGCAGTGGAGCTCACATCCACCATGAGGATAATGATTGACCACCGAATGTTGATTTAGAGAAAGACCGATCAAATTGACAGATTGAGAAAACAATTAGAGGGATTGCAGCTGAAAGAATCTTGTACTTTCCTGTCTGCAGCACCGACAGCATCCTCGGCCAACTTGGTTTGCCCCCTCCTGTGGCACCACTTGATTTGAATATCACAGCTCCCTTGGTAATTCTTGACACAGACAAAGTTTTTTCTAGTAGCATGTAGCCTAATAAACCGATATGAAAGCAAAATGTTGCAAGTATAGAAATGTTTTTTACAGAGAATTTACTTACAGACATCCAAGGAATTTTGGTTTTTTGTCCTAGTTAGGAGAACATGATAAAAGCAGGCCATCTGTAGGAAGGTTAATGAAAATCTGGCTCTGTAAACACTATTGTGTAATCATACTCTGTGGCCAACTCAAAATTTGATAATACAATCTAGCAGTTACTGTTAAAGAAATAAAAGAGAATAAGTAACTTTATAATTTTTATAAAGTTAAATCTAATTTAAAAGTGACTTAAGTGATAAAGTTACTAAAGTGACTTTATAAAGTTATAAAGTCAAATCTAATTTTAAAGTGACTTTAAGTGATAAAGTTACTAAAGTTAAAGTGATTTTAAATAAAGTCAATATAAAATTAGAAAGGAAAAAGTGACTTTGGAAATAAAAGACTAAGTGGGTCTTTATTAAAGTGGGGTGAATTAAAAAATGAAAAGTGAGATTTAAATGAGCATTTAATCTCAGCCCTAGATCTCAATCTATCTCAGCCATTGGATTTAGGGATTCCCCAAAAGTCACTTAGGGTTAGGTTAAAGGAGGAAAAGGAGGAAAAGGTCATTCATTCTTTCATGAGCAGATTGGGAGAAGGAGAGCAAGAGAGCAAGAGAGATTTCTGGGCAGTGAGGAGAAGGAGACAGCAGCTTGGCACACATTCCAAGACAGCAGTTCAGCAAGTCCGTACAGCAGAGTTTGGCACACATTCCAAGGCAGTTTTTGGCACGATTTTCTAGAAGGCCGTACGGCAGCCTTTTGGCACGATTCGAAGTGATGCGAAATGGTTCCCTAACCTGATTTCGAGCGGCAAAGTGGATTGATTTAGCCTGGTCGAAATGACCGTCTACAATGAAATCATTACAGCCACCGTTACCATAATCGAGCGGTCCTCTGACAAGTTTCTGCTTGTCTTTAGCCGCAATTTCGAAGTCCGTCTGGCTTTGACATTATTCTTTACATTTTTAGCCACGAATTTACCAGTGGGCACATCTTTCTTTGCATTTGTGCAGATTTTAGACAACGAAATGTCTGTACGGCATTTATTGCTGGTCTGTTTTGTTGTTTACACATTTTTCGAGGTGGTGGTAAAGCACGAAAAACGAGATAAGTTGTATAAGTTTACTTGCTGATTTTTCTGAATATTTCTCTCACTGTAAAAAGCATTTTTCAGAAATAAGAAGGAGCTCTCAAACTGGTTTTCCCCAAGAGTTGTAGGGGGTTTTTCCAGGGTCACCTTGACCAAAAATACTGAGTTATGATGTGTTGAATAACTGTTTGTTACTGCTGTTATTTTATTTCTGCATTTACAGCATTCTGAAAAATTTCCAGAATTTGTGTTTTCAGCAAAATTTATTTTTCCAGTTGTTGAATGTATGGTTATGGGAAAGGGCATTTAACGATTTTGGAGTAATAAGGCGAAAACTGAAAACCGGGGTGGGAAACAAAATTTTCTACATGGTATCAGAGATTGAGTGCTGAAGGGCAGTTTGGGACAGCAAGGAAGAAAATTACAGCTTGCTGATTTTTCACTCGGAAAATTCCAGCAAGCTGATTTTTCACAAACAGCAGATTTTTACCTTTACTACAGCAGTGTTATTTTTCAGTTTTAGGACAGCAGGATGTCATTGGGACCGAGGGTGGAGGATAGGTTGGATGGGCATTCCAACTACAGCATTTGGAAGGAGAGAATGCAGAGTATCTTTGAGGAGGCAGAAGTCCGGGACATTATGGTACATACCACACAGAACCCTGTGAATGTGCCTACTGATGCTACTCAGTTGGCAGCATATAATAAAAAGAACAACAAGGGTAAGAGGCTGATTCTAGACGGAATCAAAGACCATTGCATTCCTCATGTGAGAGGAAAGAGAAATGTTCATGAGATGTGAACAGCATTGTCCAATCTCTACCAGAGTACCAATGAGAACCGGAAAATGGTCCTGAAGGAGAAGATGAAGACCATTAAGATGGGCAATGATAGTGCAGCTGGATATCTCACAAAGATTACTAATGTGAGAGATGAGTTGGCAGCGATTGGAGAGGCCATTCCACCCACCGAGTTGGTGCGGATTGCAGTGAATGGTCTCCCCCGTTCATGGATGAACTTTGCTGATGGAGTTTGTGCACGTGAGACCCTTCCCACATGGGAGAGGTTTTGGGATGATTGCATTCAGACAGAGATCAGGAAAGGTCAGCTTGGGGCATCCAAGCCAGTTGAGCAGGATGAGGATGTAGCACTGTTGGCAGGACGCAAGAAAGGCAAGGGGAAGAAGCAGGCTTCCACAAGCAATGGTGGGGGCAAAGGCAAAGGTAAAGGTAAACAGGATAACTCACAGAAGGACTATTCCAAAGTGAAGTGTTGGAATTGTCAGAAGATGGGACACTATGCAGTTGTGTGTCCGGAGAAGAAGAAGAAGAAGGGGAAGAACCAGAGCATGGCAGCTTCAGCGGAGGTTGAGGACTTTGCAGATCGCTTTGACCGGGAGTTTGGGTTCATTGCGTGTGAGTCTTCTAGTGCAGGATTATCTGCCATAGAGGTTCAGAGGGAGCATGCATTTCCCTCGATTAGCGGAGCATCTTCGGGTATCTGGTATGTGGGCAGTGGGGCTTCACGTCACATGACAGGAGTCCGTGAGTACTTCTCAGAGCTTTCAGAGAGTGGCACTGATGTAGAGGTAGTACTCGGTGATGACAGAGTTGTTAGAGCAGTCGGTGTGGGAACATTGACATTTCAGAGGGAGTCCAAATCTCCCTTGAAGGTGTCAGATGTTCTTTATGTGCCAGGGATGAGGAAGAACCTCATATCCGTCTCAGCTTTGGAGGACAGAGGATATGAGATACTATTCAGGGGAGGGCAGGTGTTGATGTATCCCAGGGGCACTCCAGCTGATTCAGCTAGAGTGATAGGTGTACGCCATGCAAAGGTGTACAAGTTTGCATTTCAGTCCCTTTTGGCATTGAGCAGTAGTACCGACAACAGAGCTAGTAGTTCTGAGCAGTGTGAGATTTGGCACCGCAGGATGGGGCACATGCATCATGGAGCCTTGAGGACTTTGCGGGAGATCACTACAGGTGTGCCAGAGTTCAGTACCGATCACTTTGATACTTGCAGAGGATGTGCGATGGGCAAGTTTGCCAAATCCCCTTTTCCCAGCAGTGACAGCAGAGCGACTGGGATACTTGATTTGATTCATTCAGATGTGAGCGGTCGGATGTCTCATGTTTCCTTGAGTGGATATGAGTACTATGTGTTATTCATTGATGATCACTCCAGGAGGACCTGGATTTATTTCTTGAAGACCAAGAGTGAGGTCTTCAAGCGGTTTCAGGAGTTCAGAGCTCTTGTGGAGACACGGACAGGTCGGAAGATCAAGTCCCTGAGGTCGGACAATGGAGGAGAGTACACCCTTGGAGAGTTTGTTGACTATTGTGCGGAGGCAGGCATTAGGAGGGAGCTCACTGTTCCTTACAACCCCCAGCAGAACGGGGTTGCGGAGAGGAAGAACGGATCCATCGGAGGGGCTGCCAAAGCCATGTTACATGATCAGGGGTTGCCATTGTTTTTGTGGGCAGAGGCCTGCAACACAGCTGTTTACTTGCAGAACAGGAGTCCGCATCGTGCCTTGGGTCACATGACTCCGGAGGAGGCTTTTTCTGGGAAGAAGCCTGATATGGGTCATCTTCGTATCTTTGGGTGCATGACATACTCCTACATACCCAAGGAGAAGAGGACCAAACTAGAGCCCACCGCAGAGAAGGGTATCTTTGTGGGCTACGGTGAGACCTCCAAGGCCTTTCGGATTTACATTCCTGCGCAGAGGAAATTTGTTGTCAGACGAGATGTGAAGTTCGAGGAGGACAGGGCCTTTAGGAGGTCACGGGAGTTAGAGTATCTGGATCAGCCAGACCCTCAGCAGCAGTTGAGTCAGTCGCAGGGATCCAGTGGGCAGGGATCAGGAGGATCCGGAGGTACATCTATGGCGATGTCAGGTCCGTCAGTGGGGAGTGGCTCGCAGAGTCAGAGGGGTGGAGCTATGGGCAGCATGCAGAGCAGTCCACAGAGCAGTTCACTGGGGAGTCCACTGATGGACAGTTCACACGGTACCTCAGCATCTACAGGTTCAGGTGCAGGCAGGAGGACCGCAGACAGACAGTCAGGAGTTCAGGCTCCTGATGGTGAGGAGGAGGAGTTTTATTCTCCGGCGGGAGAAGTGCACTCAGGGAAGAGGAAGCCCAAGTGGCTTCAGGACACCTTGAGAGATGCCACATCTGTTGCTGAGCCTAAGAGGCCGGTCAGAGAGAGCAGACCACCTGAGAGGTTTTGTAGCTATATGGCAATGGCTACCAGCATCCTTGACTCTGAGCCTTCTAGCTATGAGGAGGCAGCTAGCCAGCAGGTCTGGAGAGAGGCCATGCGGGAGGAGTATTCTTCTATCATGAAGAATGATGTTTGGGAGGTGGTGCCGAGGCCTGAGGGCAAATCCGTGGTTACTTCCAGATGGCTTTACAAGGTAAAGCATGCTGCAGATGGCAGCATTGAGAAATTCAAAGCAAGGTTTGTGGCTAGAGGGTTCTCCCAGGTAGAGGGAGTTGATTATGAGGAGACCTTCGTTCTCGTGGCTCGATATACTTCGATTCGCTCCATCATATCGATAGCAGCAGAGATGGGTTGGAAGATCCACCGGATGGATGTGAAGACCGCATTTCTCAATGGCTTCATACAGGAGGAGGTGTACATTGAGCAGCCACAGGGCTTTGAGGTGCATGGGAAGGAGTCCCATGTGTGCAGACTAAAGAAGGCCCTTTATGGCCTGAAGCAAGCTCCCAGAGCTTGGTACTCCAGGATAGATACATACTTGCAGAAGATGGGTTTCACAAAGAGTGAGGCGGATCCGAACCTTTACTATATTGTGATAGGTGAGGAGCCTCTCATTCTGGTGCTGTATGTGGATGACTTAGTCATTACAGGTGCAGAGAGACTCATAGAGCACTGCAAGAGAGATCTTGCGGCGGAGTTTGAGATGAAGGACATCGGCTTGATGCATTACTTTTGGGTTTGGAGGTGTGGCAGGAGGAGGGGCATTTCTTCCTGGGACAGGGGAAGTATATTGTGGACATCCTTGGCAGATTCCACATGGAGGATTGTAGACCCATGTCGACATCGATGATCACCAACTGGAAGAAGCTTCATGCTTCGGATTCCGAGTTGGTGGATCCCACATTGTACAGACAGTTGATTGGTTCCTTGATGTATTTGGTCAACACTAGACCAGATATTTGTTTTGCAGTCAACACGATGAGTCGGTTTATGTGTGAGCCTAGGAAGGTTCACTGGGTGGCTGCAAAACACATTTTGCGATACTTGCAGGGGACAGTGGATTATGGTCTGGACTACAGGCAGGGGGATGGAGTGAGATTGGCAGGTTACACTGATTCTGATTGGGCAGGTTGTGCTTCTGATAGGAAGAGCACTTCAGAGTGTTGTTTTGGGTTGGGTTCGGCAGTGGTGTCATGGTTCAGCCGAAAGCAGCAGTCAGTAGCATTGAGTTCAGCGGAAGCAGAGTATATGGCAGCCAGTCTAGCTAGTTGTGAGGCCATCCGGCTTCGCAAGATGTTGTTTGGCTTATTTGGTCAGCCGTTGAGACCTTCAGTGATTTACTGTGATAATCAGAGTTGCATTAAACTCACGGAGAATCCAGTATTTCATGACAGGTCAAAGCATATCGGGATCAAATATCATTTCATCAGAGACTATGTTCAGAAAGGAGCTGTGAAGCTTGAGTATATTCCCACTGATGAGCGGGTTGCAGATATTCTTACCAAAGCCTTACCACGGGGCAAGCATGTCTACTTCAGAGACAAGATGGGTGTGGTGAGGAACACCTTCCTCGGTAAGAGGGAGTGTTGAAATTTGGTACCGGAGGACCGGTGGTTCCCTAAGGCTTTGATCTTTGGCCTAGGGAAAAGTGTCCAAAAGAATTTAATTTTTCTCCTAAAGTAACTTTATAATTTTTTATAAAGTTAAATCTAATTTAAAAGTGACTTAAGTGATAAAGTTACTAAAGTGACTTTATAAAGTCATAAAGTCAAATCTAATTTTAAAGTGACTTTAAGTGATAAAGTTACTAAAGTTAAAGTGACTTTAAATAAAGTCAATATAAAATTAGAAAGGAAAAAGTGACTTTGGAAATAAAGACTAAGTGGGTCTTTATTAAAGTGGGGTGAATTAAAAAATGGAAAGTGAGATTTAAATGAGCATTTAATCTCAGCCCTAGATCTCAATCTATCTCAGCCATTGGATTTAGGGATTCCCCAAAAGTCACTTAGGGTTAGGTTAAAGGAGGAAAAGGTCATTCATTCTTTCATGAGCAGATTGGGAGAAGGAGAGAAAGAGAGCAAGGGAGATTTCTGGGCAGTGAGGAGAAGGAGACAGCAACTTGGCACACATTCCAAGGCAGCAGTTCAGCAAGTCCGTACAGCAGAGTTTGGCACACATTCCAAGGCAGATTTTGGCACGATTTTCTAGAAGGCCGTACAGCAGCCTTTTGGCACGATTTCCAAGAGGCCGTACAGCAGTTTCAGCACAGATTTCGAGGCAGCAAAGGGGCTGGTTGATTTGGCACAAATTTCGAGGCAGGTCGTACAGCAAGTGGCTGTACCGTTGCACGAAAATCGAGGCAGATTCCATACAGCAAGTTTCTGCTGTCTTTTGGCACGAATTTCGAGGTCCGTACAGCAGCATTTATTGTTGTTTTGGCACAGATTTCGAGGTGGCTATACCGCTGCATTTATTGCAGATTTTTGGGCACGAAAAACGAGGAAATCCGTACAGCATTTATTGATGTTCCTGTTTTGCTGTTTGCACATTTTCCGAGGTGGTGGTTAAGCACGGAAAACGAGATAAGTTGTATAAGTTTACTTGCTGATTTTTTTGCTGAATATTTCTCTCACTGTAAAAAGCATTTTTCAGAAACAAGAAGGAGCTTTCGAACTGGTTTTCCCCAAGAGTTGTAGGGGGTTTTTCCAGGGTCACCTTGACCAAAAATTTCTGAGTTATGATGTGTTGAATGACTGTTTGTTACTGCTGTTATTTTATTTCTGCATTTACAGCATTCTGAAAAATTTCCAGAATTTGTGTTTTCAGCAAAATTTATTTTTCCAGTTGTTGAATGTATGGTTATGGGAAAGGGCATTTAACGATTTTGGAGTAATAA
>JAXQQM020084960.1:0-26782 GCA_034641835.2 Pinus albicaulis
TATAAAGGTAAGTATTACACTAGCTGCCATGAGTTCTACATATCAAACACAATCAAATGGTCAAACAAAAATAGTTAACAAATGTTTTTAAGGTTATCTACAATGTTACTCTTTAGAAAAGCAATATTAATGGATGAAGTGGGTTCGTCAAGGAAGAATGGTAATATGATACTACCTATCACACATCTACTAAAATTTCCCCATTTAAGGCCCTTTATGGATATCCAACTCCTAGTATCTCATACTTTTTGCAAGATAAGTCCAAAGTATAGAAAACAGAGTCACATATGGAAAATACTAAAGAAACTTTGAAAATTATTATGGAAAACCTTCAAATGACATGAAACATGATAAAACAACAAGGGGAACAACATTGAAGTGAAAGATAATTTGAGGAGGGTAATTGGGTATTTTTTAGATTATAGCATTATAAGCAATCTTCATTCAAGAAAAAGAAGAATAAAGAATTAGCTCAAAAATGCAATGTGGAAAATTCGAAGTAGGGATTAAATTGGCAAGGGTCCAAAAGTTGAAATACTCGATAAAGTTGGGAGATTTTTGAAAAAGTCGGCAAAAAGTCAGCAAAACTAAAAAAATACAAAAATATTCATTTTTTGAAAAAATCCTGATTTTTTCAAAAAAATTAAAAAATTATTAAAGAAACTCCCTCACTCAAGATTTTTTCGAAAAAGTTGGAAAAAAGTCAGGACTTCGAGGATAAAATCGCGACTTTTTCAGGGATGAAAAAGTCGGCAAAAATTCGGCCAATAAAGTCGGCTCCGAGAAAGATTCGGGATTTTTTCAAAAAGTCGGGACTTTTTGCCGACTTTTTCCACACTGCAAAACTGTTATGGACCTAAACAATTATTCATAGGATTGCACAAGTGGTATAGAAGTTATATTTTCCTTCTTCTTGCATTCATAAGTTTTTTCTTGTATCTTGCCTAAAAAAGGTTTTGGGAAAAAAAATGCCAATGTAAATAGAACTTCCAAAATTAGATGAAGAATGAAAGTTGATTCTTGAACCACAAAAAAGTTATAAATAAACATTCTGTATCTCTTTGACATATAACCATTATGAAGTACCTAATCAAGTGGAAGAATATTCCTCTAGAAGAAGGTACATGATAAAATGATCAATTCGTGATGAAATACCCACGGCTAAAGGGTTCGTTTGAAGTTTTGACAAAGGTTTTGTTATATGTTTTATATAACGCGCGGCGGAATAGTTTTATTGTTTGTTAAGGTCCCACACAGTGATCAAATTTGAAGGGCAGGTCCGAATTTCAATTAGAAGGGCATATATCTATGTCGCCCTTCCATAATGAAAAGCTTTTAAAAAAAAAATTTCAATTGACCACAATAAATTATTTTTACATTTCATTTTCAGAAAGACAAAACCATCAATCTTTATATTAATAAAAGACTATTACATATACAACAATGAAGAAGGCTCCATCTTTCATTGCTTAAATATCTCATTGGCAATGTCAACATAAGTCTTGAAGACACTATTATAAGATTTTGGATACATACCACCGGGATATAGGAGATTCTTATGTGTCAGATTGTGTAATGCAATTTTGACTTTGTCTCACAAGGAGCAGCAGCATGGAGGTCTGGATTTTTCTTATAGAAATTTATTATTATTATTTGAAACGTTGTTTATAGATATGAATAAAACAATGAAATTATGAGCATGGTGGACAATTAGTCAAGCTCATGATGCCAAACCATGATGATGTAAGTTTGGAATTTAACATTTTTACATGTTAAAGACAAATAGTCAAAATCACCGACAACTTAGTATGCCATAATTAATAATCATTCCCTGTTCACTTTTGTTAATAGGTTTATGTCACACGATGATGCAGGGGCATTAGGCACTAGCCAGCAATGTAAGAGGTTTTGTCCACATGTTGTGGCTAGGAGGGTTCGAAAACATTTGAGTTGTAACAGCTAGGTGTCAATACCTCAGCTGACTGTATTACTTAGACTAGTTAGAGTTGTAGGAGTCGAACAGTTTCAGTTAGTTTAATTATTATAATTAGACCTTTTGATTTCTAGAATGGTCCTCTCAGAGGAACCAAAGAGCCATATGTTATGTATATAAATTGTAATTCCTCGGATGAATAAAAGTAGAGAGGGAAGAGGAGAGTAGAGAGGGGATTTCTGCAATAAACCTCTGTGTGTGAAAAATTGTTTCCAGTTAAATGATTTCCAAGCTTAGTTGCCATTGAATTATCTCGAACTGCTAATTGTGAAGAATTGTTTAACTTTGAGGTGATTGGGTACTGATAATTCCATTCTTCTGTCTTTGAATTCCCGTAAATTGTTGGATAACCCTGTGAAGTCACCCCACCTGAAGGCAAGGTCTGTGTAGAGAACCGGGGTCGTGAACACTGTTCAAATATAAAAAATCCCGCTTAATAAAGAGACAATATTGTTGTGATTTCAGAACCTGACCCGAGGATTGGACATGAATTAACAAACAAAAGGATAGCGGAACCAGACTTACACCCGTGGTCAAGCCCTGTACCAAAACCACGAGCGGAATCACAAAAGCAGGTTGCCCATATCGCACTGCTTTTGCGGAGTAGGCGGTATTTCCTATTCGCGATCGATTCCATAGGGAATGCGACACGTGGCGAAGTGACCCCCGGAAAACCACCGTTTAACCCGCGCCATCGCATGTTAAATCCCGACGTTGGAAGCCGAGCAAAATTGCCAAGAGTCGTTGATTTGGAGAAGGGCCATCGGACGATGGTTGCACGTTGAACTTGCCCGGAGGTTAAATAAGGTGTGCGGAGGATAGCCAGGTACGATACGAGTGTTTGATTGGTTATTGATATATATAGGTGGGGCCGGAGTATAATGAAATTTTTTAATTAAACGATTGGCGGATAATTAGCATAAGTCTAGAGCGTGATTGTTGTAAGGCCGGGTGGTGAAATATAGAGCCGAAAGTTCATTACAAGTTATTTATTTAAAAAGAAACGTGGAGTATAAATACAAAGTGTTGAAAGTTAAACATTGGTTATAAGGCTTGGAGATAATATAAATTTGGGAATATAAATTAAAGTCCAACCATTGTGGATAGTATTTATTTATTAAATTCTACGAATTTGATAAATAAACCCGAAGAAAGAAGAAGTCAATTAAGACTCAGGCTGGAGGAAAAGAACGGGGTAAACCAAGGGAAAATGTTGACAGAGCGATTGTAGACACACCAGCTCTCCTTAGGGGTCCAATTTCAGTTTTTTTGTGTCACACGATGATCTCTCTTCTCTGGCATTTACTTGTATTGAAGATCACTATTCTAGGAATAAGGAGTTATTTTCTCCAAAAATAACCCTAGCCAAACATTGACAATGCATCAAGGATATCTTTTTATGCTTCATAAGTACATATGTTCTACTTCTAAATCATTTCTTGGAAGTGGTTGTTTTGCTGGAAATTATTCACCAGTTGGTTTCATACCAAAGTCTTTTTCTCATTTTCAGCATCCAATACATGAAAAGATAATGGTTTAAAACAACATAAATATTTGAAATTTTGCAAGAATTGTCTGGCACACTTTGAATATGAATTTTGAAGTCAAGTGCATGATGCTGTATAGGATCAAGCGTCATTTTGAATACCAAATGTTTCACAAGAAACTTCTCAACATGCTACCCTGCAGTAAGGATTAAATGACAATATTGCATCAACTATTTCCATAATAAAAGTGCACCTCGGCCATAAGACTAAACAACTACAAATGTTGTAGATCTAACAAGACCACACAATCAAATGTATTCCACAAGGCCAATACCGTATGAAAAATGAAAAGGAGTTTGCAACCAAAAATACCTTAGGCAACTAATTCAATTAGATACACCAAACCATCAGCAAAAAGGAAAACTAGCCTACTTGGCCCCAATATTTTCAACTGGGTCCTCTAATTCAACCAATAAAAAGGCCAAAACCATAGCATTGAGATACATTTCATTACACCGTCAATAACAATAAAATTTGACTCAGCCATAACCCTTTCCTTTTATTGTTGTGAAAATATTTATGCATTACTCTAATGTGGCTAGTCCATAGGCCAAGTAGACCACCGGGTAACAAATATGTTTCCTTTCACCTTTGAGTTTTCAAATTATGCCTACCAAATATAAGACATTTAAGAGGGGGAACTAATACAACGTTAAAAAGAAAACCAGAGCACACATCTACAAATTACCTCCTTAGCTACTGTCACACCATCATTAACTATTTTTGGAGAACCATGCTTGCTCTCCAAGACAACATTTTTCCCTTCGCCCCAAGGGTGACTCCAACAAGATCAGCAAGTTTGTTCACACTGCCTGCAAGACAAATTGACAATGCTTTCAGTAAGTGTGAATGTTACACCATTTTTTGGTCATCTAACTTATTATCATTAGATGGACCCAAGTACACCATGTAAGACCAGTTTTACCCTAAGTAAAACCACTTTCACTATGTTAGAACAGGAAACCCCAAAAGGAAATATTAAACAAACCCATATTTGTTTGATTTTCCTCATGGAATAATTAATTAAACCATAATTTAATTATTATTCCCAGTCATGTTTAACCCAAAATCAAAGAAATTAATTAGATAAACCTTTATTTATCTTATTATTTTCTAGGAATAATTATTTAAATCTTATTTAGATAATATTCCTTGTTAAATATGACCAAATCACCCACAAATAATTAAATAAATCATTATATATTTGATTATCTTCCAACCACTTCCTTAAAAAGATAAATAAATCATTTATTTATTTATTTTTGACTAATCAAGGGATTTGACCCAAGTCAAAGACCCTTTCCCTCCAACAAATATAATAAAATATTCCATAAAAGGTAGATCTAGATTTCGTTAACATTATTTTAATCGTGCACCAAGATCTAGAATGACCCAATATTTTGTTATAAATAGGAGGGTTTTCCCCATCATTCTTCACCTTTTGTTGCCTATTAGATCACTCTGGATCTATACACTTGGTCACCATTTTCTGCCATTTTTCTCCCTTTGAGCTCTATTCTTTTGCATTGGGTTTTCTACATCAACTAGAGAGAGAAAGCTTAGATCTGAAGTGCTGAGGACTACAAAGAACCCATCCCATTGAGGAGAGTTGGATACACCTTCTTGTTTTCCTCCCAGGTGCCCTGTAATATAAAAATTCTTTCAAAAAATTGCGTTCTTGTCTTGTCTGTTGGATGCATGGAGCAAACCCTTTACTTTACTGCTTAATGTCTTTCCATTTATAGATCTGGTTGTTGCAGCATTTTTATTACTAACCACAGATCTGAAGATATTTGGCAGCCACTATTGTTGTTAGGGCTATTAGTTATGCGTAGCTAAAGTGGTCCTTTTTCGTACACTTCGACGAAGGATTCATACTAACAAATGGCGACTCCACACATGTTTATAATTACGACCGCTGTCGTTTTTCATATTCCTGCATATCCAGCTACTTCAGACCCTAGGGTTTCTTTTCAGCTGTTTATTTTTCCTATTTTTATGTCATTTTTCTCACATAAAACCCTAAAACATTAAAATTTCTAACTTCCGTGTGTTTCTGGCCCTATTGCGCAGGTAAGCGACACCAGCCGCAACTGAGACGGCAACTTTTCTGAAAATCTGCCGCCGAGACAACCGAAACGGGGGGTCGCACTTTTTGGCCCATAAACTCGTGACTCGGACCTCCAGGTCGCACTTTTCTCGCCCTTTTCTCGCGCACCCGCATCGGGAAATGTGTCGAAATCGCGACCTCGCCGCCTTTTCTGATTTTTCCGCAATTAATCCGGGGTTTTTCTACCGTCTCGTCGTGTCCTCCCGGCCGTTTGTTTCTACCGTTTTGACCAAGTTCTGATCCGTTTTTACTCATCTAAGTGGGAACCTAGCCCCTTAGGGCTTTAGTACCCTCCACTTTTTGTGGAAGAGTTTTAAGCTGATTCAGCCGTCTGTTTTTCAGAGCTTCAGCCTCCTTTTTCCAGATCTGTTACCTCCCTTTCAGATCCTTTGAAATCAGCCTTTCTTCCTTTCAAATCACCTCCCGTCGTTTTGTTTGGACCTCCTTTAAAGGCCTCCGCCTTGCCCCTCCGATTTTTTGCTGATTTCCTTCCTTTTTCCAGCCACCTTGCCTCTGTCTCTTGGCTGTGATCTGCACCTCTTTTCAGCAGCTTTGTCCTCTAGATCCCTGTCCCCTTTGACCTTAGATCTATTGGCCCCTTTTCCGTGTGTTTTACATAGTTTTTTCCCTTTCTTTTCAACATAGTTTTGAGAGACCCACCTTCTTGGGTTAGATAAATGCACAAGTAGCTGTTATTTTTCTGTTATTTCAGCATCATATTCTGTTCTCTGTAGGTTATTTTCAGCTACGCAGCACACTTTTTTCTTGCTCTCAAAACGGAAAGGGTTTAAAAATTAAAATTAACGCACGCCACACACTGACCCTAAGTGAAGAAGCGCCTGGTTAACACCGCCCGGCAAAGACTCTAAAATCAATTGTCACTGCACCTTTTCTGCCCTTGACCGTAATTGATTCTGTCCCCTTTTTTTCCCCTGTCGGTTTCCTTCTTCCTGTCATCATTGCGCCCCCAAGGCGCCTTTCCCGGAGACTTCTTGGCCTTCACCCTCAGTTTCCGGTTGATCGACCTGCTCCGCACCGCCGTCGTCGAGCCAGTCCACCTTCGAGTCCGCACTCTGACTCCTCCCTTGATTCATCGGGTCCTCCTTCTCCTCCTGGTTCTCCCCCTGTCACCTTCACCATGTCTGGTCCAGGGCCTAACGCTAGCGGTTCTCCCGGCCCCAATGTCGGCCCTACTACTAGCGGAACCACCGAAGGAACTACCCCGACCACCCCTGTGCTTCCGTACATTGCAGGCCTCAGCCTCCCCGATTTCCATCAGTTGATCAATGACCCCATTCACCACAATGCTAACTGGCCCGCTATGCCAACCAAGCTCCCCTCAGACATTCCTAAGTTTGAGGGCCTTAATGGAGAAGATCCAACCAATCATGTCCGATCTTTCCATATGTGGTGTTCCTCCAACTCCATTACCGTTGACTCCATCCGTCTTCGTTTGTTCCAATGCACGCTTACCGGCGAAGCTTCTAAATGGTATGTTGAACAAGCCACCTCTACCCATACCACCTTTGAGACTCTTGCCCAAGCCTTTTTGTCGTACTTCCAGCTCCCTCTCCGATACGATACTGGCACAGAGATCTTGACTTCCTTTAAGCAAGCCTCTTCAACACGCCTTTCCGCCCATGTTCAGGAATCGCGACGAAGACGGAGCTTATGTCGAGCCCCTCCCTTCGAAGATCGGGTTTACATGGACTGGTTCCTGCGCACCCTCCCCGCTCCCATCGGCAAAGATGTCGCCTCTCATTTTCCTCAAACTGAAGAAGCCGCCCTCCAAATAGCCTTGAAATATGACCTGATCTACGCTCAATCTGGTTATGTTTATACCGTTCTTCCTGACATCCCCAGGCCCGGTGGCGCCAACGCCCCGGGGGCATCTCATTCCGCCGACGATATCGTTGGAGCCCTTTCCCATCCATACGCTCAACCTCCTATGGGCTATGGTCCCCCTCAGGGAGGGGCCAACTCCTCCGGCACTCTTCCCCCTCCTGGTAGCATGTATCCAGGATACGGCATGCCTCCTCCTTTTTCCCAACCTCCTGCTTACCCCAATGTTGCCCAACCCACTCACTACCCTTATCCGCAGCCTGGTGCGCCAGCTCCTCCAGCATATGCGCTTCCTCCTCCCTTGCCTCCTCAACCCCAGCACCATCACCTACAACCCCCTCCAAGGCAAGTATTTGCACAGTAGGGCGCGACTAATCCCCCTTCTTCTCAAAGAAGGTGGAGAGGCAACCAATATCAATCTGCCCCTGGTTCTCGAGGACCCACTTCTGGTGTGGACCCTAACACTGGCAACCAGCAACAGGGCATTCAGCCCAAGCCGGACAGGCCACTTCGCACAAACAAGCCCTGTTCATGTTGCGGTGTTTACGGTCATTACACCCACGATTGTCCCCTCTTACCTCAGATGCGGCAGATGTGGGAGTCTCAAGCCACATTGCGCGGACAACACGCCTCCCCCATGCTCCTCTTAATGTGGCCACTACCCAACCAGCGGTGTTTACTAACCCTTTCCCTCAACAAGGATTCGTGGCTACCCAACCGCTCGACAGCCAAGTAGCCGCCCCCCCTTCCATTTCTGGTTCCTCTGATTACCAGATCCTTATGATGCACTCCGATCCCACCCCCTCCGTCGATCTTCACCTTCAAACTCGGTCTCGCCAGTACTCCAAGCCTCCTGCTCAGTCTGCTCCCGAGCCTCCTTCTTCAGGTTCTCCAGAGCCTCTTTCGTCACCCAGTGGCCCCTTACATATCCCTCAACCAAAAGTTGAGGTCCCTACCAAGATACCTAAGGGCCCACTACGTCGAAACGCTGCTCACAGTCGAGCTGCCCATTCATACAGCATAGAAGATGATTTGGCGCAATCCCCTGCCGCCATTTCCACACTGGAGCTCCTTCAGTCGTGCCCTTCCCAAAAGAAGGCTCTACTATCTGCCGTGGGTGCTGTAGATCCTGCTGATGACTAGATGATTGTTTTCGACGCCACTCAATCGGACCATCCTCCCCTCCCTCCTTCCGTCGCCTTCCAAATCCCAGTCAAAATCCGGAACGCCAACGTGTCCCGGTGTATAATTGACGAGGGGGCATCCACATGTGTGATGACCGCTTCAATTTGGAAGCAAATCGGATCTCCTAAACTGGCCCCTTCCACGATCACCCTTCGAGCGTGGGACGGTCATGCCTCCCAGCCCATTGGCCTGTTCCGTAATTGTCCTATCACCCTCGCCGGTAAGACTGTTTGCGTGGACGTCGAAGTCATAGATGCCCCGCTAGACTACAACATTCTATTGGGGCGAAGCTACACCTATGCTATGTCTGCTGTCCCATCCACGGTCTTCCGCAAGATGTCTTTCCCCCATAATGGAAAGATAGTCACCATTGACCAGTTGACATATCATGAGCCCACGTCCCAGACCTCCCCTGAGATGACTATCTCTTCTGTAGCCAACAAGCAAACCGTCGATTCCTTGACCAGTGTCTCCCCCGGCGTTTACAAATATTCCTCCCTCCTTGGAACTTTGCCTCACCTCCCCCCTCCCTCTATCACTGATCCCAGCTTATCGAATGTTTTCATGATGCAATCGTCCCAGGTTGCCCGTCCGCAGCCTGCCTCGGCTAGTCAGCAACCTCCCCCCAGCCCTCCGCAACCCGCTCCTAGCCATTCATCTCAACCAGCCGGACCTCCTCCTTCTGGCCCTCCCCCTACAGCTGGTATCCCTGATCCCCTTTACCCTCCAGGATCGATTCCCCCAGGCCTTAGCCATCTCGGAGCCATCCCCCCTGGTCATTACCCTGCTGGGCAGATCCCTTTCCTGGCTCCCCCTCCCGGAGTATTTTCTGTCCCCGTCATGGCCACCTTCTCTCTCCCTAACCTGACCCTTGGTATACCTGTCTGGTACATTGACCCTCCTGCTGCTACTTCTCCCGGTCACCCCAAACCTTACCTTGCTTTGACGCCGGTTCAACCGGTCCCCCTCGCTTCCTCCGGGCCTCCAGCACCTCCACAGGACCCTACTCCTGTGGTGTTAGCCCCCGGAAAGAAAGGCAAAGCTCGTAAGGGGGAAACCCACCAGGACCAGGCCGCCCCGACAACCCCTATCCCTCCACGACCGCCAAAACCCGCTATTCAATTCTCTTTGTGCGATATCGTCGGTCACGCCACCCATCTATGTCCTAAGTTGCCACACCTCAAGCTCCCGTTCAACGAGACGTTTCCTGACTCCGACATTCCCGAAGTCTACGTCACTATCCCGGACTCTATCCCAAAACTCAAAAACTTGCGCACCAATCACCCCTATGCTTTGTGCGATTTCCACGGCCATTACACCCACCTCTGCCCTCGCCTTGACGAGTATCGTTCCTCCTTGTACATGTACTACCAATTCAAGGCCACTTCGATAGAATCAGAGGACCTTCATACTCCCATCCACATTCCTCCTCCCGCTATCGAGCCCACGGATCCGTCAACCACCATTTTGTACCTGTCATCATCCTTGCGAGATAGTTCACCTACCCTTCAACCTGCCGATCCTCTCAGCTCCTCAGCCGACCTTGGATCTATTGATATCACACCTCTGAGCCCTTCTCCGGATGACCCACCACACGTCACTACTTCCTCGGGTGCCCCCTCTTCCTCCAGTCTTCCCATCTTCCAATCCGATGAAGACATTATGGAAGCCATGACCAACCCGGACTTTCCCTGGGATGACATGCACCATCGCGCATACTTCCTCCCACAGCAGTCCCATGACCAATTCGCTGTAGAAACCAAAGACTTCATTCCCCATGCTGTCGATTGGTTCAAAAACCCCATCCCTGCCCCTGACGCTTTCGAAGAAGGAAATATGGCCAACATCTCTCCTACCATCAAAATTTACATTTCAGTCACCCCAGGCGTCCAAGAATATATCACCTTAGGTGCTCAATGCACCCCGGAAGAAATCGAAGCTTACACCAAGCTTTTCAAAGAATTTCACGATATTTTCGCCTGGTCCTATTCTGAAATGCCCGGACTTGATCCCGCCATTGTCGAACACCACATCGACACATGGCCGGACGCCAAACCAGTCCGTCAAAAGTTGAGACCCATTCATCCTTCCAGACGTGACGCTATCAAAGCCAAAATCGACAAGCTTAAGCAGGCTGGTTTCATTTACCCCATTGAATACACCACTTGGGTATCCAACCCAGTTCCCATTCTTAAGAAACAAGGCACCATCCGTGTCTGCACGGACTTTCGCGACTTGAACCAAGCTTGTCCCAAAGACAACTTCCCCACACCGTTCATTGACCAAATCATTGACGAGTGTGCGGGGCATGCGGTTCTATCCTTTATGGATGGTTTCTCCGGATACAACCAAATTTCTATCCGTCCTGCCGATCAACTCAAAACCGCGTTCATTAGTCCGTGGGGAACTTTTGCTTACCGGGTCATGCCTTTCGGCCTCAAAAACGCCGGCGCCACTTTTCAACGGGCCATGTATTATTGTTTCCATGACTTAGCTCACATTATCCTTGCTTATTTAGACGACCTCACTGCGCGTTCTAAACATCGGGCGCAACACCTCCACGATTTGCGTACCATTTTTCTCCGATGTCGCAAGTATAATATCCGCCTTAACCCATTGAAATGCGTCTTTTGCGTCCCTGCCGGCCGTCTCTTAGGCTTCATCGTGTCTAAAGATGGTATCACTCTTGACCCTTTGAAAGTTCAAGCCATTCTTGAACTTCCCATCCCACGTACACTCCGCCAACTCCAAAGTCTCCAAGGCAAAGCTAATTTTCTTCGACGGTTCGTCCCTGACTACGCCACCACTGCACATGGATTCCTTAGACTCCTCCGCTCTTCTATCCCTTTTGTTTGGGATTTCTATGCTCACGAGTCTTTCGATGCCCTCAAGCAGGCTCTCACATCCGCTCCCTTGATCCGCCCTCCCGACTTTGATAGGGACTTCATCCTGTATATCTTTGCTTCCACCTATTCGGTCGCTGGAGTCCTCATCCAGGAAGATGACAATGGTATCGAGCATGTGATCTATTACGTCAGTAAGGACCTTGTAGGAACCCCTGTTTCCTACTCACTCGAAGAAAAATTAGCGCTCGCTGTAGTGTTCTCGGTCCAAAAACTTCGTCATTATATCCTCATGCGCTCCACCAAGGTTGTGACTAATTCCAACCCTTTGGCTTTCCTATTGAGTCATCGTATCCTCATTGGGAAATACGCCCGTTGGGTCGTTATTCTCCAAGAATTCGACCTCGAATTCGTCACACCAAAGAGTAAGAAAGGCTTAGCCCTTGCTGAGCTCATTTCTGAATTACCTACCGAAGCACCAGATACCCCAGTTAATGATGAATTTCCTGATGAACACTTATTTGCCATTACTGCCGACGACCCATGGTATGGCGACATTCTTACTTACTTGCGAACCCAAAAATTCGCCCTTCACCTTGATCGTGAGGCTCGCCGACGCATCCGACACCAAGCCCCCCAATACCTAATTATCGGCGACGACCTCTATCGTCGTGGGGTTGACACCGTCCTTCGTCGTTGTCTCACACACGCTGAAGCTGAACAAGTCCTTAATGCCTGCCATAGCAGCGCTTGCGGTGGCCACCTCTCCGGTCTCGCTACTGCCCAAAAATTCATGCGTGCTGGGTATTTTTGGCCTTCTCTCTTTACTGATTGCATTGAGGCAGTCAAACACTGTCCCAATTGCCAGCATTTCGCCCCTAAGGCGCGAGCTCCACCAGCTCCCCTCCATCCAGTCGTCTCAACCGACCCCTTCTGTAAATGGGCCATCGACTTTATGGAGTGTCGCCCACCATCCGCTGGTAACCATAAGTATATCATCGTGGCGGTCGACTATTTTACCAAATGGGCTGAGGCCATGCCAACATTCAACAACACGACAACTACCGCAGCCCTCTTTTTCTTTAATCATGTTATAGCTCGATTCGGGGTTCCCAAACAACTGGTCTCAGACCATGGCAAACATTTTGAAGATGAGATATGGCGTGAGCTATCCTCACTGCTGGGTTTTGAGCACCAATATTCCTCCCCTTATTACCCCCAAGGTAATGGCCAAGTTGAAGCAGTCAACAAAATCCTCAAAACTATGCTTCAACGAATGGTGAATAAGCACAAAACCAACTGGCATCTCATGCTCTTCCCTGCCTTGTGGGCCTATCGAACTTCTGTTAAAACCGCCACCGGGTTTACTCCTTTCCACCTGGTTTTCGGAGAGGAGGCAGTCTTACCGATCGAGTGTGAAATTCCTTCTCTACATCTAGCCGTTGAACTTCTCCCTGACACCCAACCTCTAGAACAACGACTTATCATGCTCGAGCGTGCTTCTGAAGACCGTCGTGTTGCCTTACAAACCATGGAGGCGGCCAAAAAGCGCACCAAAGCTCAGTATGACCGGAAAGTCCAGCCTCGCACTTTTCACGAAGGCGACCTTGTTCTAGTATATGACCAGGCCCATGATGTCCTTGGACATGGGAAGTTCGACTCATTATGGCTAGGTCCTTACATCATTAGTAAGGACCTCGGTAAGGGGGCATACCTCTTAGAGGATTTCGAAGGCCACCCCCTTCCTAATCCACGCAATGCACTCTATCTTAAGAAATATTACCCTTAGCATTTCCCTTCTGGAATGCATGTTTTATTTTCTTTTAGATAGCTAGCATCTGTCTTTTCATTTTTATTTGCTCCTTCAGCCGGACCCATTTTTTCCACGAAGGGCCACTCCACCTACTCCTCAAAATCGAATTTCCTCACTTACGACACTTGTACTTGGGGCACCATCTTGCCACCTTACTCGTCTTCGTTCGTGTTGATTTTCGTCATGAGTTCCCATCATGTACTCATGTTTCCATGATCCCCCATTGGGGCCTTTACTGTGTGGCAGCACCATCGAGTCGCCCTTGTTTAGAGCATCCAAGTTGAGTCATCATTGCATCCATGGAGTCTATACCACGTCCCTTTTCACCCCACTATAACCCTCCATCCTTCATTGCTTGGTCTCTCTCTTGTGTCGCACATTATGCCCTTCAGTCTCACTGTCCCCTATCCCTTATGATCTTGTGTCAGTCGCTGCCATGTCATCCATGCTCTTTATGCTCTAACAAGGGAAGTCGTCCATTCGCGACTCAGTCCTTCCCATTTCCACTATCCTCATTAGTGTCATTCTGTCCGTCGCTCTACTGTTTTCTCTCATGCCTTAGTTGAGGACCTCTCATTGCCTCACCTATGGCGGACCTCCTTCTGTCGACATCAACACATTCATTCCAGAAGCCAGGTCTAGAGGGTGGTTTACCTTGGTTCCAGCTTCCACTCTTGTTCGGTGCCTCGGATTAGGCAAGGGGATCTCTCATTTCCCCTTGACTTGATTGTCTCTCCAGCTCCTTTTCAGCATGATCGAGATTCGTATACTTGACAGGCCAGTGATCCAGCCGCAGCTCTTGATGATTCCCGGGTGTGTGTGAGATGTCTCAACCCTCATGAGGGGGTGGCCCTGCAGGTAGCCCCCCACATGCTTGGATGACCTCTTCTTTGCAGCCTTCGATGCAACTCCAGATTTTGATGATGTTGGCCTTAGCCACTTGCAGCACCTCTTCGATTTGCATGTATCAGTCAGATTTTGTGAGCCCTTCCCCATTTATAGGGGGCATTTGGGTTGTATTTATCTCATGTACTCAGATATTATTGTACAAGTCCTAGCTGTTATCCGAGGCACATCATGTATGTGGGATTCCTCATTCTATTTTTACCTGGCTCCTGATTATGCCAGCTGTACTTTATGGTTCGGTCCCTTGTTTACTGGACACACTATTCTTTTGTACTTTGTCTCGGCGGGCATAGGTATGCCTCCCCCGCCGCCTTCAGCACAGGTACCCTCTCATAAAAAGAGACTTGTTGCACCCGCGAGTCTCGTCTCCTCAGGGTCTAGTCCTTCAGCACACTATCTACCTCACATTTCTCTCTCTGACATCCCTTTTGTTGTCTAGTGATTGTGTTCTTACAACGTACTTCGGTCATACGATTTGCTCCTGACACTCGCACGCTGGGGGGCAATCTGTTACACCATTTTTTGGTCATCTAACTTATTATCATTAGATGGACCCAAGTACACCATGTAAGACCAGTTTTACCCTAAGTAAAACCACTTTCACTATGTTAGAACAGGAAACCCCAAAAGGAAATATTAAACAAACCCATATTTGTTTGATTTTCCTCATGGAATAATTAATTAAACCATAATTTAATTATTATTCCCAGCCATGTTTAACCCAAAATCAAAGAAATTAATTAGATAAACCTTTATTTATCTTATTAATTTCTAGGAATAATTATTTAAATCTTGTTTAGATAATATTCCTTATTAAATATGACCAAATCACCCACAAATAATTAAATAAATCATTATTTATTTGATTATCTTCCAACCACTTCCTTAAAAAGATAAATAAATCATTTATTTATTTATTTTTGACTAATCAAGGGATTTGACCCAAGTCGAAGACCCTTTCCCTCCAACAAATATAATAAAATATTCCATAAAAGGTGGATCTAGATTTGGTTAACATTATTTTAATCGTGCACCAAGATCTAGAATGACCCAATATTTTGTTATAAATAGGAGGGTTTTCCCCATAATTCTTCACCTTTTTTTGCCTACTAGATCACTCTGGATCTATACACTTGGTCACCATTTTCTGCCATTTTGCTCCCTTTGAGCTCTACTTTTTGCATTGGGTTTTCTACATCAACTAGAGAGAGGAAGCTTAGATCTGAAGTGCTGAGGACTACAAAGAACCCATCCCATTGAGGAGAGCTGGATACACCTTCTTGTTTTCCTCCCAGGTGCCCTGTAATATTAAAATTCTTTCAAAAAATTGTGTTCTTGTCTTGTCTGTTGGATGCATGGAGCAAACCCTTTACTTTACCGCTTAATGTCTTTCCATTTATAGATCTGGTTGTTGCAGCATTTTTAACTACTAATTGCAGATCTGAAGATGTTTTGCAGCCTTTATTGTTGTTAGGGCTATTAGTTATGCATAGCTAAAGTGGTTCTTTTTCGTACACTTCGACGAAGGATTCATACTAACAATGAAATTGAATGCCAGACCATATGCCAAAACAACCCTCCATGAAAAATTAAAATAACACATTAAAATCGAATATAAGTATTAAGAAAGATCCAATTACAGTGAATTTTTGCGTGTGACCTTCCTTTAAACATAATTTTTTCTCCTCGACCCGCAATTTTTTTGTCAATGAAATATCCTCGTTGAAGTACAACCCTTTTCCATGCTCTCTGGGGTTAAATACCTTCTCTGCCGTGTAATCTCGCATTCCGCTGAGCGATTAAAGGAAATGGGTGAAAAAATTGAAAGAGAAGACAATTGTCTGCCATAATTATCAAACATTGCACCCAACTTCTTCCCCTTTCCATTGTTACCCAATGAGGTAGATGTGGAAATTGTTGTCATACTACCCAAAGCAGAGGCCATCTTCTCTTATGCTAAATATAGAATTACAAGATCTTCATATTAGTATGAACCTTAAAAAACATGACTCCCATTGCTAAAAACCACTTTTAAGTTGTAACATGCAAACTAAACAACTATCGAAACTTTTGGCAACTTCTGGAGCATTAAGAGAGAAACAACCAAAGAGAAATACAACCAAAATCCTCATTTTAATGAGACTGGACTATATATTTGCATTAAGATAATAGAAAGAAATCACGACTATATTAAGGCCAGCACAAAACAATCTTTAACCAGTGTCTCTCGTGGCCTTCAGGTTGCCATGCTAGAGGTTGCATATTTTTAATTTAAATTCTTGACCTCTCGTGCCCATCTATGAATGCATCCAATGTGATATCTACATCAAATTCTCCTTTATATCCCCAAAAACAAATTCCCTACTACAAGAGCACCAGTATTGATGGATCACCCCACACCATCCCACCCACTAGAAACGGTGAAAAAGGAAACCCGAGAAATCTTCTGAAATATCTCAATATGACTATATGGGTGGTTCTTATGAATCAACCAACCATTCAGAACATGCTCATCAATCCAAACCATAAGTATTATGTGACAATATTCAAGCAGGCACTGAATCGGATTTCTGAAGCTATGTTAGAGAAACCCTAAACTCTCACCGAAAATAGGTGAAATGTGGCACCACTCAGAGATTGACATGTGCCAATTGGTACAAGTGGTAGAAAATTGGCATGCTCAAACAACGAGGTGATGCAGGAATGACATGAGGGAGAAAATATCAGAAAAGCCCCAAATCTGGAGAACTAAAGCTCATCACCAACCCGAGATTGACAACTTTACATGATGTAACCTATGAAATCGTAAATGGAGAAATCATAGTAACAATAAAGTAACCTATGTAACAATAAATTTGGATTCATCCTGGGAGTGGTAATGGGATAAATCATAGTGAACAACAGGAAACATGCAGAGTTGCTTACAATCAAATAGATGAAAAAACACATACAAAAAACCTAGATAATAATCATGAACAAGCTTAATATTGAATTATGAATTGTAAAGGAACTTACAAAATGTGACATTACGAACCTGGTCAAGCGTACAAGCAAAAATATCCTGGACATGACCCTGGTTGACAAGTTGTATTGCTCATGATGCAAGAGGATTTGTACCTGCACTGCCAAGTCAATCAAAATCCATCATTATCTATACAATAAATACAAGTAATTGATGTAGTATTCTTTACTCTAAGATGCATTCTTATGATAATGTTAGAACATATGTTGAAAATGTCAAAACATACCCGAATAAGCTCCTCTTCATTTCAAGAACAATTTATTGGAGTCGCATGAACTTGGAACAAGCCTCCCACGATCTGAAAGAGTAGCAACTAAGTCAACAGTGACTTTTTTGTTGCTACGCTGGATCAAGGGAGGTTTTATCCAAGATTAAATTGCTCCAATAAATTATTCTCTACTAAACAGGGCCAACCACGTGAAGGTGGAAGCTCTTATGGCCCGTCCCCCCCCCCTCACATCACTCTCAATTCCCCAATACCCAATCTATATTTCATTTTTTACTTTCATGAGCATAAAAAAAAATATTCAATAACTAATAAAAAAACAATTCAACAAAAGTACGCAAGGAAACATTGAAATTAATGCTTGACATAAAAATAGTATGATAAATGAGTTTTTTATATAACGCAAAAAACGTTCCAAGTATGGTAACGTTTGTCTTATAATAATACAATATTTTACATTATCAAATTTTCTTTTTCTTCTTCCTATTTCTAAAGCTCCTAATTACATCATCAATATCATCGTGCTCTGCTCCTATTTTGTGCCTTTCGACCCGCACTGCTAACCTAGTTGCGTAGTCACGATGTCTGGTCTCATCCAGTGACGGGGCATTGCCTACAAAAACAGATAATATTAAATCTTAATTGTCAGTTTTTAAATATCATTGAACTAGTTCCGTAATATTAATAAAAAAAATTGCAATGAGATTATTTACCTGGTGCACCAGTTGTCGCCGCTGACCTAGTTGCGTAGTCACGATGTCTGGTCTCATCCAGTGACGGGGCATCGCCTACAAAAACAGATAATATTAAATTTTAATTGTCAGTTTTTAAATATCATTGAACTAGTTCGGTAATATTAATAAAAAAAAATTTCAATGAGATTATTTACCTGGTGCACCAGTTGTCGCCACTGAGCTAGTTGCGTAGTCACGATGTCTGGTCTCATCCAGTGACGGGGCATCGCCTACAAAAACAGATAATATTAAATTTTAATTGTCAGTTTTTAAATATCATTCAACTAGTTCGGTAATATTAATAAAAAAAATTGCAATGAGATTATTTACCTGGTGCACCAGTTGTCGCCGCTGACCTAGTTGCGTTGTCACGATGTCTGGTCTCATCCAGTGACGGGCCATTGCCTACAAAAACAGATAATATTAAATTTTAATTGTCAGTTTTTAAATATCATTGAACTAGTTCAGTAATATTAATAAAAAAAATTTCAATGAGATTATTTACCTGGTGCACCAGTTGTCGCCGCTGACCTAGTTGCGTTGTCACGATGTCTGGTCTCATCCAGTGACAGGGCATCGCCTACAAAAACAGATAATATTAAATTTTAATTATCAATTTTTAAATATCATTGAACTAGTTCGGTAATATTAATAAAAAAAATTGCAATGAGATTATTTACCTGGTGCACCAGTTGTCGCCGTTGGGACTGTTGCCCTGTCTTCCTCTATGGTGGTAAGATCCTCAAGGGAAACATTCTCTGTCATTCAAACAAAAAACATTATAAGGACAACCATCAAGGTATATTAGAAAAAATTATAAGTGGAAATTAATTACCGTCACGGCCCTCACTGATAGTAGCATTGTCGGCCTGGTCCCTACTACAATGATCAGGTTGCACGTGAGGATCATCTACATTTGGCTCTAAAACTGGGTTATTTGCGTCGTCGGTAGTGTTGCTCCCCTGATTTAAACAAATTTTTTAGACATTAAATTTATGGATGAAAACAAACATATTGAAAGGTTAATGTTTTACCTTATAAGGCATTCTGGATCTTGGGACCTGCCCCAAGCTTATGCGACGTTCAACTACGGCTTGATAGCCGAAATGGAAAGTGATATTTTTATCTTCCTCTGTAGTTTCTGTTCTGAAGTCATCACCCTACATTACATATGTTTGTGTATTTTTAATCATATTTGATAGGATTACAAAAACGTTGGAAGGCGATAAAATTAATTATAAGATGTTTAGCTACTTAATTACAATTCTTGCGGCCAATTTCAAGTAGCCGCCCTGGCCTAGCTTGTGATGGCCCTTTTTTTCAATCCTAGCTTTGGTTGCCTTTGAGGTGTCAGGAAACCTAGCATCAAAATATTAAAGTCAGATATGACGTAGCACACTTTTATTTTAGACATAGAGAAAATTAAAGCTATTGAATTAAAGTTGTAATTTACCTTGTGGGTCCAGTTGGCATTTTTTCTTCTTTCTTTGCCCTTTTCTCTTTTCCGTCATGGATGAGTGCTCTTCACTCACCCTTTGGAACTGTGAGAGGATGCTCGTATCTAGGGTTAAATTGCAATTGCGTCCTATAGGTTTCCCTGGTATATTTCAAATATTTTCCGGCTACCCGAGCCACCGCTGTTCTGTCAAATGTGCCAACCCCAAAAAGGGCTTCTAGATAATCTAGAAGTTCTTTTTTCAAGTTGGAATTTTGGGAATTCCACCCTGTGAGTATGGCTGGGCCAAAAATTACCAATGCATGGCTCTCCAAAAACCTGTAGAACTCATTGTTTCCTACAAAAAAAAAGATATTATCATTAATTTAAAAATAAAAATCATGATAAATATGTTTTAGATAAAGTACATGAAATAGTTAAAATATTAAAATTTACCTAGGAGTTGTACATGCTTTATAGGGACACCCTCATCATTCACCAACAACGTTCCATTAATGGTCCCTATGGAGCCGACACGTGTAGCTCCAGGAAATGCAATAATGTAGTTGGCCATATCAGCCTCATCATTGCCAACACGTTCAGCGGTTGGCTGGGTGTCTGCTTGGGCAGGGTGTGTTTCTTGGCTGGCACCTAAAGGAGTAGAAGGTGTACGAGAGGGTTGTTGGGCAATCTCTTGCCCTTGTGTCCCACTACCACCAACACGGGGTTCAGCAAGTGCTAGAAAACGCTACATACAAAAGAACTTTTTTTTAGTTTAGTCAATGTAAAAATTAAAAATCAAACTATCACAATTCATCTCATGCAGAACAAAAAAAATATCCTTTTGAATTTTTATTATTACCTGATATCTTTCTAGCTGGGTCATAAGATGTTTTATCCTCTCTTCTATTTTAGGTGTTTGAGGCGCGTCTATCAAAGTATTAAATTCCGACCTTGCATCTCGTGCCTTTTTTCACAACAAGAACACTGGAGATAGGGATGAAGAAAGCTCTTCCTCAAAGAGGGAATCATCAGGCGTACCATGGCTAGGTGTCTCCATATTTGAACAAAATTAATATTATTTCAATTATGTAAATAACTAAAATACATGAAGATAGAGCAATGCTGGAACTTTACATGTTCTTCCGCTGGCCTCTTTCCGCGATCATCCCGTCTCGGGGTTGTTCCTGCACTGCTCTGATCAGTCTGCCACATTGCAATAAAATTATAAATGTAAAAACTTGAAAACACAAAATGAAAACTGAAATAATTTCTAATAAGACACCGGACGGAAGAGTTAGAGTTTCAAATATGCCTTGCATTGAATTCAGTCCTAGAAACATGTCATTGCACATTAAGGCACCCAAACAAGAGACGAGTTGACAATGAAGATCTTATTGAATATATTGTTGGAGCAAATTCTAGTAAACTTGTTGTGAAGACCTTGTGGACATTTTTGGAGAAAAATTGTTGAAGCTGATGGTAGAGCATTGTTGGAGACGATCTTGAAGGGCCTTGAAGTGAAGCTTTTGGAGCAACTATTGAAAAATCCTTAGAGCATTTAAGTAAGGAACTTTCTATCTTCCATCACCTTTTTCCTTTCAATATCCTTTAAATGATTTTGTTGATATTTAATGTTTGAAATCACGTTATAATTCCTTGATTATATGTGTTTGGGGACTTTCCCCTTGAAATTACCCAAAAATACCCTGGCAATTTTATCTTCAGGATGCATGTCTGACCCTATTGTTCAATATTTTGATTGATAGTAGTAAACATATAGAGTTAGGGGGCTCTTGACTTGGTTTGGTTGGGCCATTAGATCCCTAACATCTACTAGGGAGAACCCCCCTTGAGTTGGAGGAGAGCTAGCCCGAAGTGAAAAGAGGTTGGTGAGGTGACAATGGGGCTATTGAATTACACATGGTATCACACTTTAGCTTTAGGAATTTATCTTGAGAAGTGCGAGATTTTTCTATATCAAATCTCAAATTGTCTACAACACTATTGTTAAGAACTAATAAGAATTGATGTTGAGAGGTTTTTGGGTATAAGAAACAATACCATTTAAAAACTAGGGTTCTCAGTCCTTGGCATTCCTTCACCTGGGCCTAGGGGCACACTAGAATAATTTCACACTAAACCATGCAAACTTAAAAGTAACTTAACAGATCCATAAATTAATAATAATCATAATTCTTAATTTCCTATTGTACGATATGATGCAAATTATTCAAACATGAAGCAATGAAGACATGCAATGTTTGAATTTCAAGATTGATGAACCAATACAAGAAGTTAGAAACTACAACTTTGATTCAATACTTTGTGTCCTAACTCCAGGAAGGAATCTAGTTTGTAGTACAGAACATGCATCATGTATTATCAATTCTTAATTGACAACAACTAAAGGTCATCTACCTCATCAATTCCTTCCATTTTGTGTTTTTATGTTATATTCCTTATAAAAGTGTCAAATTTCTCTCAAAGTAAGCAACCACTGAATAAAATAAAAAATAGTTGAGATATGATTGAGAAATGGTCATTTATTTCTTGAAAGGATCTTCACAATTTCTTTGGTTGTTTTTCATCTCAAGAAACAAGAAATGACCTAAGAAACTATTGTGATGTAATATAAGAAACAACACGGTGCAATGGCCATTTTCAAAGACAAATGATGTCCATTGAGGACATGGCCTTTATTTGGTTCCCGTTTCATAGGAGTTTCGGGTAGAAATGGAACTTTGTTGTACCATTTCCAGTAGTAAAAAGGGAAAACCTTCTTTTTCCATGGGAAATAATTTACCTTTCCTTTTTTCAAGATAATCTAAATCACAAAAAATATGAACTATACTGCACACATTCTTGGATAATGTGAAAGTGGAAAAGGAATACCCTACACAAGTCATGCACACATGTACATTTGAACACTAATAGATTTTTGTAGTTGAAATGCAATGCTTGTTTTCATTTAAATGTAGGGTTTTTAAAGCAGGGAGAAATAATGGCCGCCAAATTAATAAGCGTTTCTTTGGGAAAAATTTAAATCTTGTATTGGGTGATGAAGATAATAGAGGGTATTGAATCTTGACTCTTGACATCTACAGAGAACCCTACAGCCTAACACAATCCAATGGAATTGACCAAAAAAACCCAAATAGATTCAACCCTACTATAGGAGGAAGGGCCTGCAGTAAGAACTTACCATTTTGCAAGAGCTGAGGGCGAATGCTGTTCTGCAAGAGCTGAGAGCGAATGCAGGGCGAATGTTGTTTTGCAAGAGCTGAGGGAGAATGCAGGGTGAATGATGTTCTGCAAGAGCTTAGGGCGAATGCTGAGGGCGAATGCTGTTCTGCAAGAGCTCAGGGTGAATGCTGAGGGCGAATGCTGTTTTGCAAGAGCTGAGGGTGAATGCTGAGGGCAAATGATGTTCTGCAAGAGCGGAGGGCGAATGCGCGCGTGATAATAGACGTTAATGTAGCACACATGTACATTTGAACACCAATATATTTTTGTAGTTGAAATGCAATGCTTGTTTTCATTTAAATGTAGGGTTTTTAAAGCAGGGAGAAATAATGGCTGCCAAATTAATAAGCGTTTCTTTGGGAAAAATTTAAATCTTGTATTGGGTGATGAAGATAATAGAGGGTATTAAATATTGATTCTTGACATCTAGAGAGAATCCTACAACCTAACACAATCCAATGGAATTGACCAAAAAAACCCAAATAGAGTCAACCCTACTATAGGAGGAAGGGCCTGCAGTAAGAACTTACCATTTTGCAAGAGCTGAGGGTGAATGCTGTTCTGCAAGAGTTGAGGGCAAACGCTGAGGGCGAATGCTGAGGGAAAATGCTATTCTACAAGAGCTGAGGGTGAATGCTGAGGGCGAATGCTGTTCTGCAAGAGAGAAGGGCGAATGCGCACATGATATCAGACGTTAATGTAGCTATTGCGACGGATACGAAACAATAAAATCATTTTATAGCATTTGCTGATTCGTGTTTTTTGTTGTGCTATCAGTGTCATTATATCAAGACGGTGGAAAGGCGTCGCTATTAGCGACCTCAACGTACTTGGTGCGACTGTAGACATTTGACATACGCACTTACCAGAAGTTAGGCCCAGTCGCCGCAATAGCAACTCTTTGAGCCATAGTGTCGCAATTTATCTTCTCCAAGCATGGTGTGAAACTTGCTGAGAATGTCGGTATTGCGACACTTTTCTATAAACGTCGGTATAGCGACGGTTTCGGGCGGGATGGAAAAAATTTGGGGAAATTTCCGACATTTGGTTAAAAGCGTCGGAACCAAGTGTCGGAATTTCCGCCAAATGTAGTAGTGGATCTAAAGGATACATGAGCTGTTATTAATTTCTATTACACAAATTTCTGAAAAATGCATTTTTAATTCATGTATTGCTGCATTTCCCCATTTCAGAATATTACATAAAACCATTCTTCTTCTTAAGCATCGCAAACGCATAAATCACATGGAATTCAGGAAAATCATTATCAAAATAATATCCTTTCGGTGGATACCAGATAATAGGACACCTGTAATGACACTCGATCCAGGTAGGGCCCTTGCATAACATAATGTTGTTGTACACATCCAAACGAGCAGTAGCAGCCTTAAAGTTTCTGTAACCAAAAAGGTTCCCTGTTTTTGACATTGTTGGTGGAAGCTTTACACATTTTCTTGTCTTCCAATAAAGCGTCATCCTTTATGTCCTAGAAATAATCTCTTCCAACATGTATAACATCTTTATGGAGGGGTCCTAATGTAGCCACAACTCCTTGTTTCTCCATAAACCTCTTGTGTTGGATAAAAACATGTAGAGGTTTAGTGGGTTCCCCTCTAACCCATAGATCTAGGCCATGCTCTCTCTTTTGAAAAATATTATAGGCCTTAGCCCATTCAAGTTGGTTTCAGCAAAAGAGAGGAAATCTTGGAACTAAACATATCCAATAAAGGGACTAGGGTTAGCATCCCTTTCCTCTTCTAAGAAAAAAATGTGTAGATATAATTCACAGATAAGCTGTTTCACCTTCTCGTCTTGTTCCTTGCAACATTCAACAAAATTTGAGGTAGTCCTGAATTCAATAAATTTACCAACCCTGAAAGCTCTAATATTCAATAATAAATACCTTTCTAATAAAAATAGGGTATAATTAGTGGCTTGCGATTGAAAAGACAAAGCATCAGAGTAAATTGAACAAATAGTTTCAGTTTGATCCCTGGACTTTTGAATTTAATTCTCCATTTTCTTTACTTTCTGTTGCTCATTCCTGAGTCTAAAAAAAGTCTCATCTTCAGTTGCAATAAGTGTATCCAGCTTCTTTAATAGTTCCTGGTGTGTCTGTAGAGGTACTACTTCCTTTTGATGTTGAGCTAACACCTACTGGGTCTTTTTTAATTCACTCTGTACTTTCTGAATAAAATCTTCCCTTACTAGGGGGATATAAGAAGGTATTTCCTCTGTTTGAGCTTCATTGTCACATGTTGTCATTGAATCAGTCTGAACAGTGGTTTCTACAATACTGGCTATTTCTTGGGGAATACAACAATATCCAAAATTTGTTTCAACAACACTATTCCTAACATCCATAGAAAAATCTATTTGAGTTCCTATTGAACAAGCACAAGGGATTTCAGTTTGAGGTCCAATCTCTTTAGTGGAAAATTGATCTGTCTGGGTACTAATGGTGTCTACTTCCACTTTCTGCTTTCAGTTCTTATCTGAGTCTTTTAATATTTTAATCAATTTTCTCAAACTTATGTTCTTTTTCCTCAACCTTTTAATCCTGGCATTGTATGTGTTTTTTTTTCTCCTCCTCCTTAATGGGGTTTTCAATTGGAAAGGGGAAAACTGTATTTATTTCAGGAAAAAGGGAGGTTGTGCCAATGTTAGGGTCTTGTTCCAATGGAACAATGTCTCCTGATTGGTTTTCTGCTTCAGAATTTCTTTCTCCATGAAGTTCTCCCTCAGGATATTCATCTAAAAATGGAATTAGCTCCTCTTGGTTCTGCAATTCTTCCATTCATTCAGTAAGGGGTAGAATTTCCATATAGCCAGAGCTACCTGTAGAGGCAGACTGGTCTTGACATTTAAAATTATCAAATTGGCCTTCTTCCTCAAAAAGTGTACCCAAATTCTCTAACACTCAGGCCACTTCTTCCTCTTCATTTAATAAAGCAGTGTTTTGAGGGTTTGCAGGGGTTGCATGAGATGGCCCTGTTTCATATATTGAGTTTGTGGTATGCTGTCTTGATCTTATCCTCACAGAGTGTCTCCATTTTTCTTGGACAAGAGTTAAATAAGGATTCTTCCTTTTTATTAATCTCTTTTGAATTTCTGTCTCTACAGTTTGTTGTTCTAAGTCATCAATGTCCCTATCATCTACCCTTGCCTATGCATCTGGGTTTTCCTTTGATAGGGGTAAGGTAGGATTTACAAAGTTATCACAGGTCAATTGCTACTGGGTAAGGTCGTGAATAATGATAATATTAATCAAGCCATGATGACTGATAGCACACTGTGGGTCTTTTGCCTTTCTAACTTGACTAGCAACATCATGTAATGAAGAATTTAGAAAAAACGACAGATTAACTATGATTTTATGTTTAAGAATTTCTATCAATTTAAGTTGTCAAGGTTTTACCACGTCTTGACGACCATCGCAAGTGATGTATCTCTGAACAATGGTTGCTAGTTCTCGCCATGGTCCCTTAAAATGTGAAGTTGGGAAGCACTTTTTGCCCTTTTTTGACGTTGAAAATTGTAATTTTCTATGTTTTTCAACTTTAACTCCACTAAAATCATATTTTTATTGCAAATTATGCTTTGACATAAAAACAAGAATTGTAGAGAATTGTCTTACCTCCATACCCATATTTAAAAAAAAATAAAAATATTGACATATAGAGGGGTAAATTTCTTGTTTACTAACTGCATATACTTGAAATTTTCAAGCAAACATAAATAGTCACTTTATGATCCTTAACTTTTTTTTAGGGAAGATTATTCATTTTTTGGAAAAAAACCATAGAATCATAATCTATATATATTGCACTAGTGCCCAGACTATTGTTCGGTAATTTTTGGATTAAATCACTATTTTTTA
>JAXQQM020064864.1:0-58618 GCA_034641835.2 Pinus albicaulis
GTGCAACTAAGGCTTGATACCTCTCAGGCTGCTTACGTTGTCTCTTCTCATTTCGGGGGATTCCGACAAAGTCTTCTGCATCCATCAGAATTTGTCGTAGTTCCCTGCTCCTTGTCCCACTAGTAGTGGGCAGATTTACCTGCTCTCCCTCCTGCAAGTCCTTAGGAGAAATGTCCGTTGGATCCTCATGCCTTGGAAAGGCAGCTGAATTTTCTGCTGCTGGTCGTCGAGGCTGAACCAGTGGATCCTCCTCAGACTGCGTAGCAGAAGGCAACTCGCGGGATCTTCTGAAGGCCTTCTCCTCCAAGAATTTCACATCTCTCCGCACCACAACTTTCCTGCTCTCTGGAATATAGATGCGATATGCCTTTGCATTCTCACTATATCCTACCAGATACCCCCTTTCTGTAGTCATATCTAGCTTCTTCCTTTTCTCACTAGGCACGTGACAGTAAGTTGTACTGCCGAAGATCCTAAAGTGACTCACTTCAGGCTTGCTGCCCGTGAAGACGCCTTCCGACATGATCTTTCCCAATGCAGCGTTAGGGATCTTGTTCTGAGCATAGATGACTGTATTACAAGCTTCAGCCCACAAAAATTTGGGCAGGTCTTGATCATACAACATTGCCCTTGCAGCGTCGACAATAGTCCTGTTTTTCCTTTCTGCCACACCATTCTGCTTCGGATTATATGGAGCGGTCCACTCTCTTCTGATACCTTCCCTTGCGTCAAACCCAGTGAATACCATGTCTGTGTATTTACCACCATTGTTTGAACACAGTACCTTGATCTGCTTACCTGTCAGATTTTCTACCAGGGCTTTGAGCTCTTTAAACCGACTGAAGACTTCGTCCTTGGTCTTCAAAAAGTTGATCCAGGTCTTTCTTGAATGGTCATCAATAAAGGTGAAGAAATACTCGGCACCACTAAGAGCTCTAGTGGACATTGGTCGACAGATATCCGAGTGTATCAGGCCCAATACACTCTCAACCCTATTGCTACTTCTTTGATAAGTTGCCTTGGCATATTTACCCAGTACGCACCCTCTGTAGACATCGTCTCGCTTGGTGCTCAGTTCTGGAACTCTTGTGACAATTTTCTTGAGGATATTTAACGCCCCATGATGCAAATGTCCCATTCTTCTGTGCCATAGTTCATTCAGGTCCGTTTCATCAGCGCTGCCAATCAGTGCCATCGGGGATTTGAGCTGCAACTTATAGAGTTTGCTGCTCCTTACTCCGATCTGTGCTTTCTTCTTCCAATTGGGATGTTTGACGTAAACCCTGTTGCCAATAAAGTAAATGTCATAACCAAGGTTTTGAAGTTGAGACACAGAGAGCAAGTTCATCCCCAACTTGGGCACATGCAACAAATTTGTGGCCTGAAGCTTATTTTTAGCCCCGGTCTGTAATACTAAGGTACCTCTTCCAATCGGGGTACATTTTGATTTATTACCCATGATTATTTTAAAATTCGTCTGCTCCTCTCGGTAGTTGGAAAAACATTCGTGTACTCCTGTCATATGTGCAGAAGCTCCACTGTCAATGTACTAGACTTCCGGAGAAGCCGTGTTTGACACACAAGCAAATTCTTCTTCAAGTTTGGACACCAGAACGTAAACGTCATGATCCATCAGTTCTATCATGCTTCTTTCCTTCTCGGGAGAACTGCGTGAACCCCTCTGAGCTGCTGCCGTACTATCAGATTTCTGTTCACTTGTCGATTCTCCTTTCCTGTTACTCATCTCTGGCTCTGATACCATGTGAAATTTTCAATTTGAAATTCTACAGTTGCAGTGATAGATTTATTTCTCCTATTTATTATTTCAATAAGTTATTTACAGAAATCTATCAATAAACTTCGAAATAAATACTACTGCAACATTCACAATTATATATGCAGAGAAGTAAACAGTGAAGAACATAAACATAAGAACCAATCACATGTACACAGTTATTTTTGGACAAATGTCCCTGGAAAAACCCAATGTGGGAAAACCGGTGCAACATATGAGGGTTTTATTAATATTCTTTAGCAAATGAATCTTTACAAGGAATATACTGGCAGATAAAATCTGAAAACACCTGAGACAGAATTCTCAGTTCCTCCCGACAAATTCGGGACACCCTGATCATCCTTTGTTTCATTCTGTGCCTGTCTACGTGTTTTTCTGCGCAATCCCTGCGTTGGACTGTGTAAGTCTGCGTAGGCTCTGTGTGGGATCACTGTGCTGCAGCCTTGTGCTGCCTCCTGTGACCCACTGCGTCCCTCTGTCCTTGCGTTCAGTCACTGGTGACTCCCTCCTTCTCCTTCTGCTCATGCAACTCTCCGCCCTGCAACTCTCCCACTGAGATCGAATTCTATTCTTTTAGAATGGATCTCCTTCGGGTACTGAGTGTATGCCCGACTTATTTTCCAAATGACCCTCAAGTCTCATTTTATAATTTTCTCGTTGATGAATCAATGGCCCAGATTAGAAGTCTAATCAACGGCTAAGATTAAAACTTGACTTGATTAAGTCTGTCTTATTAATACCCTTTAATTATTTAATTTCTCTAAGTTTAGACTTAGGGTCTCCATTAAAATAATTAATTATTTTAATAAGACATGAACCGAGTGGAATTTCCACAAATGGTTTCTGGGTTCTTTGGAATACTGATATCCAAGTCTCCTCACAATATTGAGACTTAGAACACTCTCCGATGCTACAAAAATCAACACTTTCCCTCTCGCTAACTGATCAGCTGCTGTCTGGAAGATAGACTCTCCTGGCCTCCTGCTGTTTTGGAAAAATATATAACATACAGACTACATTGTTTTTTATGTCGTCATTGATATAGTCATAATTCATATTGACAATTTGAATTCATCATTCATAGAATCATACATAAACAAAACTTAAAATTAAAATTTCTGATTTTTGAATAATAAAATATTAAGCATTCAACAAAAAATTAGGTTCCTACATAAACAAATTTTCTAAATTCTAATTTCAGATTTGCATATCAAAGATGTCGAAATTAGGACTGAGAATTTACATCGTAGATTCATAAATTATAATCATAATCATAGAAAGGATGGTTTTTGGAAGAATATTTTGAAATATGTTGGACTCCAAACTCACCAAATGAGAAAGTTATGCCAAATCTGCACTCTGGAGGCCCAATGTTACACTGGTTTTCGTTGTGCTAATGGCCTTTAGATGCTTGTTATTGATGATGATCTTAGGGCTCAAAATTCATAGTTTGCAAATGAAAGTGAAAAATGTTGTTGTGGAGGTATAGGTTTTAGGTTTTCTAGGGTTCAGGATTATTTTGTATGGTTGTAGGCTCCTCCCTCATTTTCTTTCCTGCCATACCCACTCATTTTTCTATCCAGCTTGGTTTTTCTTATATTTTTATTAAATTTATTTTTACAATGGTTTTGTTTCCTCGCAAATGAATCCAGCACATTCCAAATTGTTACCATTTACAAGAAATGGTTTCGAAACAATTTGAAGATTCAGAGATTTGGATTTGGCAATTTGGAAACTTCTGTTGCCAATTTTGGTAATTATGCCAGCAATACATCTAGATCTCTTGGATATACCCCCCACGACCTCTTGGCCCCAAATGACATTCTGGGTTGAGCGTTTCCTACAGATTGTTAATAGCACCATCATAGACTTAACTATCTCCAACATTCTTGGTTGGATAGCATGAGGATCTTCCCTTGCCAGTGGAGACTTTGCTCCCCCAAGTGCTGTGATGAGAATTGGGACAGATTACCATATTCCTTATGGTGAGACTTGAGAGGGTCTATTGCCTTTTTTGTCTCAAAGAAGTGGAGAATGAAGAGCACATCATTTTCTAATGCCTTTTCTATTATGTGAACTGGGGGAGATACCACTATTTGGATAGTGTCTCTCGAGGCTCCCTACAGGCTTTCTACTACTATCCCGATCAGAGATGTGTTGCTCTCTTCATGCGAGAAACTATCACCTTTAGATGTAGAGCTTTGCAGGAGACCCCCATGACCAACCCTAGGGATACCAAGGTGATAACTTCCATCTTTTCACATCCAAGATGTTGGGGGTACTAAGTGCTCTTTAGATGTTGTCATGCAACACAAATAGAAGGACAAGTCAATGAGACAATGCTCCTTCAAGGATGCTACTACTGTAGTATATCCTCACCTTCATTCCAAGCATCATGGCTCTGCTTCTATCTAACATAAATGATCATCCATTTCCTTTTCCCACATCCTTGTACAGGGAATTAAGTGCACGTTACCAACTTCCTTTCTACCTCTAAAGGTTAATTGGCCTTAGATGTTAGGGGATTCTAGTTGAGGCACCCTGCATCTGAGATGAGAGCGCCAATCTTTAGTCTTGGTTTCTGGTGTTGGTCTTAATGTTATTTTGAATGTAATTTGTACATGTACTTGGGTCTTATAGTTTAGGTTTACCCCCTCTTGCTGTGTTTATAATGTTAATCTTATTCACATGATTTTAGCATGTTAGTGTTTAGCTATTTTTTTCAGTTCCTTGGGTTTGTTCTACCCTAGTTCTTTTTTATTCTGCTGGATGTATTTTGGAGTTTCCCATTTACGTTCTTCGGTCATTTCTGGACTTTAAGATAATTTCTTTTTCTTTCTTAGTGAAAAAATTGCTAAGATACTTTGGAAAACTTCTACACTTCCTAGATGTGCTTTGCTATTGCATGTTCCCCTATTCCAGTTGGACGATCACTAACTGTTGTGTGTCATTGCAGGCACTATTGGTTCCAAGTGATCCTCTAGATTCACGGAATATCATGCTTGAAGGTATATTGTCCAGTATTGACTATTTCAGTCTTCAAGGCTTCTTTTTGACATTTAGGCTGATTAGACAGCATACTTGAGAGAGTAAAATTTTGGAACTGTGAAAACTTGAAGGTCCGATTCTCTCTAGTTTTGCTAGAGTACATCCGAGAAATAATTTTTCCATTTGGAGGGACTGGAATTGAATGACATTTCTAGATTCTCTATTTTAAAAATTGTATTCAGGTTGCCAACTTGTCATTATTAATGAGAAAACTCTGGGACTATAATTAGTGATCCTTTTGGGCACCTGTTTCATTGGTGTATAATAATTGGAGGGCCTGAGGATTTTTTTTGAATGCATCTGAATTTTATATACCAAATGCTCTGTCTATAGTATTATATACTTCTATTTTCTCTTACAAATGACCAGCAAATCCTTTTAACTTTTCATGAGATCTGCGAAGATCATATCAAACAAAAAGAATTTCAAGGTGCAAGCACTTACGTTGACTATATAAACGTATGTTCTTTGATATGAAAGCATTTGTTTAGTTGCAAGTATTTATCAGCCATTCTGCTCAGTAGCACATAATCAGGTAGTCATGGATCAGCATACTTGATGTCACTATTTCGTTGGCCCCATTGTAGCAACAAGTGACTTGTGGAACATGGTAGAAAGTCTCTTTTCTCAATAATCATGAAGCTTGTATTATTTTAACTCTAAACTTCAAATCAGACACTGTTAGCTCAGATACACTCTAACGACTGATCCACAGCTTCCATAATAGAATTCCTTCCACAAGGAACCATTAGGACATTAGTTCACAACAGGCAGGGAAAAAGGATAAACCCCTATAAGTCCATTGGGATACATAGTCCCAGGTGGATTCTGCGGAGATAGGAAAGCTTGGACAAAGCAGCAGAGGGAACTGGAGTAGATCTTACATTTGTCTTAACTAGAGGCATTGTGCCTAATTTTATAGAAATGTTAATTTTTAGGTGTTTCCTTTCCTTGATATGGTTTATAGTATATACAGTCATTTGGTACCCATGTTTTACAATTTGCCATTTTATCAACTTAGGTACCTGCACAAAATTTAAAACTGTGGATCTGTTTGTTTTATGTTATTAGTAATTGTCTTCAATACACGGTATTTATTATTATAGCCAACATTTTTCTTTCCTTGGAAAACACATCCCAGGAAACACCTGGGCACCTCCCCTCATTCTGAGGATGGTACCTAGTGTAAAGCAGGTCACATGGACTATTATACACTGACCTGGTAGGTACATTGGATGAGGCCCACATAGGTGGAGGAAGCCAGCCCATGGGCTTGACCCTAAGAACTCTTGCTCGCTATTTACAGCTCTTAACTACTTGAGCTAGTCCACAGAGATAGGATTATGGCCAACTTATCTATCATTTCTTTCAATCAGCCTTGTTTAAGGATAGATTAATTTTCATACACTTGACCTTACATATCTGCAAAACAAGACAGTATATGTGATCTCACTTTGCCCTTGGTAAATGTGTTCTGCAGATTTGTAAACACATTCCATTGCTGAGCAGATTGACCTCAGTAATTTTTCTGTAATCAGGAAATTAATACATTATCTACAATAGCATGAAAATTATCTACTCTTTTTGTATCAGAATATCTGAATGTGTAGATGACTAAATGACAATTTCAACGTGCATGTTTTGGGATACCAGTGCGGGCAGGAACAGGTGGTGATGAAGCAGGTATTTGGGCTGGAGATCTTGTAGGTACACATTTCCTGTATTCTCGAAGTTTCTGATGTTTGGATTTGCAATGAATGAATGCTTTTCTAATATTATATCATTTGGATTGGAGAACATGATGAGGAACTTGATTTTTTATTGGCCGGGGTTCTCTTTCGAACTTTTTCATTTTCAAAAATATTTCTTTAAAATAAACTAGTTGCCTTGTTCATAGAATTGAAGAAATTGACACAAATTTGAAATTCAACACAGTTGGAAATGAAAAATTTGCTTAGGAGAACTTTTTGAAATTGAGAGATGGCTTATTGTCTGACCTCTGTACATTCATAGACATTGGATGTGTTACAGCAAAATCTAGCACCTAGTGCAAAGTCTCACTAGGTGTCCTAGACAATGTGCAACACTGGGGAGTGTCAGCATTATCTCCTCAGCAGTCACTCCCCTCTCTTTAGTGATGGATACAATCCAACACAAGGTAGACTTTCTTGGTAGGCTTAGGGATAAAGAAACCCAAGGTCCTTAAGTTAAGTGCTTCCTAAGGATCCTACGATATACATCCACTAGGTAAAGGTATAGTAAATTAGAGTTTGAGGTGGATGAAGTAAAGTCCATATTTGGGTTCAAGGGAGCTATGGGTCATTCTAAAGGCTATGGTTGGCCTTAAGAGGCTCAAATAGGTTTTCCAAAGATGCCAAATCAAGAGAATACTCAAGGCTGCTATAAATTAGGGTTTTAAATCAACAATTACAGCAATACAATAGTTTATAACAGCAACAAATTTAGGTGTCAAAATTGTGAATAAGCAATGTAAAATCAAAGCTAAATTAAAGAGTGAACTAGGGATGACATTTCAGCAACTTTTGACGGCTACAAAGGCATATAATAACAAAAAGGCTGTAAAATGCATGTAAAACTTCACTTTTGCTTCTGTAATGCACTTTTCAACAATGTTTAATCCTAGGACAACAATCAACGAGTCATTTAATTCTGAAGATATAATATTTTACTCTAAATAAACTCTAACTTACCATGAAACCAGAAAAATGATTTTTACATTTTATGAGAGTGCCACAGGAGAGGTAGACTAATCCTTCTCAATCCAGGGCATATTGTGAAAATTTCTGAACCTAAGTTACAGAAACCCTACTGCAGGTTTCTGGTTTACTTTTCCTATTTGTCCTGTTAAATTAACAAATTATTTTTCTGAATTATTCAGCAGAAACATCAAAGTAAACACTACTGCAGCCTACACATAGATACAAATCATTTACTGAAGCATAACGCACATATGACAAAGGACAAGTATTTTTTGGACAATGTCCCCGGAAAAACCCAATGCGGGAAAATTGGTGCAGCAACTCTTAGAGGGTTTGTTTATTAAGCAGAAAATCTGAATACAATCAAGGGCAACAACAGTGGTTTTCCCAATAGAGAAATCACGCCAAATGTACTTCTATCACTCCGAGACAGAAAATATGGTTGATTCAACTGAGGCTTCACACCTTCTGAATAATGTTGAATACGATCCCTTTCTAGCCCACTAGAAATCCTAGTGCTACCTTTCTTGGCACTATGTCAGCTCTGCGTAGTTGCTAGAGCCGCAAAGACACGCCGGCTATTGCGTCACCCTCCGGGCTCACCCGCCGCTCTCGCGTGAGCCCCGCCGAAGGCGTTCCTCTTGCTTGGTCTCTGCGCTGCCTAGTACGGATCTGCCTCTCTACCTATGTATTCTCGGCCTCAGATCTGAATATCTCTTGCCGATCTGCCCCTCACCAGCACTGCAAGCTTATTCGAAAATTCTCAGCGAACTGCGCCCCAGTTTTTCAACTTAGCTCAAGTGCTACCACTCTGTGTGTCCTCCAACTGACCCCAAGCCTTTCTTTAATACTTTTCTCATTGAAAAATCAACAACCGTGATCTAATCTCTAATCAACGACTAAGATTAGAAAAGACTTGATCCATGTTACTTAGAACATTCTCACCCACATGTTTAAATTAATTCCTTTTAATTATTTAATTTCCTTAAGTTAGACTTAGGGTCTCCATTAAAATAATTAATTTTTGGAGTAACTTAGGCTCTGGGTGGAATTTCTCCAAATGATTTCTGGGTCTTGGAGATCTCATGTGTTCTAGCCCCTTCACAAAGTTTCGGAGCTAGAGCATATCCAATGCTACCCAAAATCTCAACACATATGGAGTATAGGAGTCAAACAATTCTAGGGTTTTTGTGGAGTGATACTAAATCCAAACAAGTTAGGACAAATAAACTAACTTAACCTAAGGTTTGAAATCTAGTTTCTCAAATTTTCAGATGATTAAGGGAAAGAAAAAGCTGTCTCTAATCCTCAAATACTTGGAAGAAGTGTTTAGCTTAACAAGGGACAATGAAGAAAATACTAAATAAACCAACACAACACTTGAACACACATCCCATGAAACAGAATACCGAGATAAAGAAACTAAACCAACTTACATCACCATTCATCATCCAAGATTCAACATGAGCATCCATGAATAGAGATCACATCATATCATAGTTCCAGCCAAGAGAAAATTACTCAACTAGGCCTCCATAGTGCATAAGAGAGAATAATACTAATCAAGAGATCAATGATCCAAGTTATGACAATTCATCCAAGAGGTAAATCACTACCCTTTATATATGAGGGTAACCAAGCGATTTAATTCTCAATTAGGATAAAGGCCCTAAAAAAGTACTAAATCCATGATACAAAGTGGATAAGTCATCACATTGGTGTCGAAAGATGGCCTCTATTAATGAATAAACATGAAAAATAACCTCAATAGCCCACATGTATGAGTAAAATTGCCTCGAAAGGTGACATCGTCATAAAAAAGACCTTCCCTCGCCTTTGCTTTTCGAAGCCCTAGATTTTTTTTTTTCATTGCTTTAATTGGCTTGTTTAATAACCTTCATTGATTATCATGTAAAGATGATATAACCCTCTTTAATAGTGGAGAGTTTATTGTTTCATTGAGGGCAGGATGTTCTTTGAGAGTTCCTTTTACTTTAATAGGCGTGATATGCATGGATACTCTTGGGAAGAGTGGGTAGATCCCAAGCCATAATTGGATTTTGATTGCTTTACATTCCTTTCCATTCTTTTGCATTATCACATTTGGCCTATGCTTTTTCCTTTTTTAACAGTGGCATCAACCTTGGGTATTTTAACCCCTTCTTCTCATAGGATGAGGCACATTGGGAACTAGTATGAACGACTGATAACAACCAATCAAAAGATGGGAGAATGAATGAGGGAAATGATGACAAGTGTTAAGTATGAATAGTATGGACATACTACCACAATTAGAACCTCCTATTTGTGCCCTAATACTACTTGAATTAACAACCTCAGCAAGGTCTGGCCAAGTTTTAAGCAATAAGCACACAGGAGATATGTCGACTGTCACCTCAACACAATATCCTCTCACTTTAGGCCAACTCCTACAATATCACGAAATGTATCTTAGTACCTTGATTGCTTCACCAGCAAGTTAGTAGACCAATGCCTAGAAACCCTAGATATGATGAAGGTTGGCAGTTAATTAAGCACAAGTGCTAAATCTGATATATGAATAAATAATGCAGAAATGCAAACAAACACTTGAGAAAGAGTTAAATACCTCAAATAATACTACCTTTGATGTCACAAGTTGAGGTAAGGGTGCATACACCAGGTAAGGTGATCTCTCTTTGAATTCCTCTTGATTGTATGACACAAAAAGGAGAAGCTTGCTGCTGTCCCGCACTTTCAGCACCTGTAAAACATAAATGTCTACACAAAAGACAGGTTTGGACTGCTTTAAGCAACCTAAGAGTGTGGAAAAACACTAGGATGGGTGGTGATGCTAGGGCTATGAAATATTAGTAAAACAACATCCCAACAACAGATTTATGCAATAAAAGGTAGAGGCACACCAATCAGAAATTGCGATTGCATAGTTGGAGGGCTAATCCCCCTAGGGTTAAGCCCGAATTTTGTCCCAAACTAAATATAACACTTTTCAGCACTTTGGGAGGCTGAAAATACTTCTAAATAAGATGAAGCCAATCAGAAGTAAAATTAGGGTTTATTTGGCTAGGTCTCACCTTATTTTCTTCAAACTTTAGGCTAGAGCTTCACAAATTCTTGTGGAAGATGGCTGTATTTTTATTCCATATTTGAGAGGAGCTTGAAAAACACCTAATAAATGATGTTAGAGCAAAATAATCCAGAAAAGAGAGGGTCGTTTGTATTAGGCTGTTAGATGTTGCTAGAGGCATAAAACCCAAGACATCCACCTTGAGATGAGACTATTTTTGGTATTCTTATCTTTTAGATTTATTTTGTATTTTGTATTTTTCTATTTTTATGGATTTACCACTAATATAAATAAATAAAATGACAAGAACTTGAATTTTTTAAAAAATGTGGCTGGTTGTTCGATTTAGGGCTAATGCTTTATCTCCATTAGTGCATAATGGGGTCAAGATGAATGCCACTCTTAAGTTGGTTATTCAATGCTTGTGGATTAGAGCAATAAGGTAAAACCCTATAAGTTAAATTACGTTCTTGTCTAATCAAGACAAGTTGTGAAACCAAGCCCTACTAGAAGGGATCCCTCCAATGGGAAAGCCTTCAACCATAAGAACAACTATAGAATAAAATAAAATAAAATCCCTTGTTGAGAAACTTCTAAGATATGGCCCAACAAGGAGACTAATGCTTACCTCACACCAACAAGAGAGAAGTGAGAGAATTTACCCTAGACATCTCCCTACAAGTGACAAAGTTGCCCTTCAATGGATCAATCTTGATAGCTTTGTAGTAGTCTTGAGTTAACACAATGTTGTATTTAAAATTATATGGAATAGTCCAGAAAAAGAAACTTCAAAGTTGACCCCAAAGCTACATGAAAATATTACATTATAGCATAACGATCTCAACAATTCAGAACCATTTGGGAGGAGAGTGAGCTCTCTATTTATAGAAGAGGTTCTCAGTATCTCTCCCCCATTTTCTCTTTAGAAAAAGTCTAAGAAACCTCAAAAAAGTTCACTTGTCATTTGCAATAGACTTGGAGACTAAGTCATTACAAAAATTTAAACTTTACATTGCTTTAAATCCTCCAAAAGAGTTTGACATCTCGCTAAAGAGGCTCAATTTGCTTGTTAAAAGAAGCTGATTTGCTGTGGATGTGCAACATTGTAATATTCCTAATGGAAATATCAATATGAACAATAACCAAAATACCAACAGACACACAATGAATTATATTACACAAGGAAATGCGCCAAATTTCTGAGCTATTTTATTATTTTTGAGCAGAATGGAGTTCAAATAGATAGGAATAGAGGAACACAGGCTTGCTAAAACAAGCAATGCAAAACCCAGGTTGTAATTGTGATGCCCAAGTGCTGGAAAGTCTCTCCTCCAAATTCTGCGCTGACCTAGGAATTTACTACTATTGCTGCTGGATGGGAAATAAGAAATCAACCTTCCAATGTGCTAAAATATTTTATAAAATTAGTTGGTGCCTTTTCTCAACAAGCCCAACAAAACCCAGAAAGGGTTTAGCTCCAAACTATTAAATTTTTCTTAGGGCTACATTGTTCTTTGCTTTAGATAATTGCATTTCATTATTTCCATACTATATTCACCTCATATTATTTATATATCATTAGCAATTATATAGAAAGAACAATGACATCATTATAGTAGCAGAATATAAAAGAACATAAGAAAAAAAGCATGCACAAGGGACACCGAGATTTGGTCAAAGACCAGGGCAAAACCCCACAAGGGGGAAAACCCATCCGAATTCATTTTCTTCTTTTAGATTGTCATCGATAGTTCAACAAAGAGGTACAAGGTATAAATGTCATTAGGCTACCTAGGGCCTATACATGACCTGTCCACAACTTCGTTTGTGAGCAAGTTTCATCGCCAATGTCAATAACTTGCCATGCTGTCATCAGAGTTAAAACCATGATACTGAAGTCAATGATACCATACTTATAACTGTACTGTGATGTGAATGAAGCCATGCATTGAACTGAGATAGCAATGAAGCTATACTGAACTTTTATACTAATGAAGCCATACACTAAACTGTTTTACCAATGAACTATAATGCCAAACAACTGTGACTGTGATGCCATGCCTGAGTGCCCAGTCCATACATATAACGACTGTGAGAGTCTTCTGTGAAAATTTATGAACACATAAACCCTTCTGCAGAATGTTGATTTACTTCTCCTACTTGTTTTATTATACAGAAGTTATTTAACTGAAAAATTCAGAAAAACATCAAAGTAAACACAATCTGTAGCCTACACGTATACAAATCATTCACTGAAACATAGCGCACATCTGACAAAGGACATTGTTAATTTTGGGCAACTAGGTCCAAACTCCATGTTGTGATGCTCAGATGATGATGCCAATATTTTTATTGGATTCCTCTTTTGGAGAGGTGCAAGATCGATCTAAAGATCATCTTGATCGAATGAGGAGAACATGTATTTTGAATTTATTCCACATGTGCAAGGTCGGCCTGATTTATCCCACATGCATAAGAGATGTGTCACACACCCCCACAGATGACTATATATTGGAGAGACTTGGAGTTCATTTGATACACACATTTTGGAGGCATTCTCTTCTCTCACAGATGGTGCTGCGATTAGGGCTTCTCATGGTGATGCGGTTAGGACTTCTTGGTGCAGCGCCTTGATGGAGCATTCTTAATGAGACGTCTTGGGGTTGTGTGACACATTGGGTTGGCTGACCTTATGGAGACTTTGCTAGTTGAAGCATCCTGCTGACCGCCATAACGCCACCATTATTTATCTCTGTTTTTGGCTTGTCTTCCATCGATCTATTGGTATGTTCTATCTGCATCTTACTTTCATGTGATTGAGCCCTAGAATTTTAAAGTAAATTTGCATCTAGCATAGAACATCTTCAGAAATTTACATGGAATCATAGCTAAGAGAAGACAAAGCCCATCTTGTTGAGAATCTTGGGCAGCGAGATAAGGATTGTTTTCAGGGCCAATTAGGAGACCTCTGTTTCAGGTCTGTTAGGGCTGTTTGGTGCCCTAACCTTCAACGTGGAGGGAGTTCCCTTCCCTAAAAGACAACCGCAGTCTTTAGGGACAATTATGGGCAGAAGTAAGGGCATGCGTATTGAGGATTAGTGCTGTTGTGCTAGGTCGCAGGCCTCAGCACACCGCTGGACCTGTGTAGAAGGCAGTTAGGAGGACTAACCTCTCTTAAAAGAACAACGCAGCAAGGAGGCTAGGGCAGTGAGGCATGGAGGGACTGTTTTAAGGGTTTATACAAGGTTCGAAGTCTGTTGTGTTGGAGGCCGTGTATGCTGGCTGCTAGGCCGAGGCCTTAAGGGCTGGAAACAAATATGAATTGGGCAAGTACATCTCTGAATTTGTTTGGGTTTAGCCGCAGTTGGAAGAGGCCTTGTAAGGAGCAGATTGGGACAATGTGGAGGAGGCTTATCTGCATAGAAGAGAGGCCGAGTTACTGTAGGTACAACGTGCCTCTTTTAGGTCTGTTTTAGGTCTCATTTAAGGTCTATCCCAAGGTCGGACTTGCTGGATCAGAGGCCGCCGGAAGAGGAGCTATTTGCAGACTGTTTTGAGGGTTGCACGTGGAGAGGGAAGGTGGATTGGGTATGTTGTAAGGGAGCCGCAGTGGACTGTGGTAGTCCGCAGGCCTAGCCACTCCAAACAGGCCATTGTGGAGTCTTTAAAGGCTGCCACATGCCTAGAACAACAACCCATACATAGGGCACCTTGTCTTGCCTAGGTCGCAGGTAGAAGGAGGTTGTCCATGGCTGGTTAGTGGTTGGTGCAGCCTGCAAAGTGCCCTAACCAGGACAACAGTACTACAATATTGTAACAATAGTGTTTAGAGGTGCGTTTTCAAGAGCGCTTTCCAGGTGGAGAGTCGGAGAGGAAGAAGCCCTCTAGTGGCTGCGCAGATCTAGCAGGAAAAACGCAGTTTCAGCAGCAGGAAGGACGCAGATCAGCTTGGAGTGAGGACGTTGTTCCAGTAGGAAGAGGAAGGACGCAGATCTGAAGGCACAGTGATAGATCCAGCCTTGGAGATTGTAGATCTGAGCAGATATTTGCAGATCTGGTTCTGTAGGTTGCAGATCTGGAGGGGTAGCACTAGATCCAACTTGGGAGATTGCAGATCTGAGGAGATATTGGCAGATCCAGCCTAGATCTGAAGAGATAACATCAGATCCAGCCTTTGAGGTTGCAGATCTGAGGAGATATTGGCAGATCTAGCATAGATCTGAAGAGCTAGCAACAGATCTAGCCTTGTGGGACGCAGATCTGGAGAGATAGTAGCAGATCCAGCCTTGTATGACTCAGATCCAGCAGATCTGGGCAGAGAGGACGCAGATCCCGTCAGGGAGGACGCAGATCTGATGAGTAGGGTCTTTATGTGGGGTTCTGGCAGCATTTTTCAGTGTTTTCAGCCTTGAGGAGTTGGTCATCTCATCTGGAGGATTTGTGGGTAGATCCAGCCCTTTGCCAGCATATTTCTTGAGCTTCTGAGCTGTTCCTGAAGGCACAGCGTTTTTGTAGGAGGAGGGTTTCTGGGGGCGATTTTCGGAGGTGGTCCATTTGCTTCACGGTTTCTGGGTTTTGTCCGGAGCAGCGAGTATAGGTGATCCGTAGATTTTTAGCTCATTCCGGCAAGGGGATCAGCCCCTAGCTTCAGTTCACTCCAGCAGCAGCAGTTTACGGCAGTTTCTTCCAGCAGCTGGGATGCAGTTTCTGTAGTAGCCATTTCCTATTTTCCGAGAGGATTCTTCACTTGCCTTGAGCAAGGATAGGTGCCCTCATTCTGATTTTCTTGTACTCCTCTCTATGTACTTTCAGATTAATAAAATGGCTCAGTTTTCTGGCATTCTATGTGTAATTGTTCCATGATCTGGTTCAGCATTGTATTTTCTATATCTGTCTGGCATATTTCTGTTTATTACTGGTTATTTCCCTTTGGGGATATTACACATTTGCACCCCATGGTGTGTCGAAGTGCATCTCCAGTGAGATCTCTCCTTGAGACCTCCCCTTCATCCATAGTCTGCTCCACCGAGTACCAACTCAAAATCTCTCGCCATCCAATCTCAACACGTGGCTGCTGTACCCTGTACAACTCTGATCGTCTCATACCACTATCCAAGTCAACATATGAGACCTGACTAGGTGGCTCTGCCTCTCTCTCTCCAACGGAAAGAGATGATCCAACAACACTACTAGTCCCATCCATGCATACCTGAAGGGGAATGATCTGATGCTGCAATGTGCCCTCAGGTTGTACCATCAGGGAATCCAGCTGTTCCCCAATGCGGACCAACTTGGCCGCCGACTTGGCACAAGTCACTCTCATACCCTCCAGCTCCTGGTCCTGTAACAAAATGGTCTCCCGTACTGACGCGGCCTTCTCCCTCAAAACTCGAAGGTCCGTCCGAAGCCGATGATACCGCTGTCTGCGACCATCTTCCGATACCTCTGTATCTCCTAGTGCCTCATCGATAATGGATATATCTCCTGATACCTCACCCATCTGTCGTGTGCTGCTACCACCCGAAGACTCGGACATGGCTCCAGTCATCACCTCAGTGGATGGCTCTATCGGGGTAGGCTCTACCTTCTCCACTACGATATCAACCGGCACGGTCAAGGAGGTCTCTAATGATGGTGAGTCCTGTGTCTCACTAGGTGTATCCTCGAACTCCCTGCAATCCTGTGTGTCTTCATCCTCCAAGTGCGAGGTAACCATTTTAATGGTTTTCCTCTCCGATACTCGGTCAAGCTGGAAAGAGGTATCCAACTTGTCCACCCAAGCTCTTCCTGAGCGCCTGGATGAACCGTCAAATGTCGGTAGATGGAATCTGTCCTCTGTGCGCTGTAAGCCCTGATCATGTGAGGGCTTGTTCCCTCTGTGAAAGTCGTGAGGTCTACTATCATGCTGGAGCTGAACATAATCTCTACTAGCTGTGCGGTGGTCATCACGGTGGTATTCGTGCCCTTTGTGCTGGTGCTGCTCAGGGGGTTTGATACCACATCGGAAATGGATATAGTGATTAAAAGGGAAAGCATCCATGAATTCCTGTCCCATGCTCCGCCAATCTGCAAATATAGCCGCATGTTGAGCTAGACCCCCATCTCTTGGTGCTGTTGGCTCCTCTTCCTCTACCGGAAAGGTAGGCATAGTGGGTCGCGTGGGTGCGGAATCGACCCTCTGTGCTGTCACAATGGGAATAGCGTCTGGTATGTAGCTAGACACGCCTGATCCTTTCCCCACCTGGAAAACCCTATGGGGTTCTCTCTGTGCTCCCTCTACAGCTGCAAATCTCTTGGTTACATCCTGCATGAATGTATCCATCTTCTCAGCCAACTTCACAATCATGTCCTCCATTGGATCCTGCTGCTATGTGTCCCTCACAGGCTGCTCAGAAACTGCACGGCTGCTGCAAAACCATACTGCTGCTTAACTTTGACATCCGATTTACCCACTGAAAACTACTCAGAAAGTTCCAAGAATCTGGGAAGGTGATCATTGTCCAAAACCCAGAAAATCCCAGAAAACGTTTTTCCTAATTCCAAACTTGAGAATTTGACCCTTTTTATTTTGGCCCTTTTTCCATGTGCGTTTTTGGAGCTGGAGTTACCATTGCTGTTGGCACCAGAATTATTTCTTTTTACGATGTCATAGACCACAGGCTGAGCCAGAATTATGCTCTGATACCACTGTAATATCCCCGAAGGGAAATAACCAGTAATAAACAGAAATATGCCAGACAGATAAAGAAAATACAATGCTGAACCAGATCACTGAATAATGACACATAGAATTCCAGAAAACTGAGCCATTTTATTAATCTGAAAGTACATAGAGAGGAGTACAAGAAAATCAGAGTAAGTGCACCTATCCTTGCCCTAGGCAAGTGGAGACCCTCTCAAATAGAATAATGGCTGCGACAAGGACAACGTAATGAACTGAAGACCTGGAAAATGGCTGATCTCAAGCTGCAAACCCTCACCAAAGGAAAACGCTGTCTCTGCTAGTGACAGCGCAGAAATAGGTGAGGCACAAATCACCCAACCTCCTGACAGATAGATCAGCTACTGAATGCTAGGAAAACGCTGTTGAGCCCTCTCACACAAGCCTGCTCCTCAGATCTGCGTCCTACCTGATGGATCTGCCTCCTGAATGCTCAGATCTGCTGGATCTGAAGCCTTCAATCAGATCTGCGTCCTATCCCTCCTGATCTGCGTCCTCCTATATCTCCAGGATCTGCTCTCTAAACCTTGACCTACTTGAGGATCTATCTTTGGATCGCAATGTCTCTTCGAGATCTGCGGCCTCTAAGGAAGTTTGGATCGATGTTATCTCTTCGGATACGGACTAGATCTGTAATACCTCCTCGGATCTGCAATCTCCAAAGTCTGGGTCTATCAATGTGCCTTCGTTCATGCAACCCTCTCTTAATGGACGGCCCGTCCTCACTTCCCGGTGATCATCGTTCTTCCTCCTCACGGACGCATCCTCCCTCACTCCGGAATCTGGTACTAACATTCTCCACAGGACAGCGTCCTCACCCTCCTGAATTGATCAGCGTCCTTTCTCCTGATGAGACAGCGTCCTTCCTTCTCTGAACTGCGCAGCCACAAGAGGGCTTCTTCTCTCCCCAAATCTGCACCAGAAACTGCTGCTCACTTGCTGCTGAAACTGAAAAGTGTACTCAGAACAAACCTTACTAGGGCGGGCACTCGAAGTCCCCCGAAGCTAAGGGTGAAACCAGAAATAACCTTACCAGGGCAGGCACTCGAAGTCCCCCGAGGCTAAGGGTGAGATCTCCGACCGGAGACACTCGTGCACTAAACAGTGCTGCAGACCGACTAAACAACCGGCGTGCTGAAGCAGACAGAAGTCCAGCTATCAATAATAATATCAAATCATGAATGCCCCAAATGAGGTGAGAACCTCTCCTTTTATAATGCCAAACTCCCTCCAAAACTTAACTCTCCTTTGACCTGCTCAGTTTACTTTGGGTCAGCCTGATGCCTCCCCCATCATACTCATGTGGACCCCCAAGGCCCCCTCTCTTAAGTTACAACGTCAATCTACTAGGAAAAGAACACTTTATTATAAAGTGAGGTGACTAAGTGAGGTGACACCTCTTATTTCTCACTTTATTTATTATTTCTAGCTAAAGCGGCAAAATAAAGCAAAAATGAAATATTCCAATTAGCAAAGCTAATTGGGAATATTACAGAGTTGCTGAGTGTAGAGTGTATTGTAGGCAACAGTGAGGCTTCAAGAAGACAAAGACAACACAAGAGCAACGTGAGAGAGATGCACTTCAACACAAGGGATGATGACTATTAGTGCAGAGGGAGTCTGCTTACGTAGTGCAGAGTTGTAGTTGTGCATCATCCTTCAGATGCCAACACAGATCTATAGCCTATGGAGCTTCAGTGATGAGGATGCAACCCATCTGACTTGTCTGTCAAAGATTGGGCAAGAGATTCAGTTGTTTCTCTCAACCACTGAAGTTGCAGTACAGCAGATCAACGGTGGCAGTGCTATGAGCAGCACAGATGCAGCAAATTGAGAGGGAGCTACAGTACAGAGGTTGCAGTGGCAGTGGCAGAGTCATGGGCAGCGGTACAGAATGGCAACAGCAGTGCAGAGTTGAGTGGCAGCAGGCCAAGCATCAACAGCACAGAACCAATGCCCAAAATCTTGTAATGCATAGTGTGATGTATTACTAGAGCACACTCTGGATGCTAAGAGAGAGCATTAAGATTTTGTGTATTTGGGGTAGCATCAGTTGTGCTCTAGCTCCCAAATTTTGAGGAAGGACTAGAATACACTTGATCTACAAGACCCAAAAATGGATTTGGGAAATTTCATCTGGTTTAGGAGATATTAAGTTAATTAATTATTTTAATGTATTTCCTAAGTTAAAACTTAGGGAACTTAAATAATTAAAGTGAATTTAATTTGTAATATCCAAAGAGGGAAATAAACTCGCAATAAAACATAAGATTGCTGCATTGTATATAGATAATAGCAATGCCGAACTGATCACCAACAATTGCACATGTGGATCTCCGTGAAACTGAGCCATTTTATTAATCTGAAAGTACATAGAGAGGAGTACAAGAAAATCAGAGTAAGTGCACCTATCCTTGCCCTAGGCAAGTGGAGACCCTCTCAGACAGAATAATGGCTGCAACAAGGACAGCGTCCTAGCTGCTCTGAAGACTGAAGACTGGAAAACAGCTGATCTCAACTCCAACCCCTCACCAGTGGAAAACGCTGTCTCTGCTAGTGACAGCGCAGAAACAGATGAAGCACTAGGCACCAAAACCTCCAGACAGATAGATCAGCTTATGAATGCTAGGAAAACGCTGTTGAGCCCTCTCACACCAGCCTGCTCCTCAGATCAGCGTCCTACCTGGTGGATCTGCCTCCTGAATGCTCAGATCTGCTGGATCTGAAGCCTCCAATCAGATCTGCGTCCTATCCCTCTTGATCTGCGTCCTCCTAGATCAGATCTGCTACCAAACCTTCAGATCTATGCTGGATCTGACAATATCTCTTTCGCATCTCTGCGCCCGGCGGTCGGGATCTCGGGTGGGAGGATTCGTATCTAGACTAGATCTAGGCCAATATCTCCTCGCATCTGCAATCTCCTGCCGGGATCTAGTGCCATACCGTATCCGCAACACAAAACTAGATTCGCAAATATCTCGCTCGCATCTACCCTCCAAGGTCGATCATCAATGGTCTTCGCACCGCATCCTTCTCTTCAGAATCGGACAACAGTCCTCTACCCCAAACCTCGATTCGCGTCCTTTCTCCCGTGTCGCCGTCCTTCCTCTCCCCCGAATCGCGCACACAAGAGGGCTTCTTCCTCTCTGCATCCGCACCGTAAACCGTCGTTACTTTGTCAAACTAAAAGTACTCAACAAAATTCAACAGGGCGGCACTCAACCCCGAAGCTAAGGGTGAAACCAGAAATAACCTTACCAGGGCAGGCACTCGAAGTCCCCCGAGGCTAAGGGTGAGATCTCCGACCGAAGACACTCGTGCACTAAACAGTGCTGCAGACCGACTAAACAACCGGCGTGCTGAAGCAGACAGAAGTCTAGCTATCAATAATAATATCAAATCATGAATCATCCAAATGAGGTGAGAACCTCTCCTTTTATAATGCCAAACTCCCTCCAAAACTTAACTCTCCTTTGACCTGCGCGGTTTACCTTGGGTCAGCCTGATGCCTCCCCCATCATACTCATGTGGACCCCCAAGGCCCCCTCTCTAAGTTACAACGTCAATCTACTAGGAAAAGAACACTTTATTATAAAGTGAGGTGACTAAAGTGAGGTGACCCCTCTTATTTCTCACTTTATTTATTATTTCTAGCTAAAGCGGCAAAATAATGCAAAAATGCAATATTCCAATTAGCAAAGCTAATTGGGAATATTACAGTCTCCCCCGGCAAAACGTTGCTTGTCCTCAAGCAACTGAAGTGATGGGTGCTGTAAGATCCTCTCATCCTCCCAAGTGGCATCCTCATCCGGCAGATTCTTCCATCTCACCAGGAACTCTCTGATCTTCCTGCTCCGCAGCTGTCTCTCCCTGGTGTCAATAATGGCCTCCGGCTGTAATACCAAGTGCCCCTCATCATCTGTCGGTGGTAGCTCCCTGGTGACTGTCACGTGCTGGCCCAGTGCCTTCTTCAGGCATGATACATGGAAGATGTTATGAATCCGGCTGCCTTGGGGCAGTTCCAACTCATATGCAACCTGCCCGATCCTACGTATCACCCTGTACGGTCCATAAAAGCGAGGCTTAAGCTTCTCTGCCCCCTTCTGTTTGAGTGAAGACTGTCGGTATGGCTGTAACCGTAGGTAGACCATGTCCCCTACCTCAAAGTGTCTCTCCACCCGACCCTTATCAGCATACAATTTCTGCTGATTTTGTGCTGTGGCTATGTTGTCCTTGAGAGCCCGGAGGATGTCTTGGCTCTCTTGGATCCATAATTTGGCTCGCGGAGCCCTGCTAACACCAAACATCATGTCCACAAAAGACAGGGAATGGTATCCATACATTGTCTTAAGTCAGACGGATCAAGCTTTCTTTTAATCTTAGCCATTGATTCAAGATCTGATCATGGTCGTTGGTTTCCCAACGAGAAAAGTATAAAGGAAAGGCTTTGGGTGATTTGCAAAGACATAAAGGCAGAGCACTAAAGCTAAGCTAAGATTCTAGGGCGGGTTTGCTAAGAATTCTCAGAAGTGTTTCAACTGTAGAGAGGGGAATTTAGACAAAGGGGATGATCTAATCGCAGTGTCTAGAATCAACAAGAGACAGAGATCAGCTCAAAGAGGCAGTGCAGAGAAGCAAGAGAAGCAGGGATAGTGCAGTCCCTCCCAAGACAGCGTGATTCAGCTGGAAGCCCTCAGTGGTTACGAAGAGACCCTCAGGGCAGCGTAAGGACTACGTCACCCAGTCTGGGGTAACGCTACCCTTTCCAGGCCAACGCCGATTGACATAGGGGCTTCAGTGGTTGACATAGAGGCTTCAAGGGAAGTTCTGTGGTTTTTAGGGCCTAATTTTGATTGAGTTCTGTAAATCCCATTTGAGGGTGTGGATAAGTCATTATTTTGGCTTCAGAACAGCCGGTGAGTTGCAAATCTATTTTATCTCTGTCGAGTTTTCCAGATCTGGAACCCAGATTTTTCTTTTTTTTCAGAAAATTCTTAATAAAAAAACTCTCCAATAGCCAGAAGACCAGTTTTCCTGCATTGGGTTTTTCCGGGGACTATTTGTCCAGAAAATCATTATGTCACTTTGTCTGTGTGCATGTAATTTTTCTAGATCTGAATTGGTGAAATTCTGTTATGTGTTTTGCTCCGATATTAATCTAAAATTCTCAGTTAATAACTTAATTAAGTAGGAGAGGCATAACCAAATCTAATAGCAAGATTTTTGCATAAGTGTAACATTTAGATATTTTCACATGGTATCAGAGCAATTGCAAATCTAGGAGGGTCACCAGCAAAAGACTGAAGGTTGTCGTTGCAGAAAGCAGCAGGGAGAGCAGTAGAAGGGCAGATCTGAAGGGAAAACGCAGTTTTCAGAGAGGCAGAGTTATGCAGAGGGCAGGGTGACGCAGTCTAATGCTATTTCCCAGCAAGCTCACGCACTTACTGCGTATAGGTGTAGATATTTCCAAATCTTACACTTTATGTAGAAATTATTACTGTTAATCTGGTTATGCTCCTCCTGCTTAGACAAGTTGTTAACTAAATAAATTCAAGTTAAAATCGAAGAAAAACACATAACAGATCTCTACCAATCCAGATCTAGAACAAGTTCATGCACACTTTGACAAAGTGACACAGTTATTTATGGACAAATAGTCCCCAGAAAAACCTAATGCAGGAAAATAGGTCTTTGGCTTTTGGAGGGTCTTATTATTAAGAATATTTCTGAATACACAAATCTGGGTTCCAGATCTGGAAATCCCGACAGAGAAAATACTAGATCTGCAGCTCACTCGCTAATCTAGGGCAAAAATAGTGACTAATCCACACCCTCAAACGAGATTTACAGAACTCAGCCAAGATTAGGAACTAGAAACCCCAACGTTGCCCCTGAAAACCTCTGCGTTAGCCTCTGAAGCACCTCCAACCCTCAACGCTGCTCCGGAAGAGACTGCATTACCCCAGACTAGGTGACGCAATCACTACGCTGCCCCTAAGGGTCTCTGCATAACCCTGTGAGGGTTTCCTGCTGAAAATCACGCTGTCTGTCAAAGATTGGGTAGGAGATTCAGTTGTTTCTCTCAACAACTGAAGTTGTAGTGCAACAAATCAGCAGTGGTTGTGCTATGAGCAGCACAAATGCAACAAATTGAGAGGGAGTTGCAGTACGAATGTTGTAGTGGCAGTGGCAGAGTCATGGGAAACAGTACAGAATGGCAGCAACAATGCAGAGTTGAGTGGCAACAGGCCAAGCATCAACAACACAGAACAAGTGCCCAAAATCTTGTAATGCATAGTGTGAGGTATTGCTAGAGCACACTCTTGATGGTAATAAGAGGGAGTGTTGAGATTTTGTGTATTTGGGGTAGCATCAGTTGTGCTCTAGCTCCCAAATTTTGAGGAGGGACTAGTGTACACTTGATCTACAAGATTCAAAAATGGATTTGGGAAATTTCATCTTGTTTGAGAGATATTTAATTAATTAATTATTTTAATGTATTTCCTAAGTCTAAACTTAGGAAAATTAAATAATTAAAGTTAATTAGTAAATTAAACATGTGATGAAATTGTCTCAAGTCACACGGATCAAGCTTTCTTTTAATCTTTAGCCATTGATTCAAGATATGATCATGGCCATTGGTTTCCCAATGAGAAAAGTATAAAGGAAAGCTTTGGGGTCGTTTGTAAAGACACACAGAGGCAGAGCATTGAAGCTAAACTGAGATTCTAGGGCGGGTTTGCTGAGAATTCTCAGAAGTGTTTCAACTGTAGAGGGGAATTTAGACAAAGGGGATGATCTGATCCCAGTGTCTAGAATCAGCAAGAGACAGAGATCAACTCAGAGAGGTAGCGCATAGAAACAAGAGAAGCAGGGACAACGCAGTCCCTCCCAGGACAACGTGATTCAGTTGGAAGCCATCAGGGGTTACGCAGAGACCCTAAGGGGTAGCGTAAGGATTGCGTCACCTAGTCTGGGGTAACACAACTCTTTCAAGGCCAACGTTGAGGGACGCAGGGGATTCAGAGGTTTACGCAAAGGCTTCAAGGGCAGCTCTGGGGTTTCTAGGGCCTAATTTTCACTGAGTTCTATAAATCCCGTTTGAGGGTGTGGATCAGTCATTATTTTGGCTTTAGAACAGCCGGTGAGTTGCATATCTACTTTATCTTTGTTGGGTTTTCCAGATCTGGAACCCAAATATGTTGTATTCAAAAAATTATTAATAATAAAACCCTCCACCAGCTAGAAGACTGGTTTTCCCGCATTGGGTTTTTCCGAGGACTATTTGTCCAGGAAATCACTGTATCACTTTGTCTATTATGTGTGCATGTACTTTTTCTAGATCTGAATTGGTGAAAGTCTGTTATGTGTTTTGCTTCGATATTAATCTGAAATTCTCAGTTAATAACTTAATTAAGTAGGAGAGGCATAACCAGATCTATTAATAAGATTTCTGCATAAATGTAACATTTAGAAATTTTCACACTCCAACTTCTTGTTTGGTAGCACTTTAGTCAGTATGTCAGTTATTTGTTCATTTGTAGGTAGATAGTGCAACTCTATGACCTTGTCTCGTACAAAGCTTTTGATGTAGTAGTACTTGTTGCTTATATGCTTTGTTTAAGAGTGAAACACTGGGTCTTCCGTCAATATTACACAACTTGCGTTATCCAATTGTATCCTTGTAGGGTTGAGTGGTCCTTCAAACAAGTCTAATAGCAACTTCCTAAGCCAAACTGCTTCTTGACAGACTTTGCTTGCAATAACATATTCAAATTTAGCACTGCCCAACGAAACTGTATCTTACTTTCTACTCATCCATGAAACCATGGAAGATCTAAGGTTGAAATACCCCCTCTGGTTGTGATTTTTCCATCTGTCACACTACCTCCCCAATCTAAATCTGTATATCCCAAAAGTTGGATTTCATCACCAGTGTACTTGAAGCAGTGATGAATAGTGCCTCACAAATATCTTAGGATGTGTTTTGCGGCAATCTAGTGATCATGTCTTGGCTCCATTGGAAACTAAGTGAGGACATTTACGGCAAAACAAATGTTTGGTCTAGTGTTTATCAGATACATCAAGGACCCAATCAATTTTCTGTAGCAAGTAGGATCTAACATACTAGACTTTAAACTCCTCAACCTTTTTAAATTTGTAACCATAGGAGTCATCAAAGGCTTGCAATCCATCATGCCGAACTTCTAAAGCATTTTAATCACATATTTACCTTGACAAAGATATATCTCTCCTGGCTATTGCCATACTTCTAGTCCCGAGTAATAGTGCATGATTCCTAGATCTTTCATATCGAACTCGGCTGCTAATTGCATCTTGCATTCCTGAATTCGTCATTCTACTCTTGTGACTAGCAGATCATGCCACTTATACAAGTCTAATAACTAGCTACTCCTGGACCACCTTGATGTATATATGTGGATCTGCATAACTCTTGGTAAAACCAAGTCTTAAGAGATATGCATCAATTTTTGCATACCATGCTCTTGGTGCTTGTTTTAAGCCATATAGAGCTTTCTTCAACTTGCAGACATGTATCTCCCTACGATTTATTTCAAATCGTTGAGGTTGCTCAATGTATACTTCCTCATCAATGGTCCCATTCAGGAAAATTGTCTTCACATCCATTTGATGGATGTTCCATCTCATAGAAGCAGCGAACGAAACAAGTGATTTTATCGTTGTATACCTAGTTGTGGGAGCAAAGGTTTCCTCAGAATCAATTCCATCCTTTTATGAGAAGCCTCTTGCTACAAACTTTGCTTTGTATTTGTCGATGCTCCCATCTACAACGTGCTTTATCTTATAAATCCATTTCGAAGTGACCTGGGCCTAGGCATAATCTTCCATACATCATTCTTCATTATGGAGTGGTATTCTTCCTACATTGCATTCCTCCATTCTTGATGCTTAGTTGGATCCTCATTAGAGGAAGGTTCCGCCTCAATCAATTTTTTATGTGTGCAGCATATCCTGAATAACTCTTTGGTCTCTTACTTTCCCTGGGTGTCCCTAGTGTTGTATGTCCTTCTATTTCTTGAAAAGTAGTTTTCAACCAAATAAACGTCTTCTGATTTTCTGGAATAATTGTTTCATAGGTTCACAAGGACCTTCATCATCTTCTTGAGATGGTCCCGGTTCTTGACCATCATTATCCCTGGAGATATCTTCAAAGATAGGAACTTCTTCTTTATCAGAGTCAACTAGAACATCCTTCGATTTCTTGTAAGCTATACTCTCATCAAAGATGACATCTCTACTTACCTCAATTCGACGATCCTCCTTGATATAGATTTTGTATGCTTTAGATGAAGCATTGTACCCAACAAAGATGCCCCTGAATACCTCTTTGGTCTCTTACTCTCCCTGGGTATCCCTGATGTTGTATGTCCTATTTCTTGAAGAGTAGTTTTCAACTAAATAAGTGTCTTCTGATTTTTTGGAATAGTTATTGTATAGGTTCACAAGGACCTTCATCATCTTCTTGTGATGGTCTTGGTTCTTGACCATAATTATCCCTGGAGATATGTTCAAAGATAGGAACTTCTTCTTCATCAGAGTTAAGTTGTTAACTAGAACATTTTTCGATTTCTTGTAATCTATACTCTCATTAAAGATGACATCTCTACTTATGTCAATTCGACGATCCTCCTTGATATAGATTTTGTATGCTTTAGATGAAGCATTGTACCCATCAAAGATTGTTAAATTTGGACAACTAGGTCCAAACTCCATGTTATGATGCTCAGATTAAGAGGCTAATATTTTTGTTGGATTCCTCTTTCGGAGAGGTGTAAAATCCATATAAAATATATCTTAATCCGATGAGCAGAACATTTATTTTGAATTTATTATTTATAATAAATTATATGTGTAGGTCGGCCTTAAGGTTTCACACCCCCAGCAGATGTGTCACACACCCCAATGATGGATATAAATACAGGCAAAGTTGGAGAGCATTTCACCACAACTCAACACACATCTTCTTCTCTCATCTGATTTAGTACGAGCTCATTGGAGGACAAGTTCAGCCCACACGTGTGAAGAAGAAGGACGAATTTCTGTACGGCTGAGCTGAAGGACGAATTGCTGCGGCTAGGGTTTTGCTGGAAGTTTGACCAGCATTGACTTTGGTCAACGCATGGTCCGAAAGGGCTGAAAATTGTTGGGAAGTTCGATTTTGGAAGGCCGTACTGTTTGGCACAGAAATCGAGGTCAAAGGGTTGACCAAACTGCTGCTGCGTTGACTTTTAGCTTGCTGCCCTGCGTTGACTTTTCTGGACAGCGTTGACTTTTTGGAGTTGACTTGGGTTGACTCGGTTGCTGATTGGAGGACTGTTGTGACACATTCTGGGTTGGCTGACCAAGGAGACTTTGCTGGTTGAAGCATCCTGTTGACCGCCGTAACGCACCATCACATTTTTTCTGTTTTTGGTTTGTCTTCTATAAGATCCACTTATATGTTCTATCAGCATTTTACTTAACTATTTGTGTGATTGCTGTAAGAAAAGTAAAGTTGCTTCAAGCATAGAACATCTACAAAAATTTACAAAGATGCACCTTAAACTGGTAGGATCCAACTTCTTTCTCTTATCCTTGTGTACATGAATGTACACACAACACCCAAATATACGAAGATGATCCACACTTGGCTTCTTTCTTGTAAATGCTTCTTCCGGTGTCATGTTGTTGAGGATCCTGTGAGGACTTCGGTTCTGCAAGTAAACAACTGTCATACATGCCTCTCCCCACCAAAATTGAGGGATGTCTTGATCATGTAACATAGCTCTAACACATTCTTCAATAGTATGATTCTTTCTTTGTGCCACTCTATTCTGATCAGGATTATAGGGAACAATGAGCTCCCTCTTAATTCATGTTTCCTTGCATAAAGCGATTAATTCTTTGGAAGTGTATTCTCCACGATTATCTGCCCTTAAAGTCTTGATCTTCCTCTTGGTTAGGTTTTCTACTGTATTCTTCAACTCTCGAAAGTTTTTGAATACCTCATCTTTATTCTTAAGGAGATATAACCAAGTCTTCCTTGTGTAATCATCAATGAAGGTTACATAGTACTGATGCCCACCAAGAGATTTGACTACCATATGTACACATTCATCTGAATGTATGAGATCTAAAATTTTCTTAGATCTAGATTCACTACTTGCAAATGGTTTCTTTACGTTCTTTCCTATATAACATCCCTTACAGGTTCCTTTGTGATCTTCCTTTATTTCGGGGATGCCATTAACCATTTGACTCAGAGATGGAAAAATCTTAAAATTAAGACGTCTAAATCTTCTATGCCATAGTTCGAAAGGGCTCACTTCTAAGTGAACTTGGGCTTGAGCTAGAGGTGTATAAATTCTATACAGTGTTCCCTGCTGGACCCCAATCACCCTTGCTTCATTAGCCTTTTCCCCAAACCAAAACCTTGCCATCAACAAAAGAAACTCTATCACCCTTATCCTCTAGACAAGAAATGGAAAGTAAATTTTAATTCAAACTTGGAACAAATAAGATGTTGTTGAGGTGAATGCTTCCATGTGACTCGAGCTCCAATGATGTAGACTCAATGCCTTTCACTAGATGGCTTTTGTTGTCTCCAAGTTCGATAGAATAAGATGAATTTCCTTTTGACAAGGTCTGGAGTTGACTGCATTCTCCTCCACTCTCCCGTCACAAGTTTGGAAGCACCACTATTAATAACCCTTAGATTTTCATCTTTGAAGGTGCCAAATAAAGCAGAGAACATACTTCCTTCTATTGTTTCCTTTACTAGCTTGGATATGACTTTCAACATGTAGTTCTTGATGGAGGTAGCGAGATTTCCAAGAAACTTGAAACCAGAACATACTTCCTTCTATTGTTTCATTTACTAGATTGGATATGACTCTCAACATGTAGTTCTTGATGGAGGTAGCGAGATTTCCAAGAAACTTGAAACCCTTCTTCATATTTCTTGTCATAATGTCAACCACACTGTGATCTTCACTCTCCTTAAACCTTAGCTCTGATACCATGTTGAAAAATGTGGAGACTTGCATATTATAACTTATTTTCCTTAACTTGATAATTACTTGTGATGTTAGATGTTCTTTTATTATTTCTTCAATTATGTTCATCAAGCAATTACCAAAACAAGAAGATCACAGAGAGACAGAGTACACAAGATATAGGCTCCAAGCCAGGGCAAAACCCCTCCAAGGGGAAAACCCAGAAAATACTTCTCTTCTTCTTTAGAATTTGCTTACAAACGAGACTTCTAAGACCCAAAGACCTAAGCCAATAAGCCCTCCAAGACCCAAGCCAACCCCCAGCAAGATCTTCTTCAGAACAAATTCTAGAATTTTGATTCCACAACATTACTACTGCAATTTTGGCCCCAACAATAGAAATTTTTCCTTGCAACTTCGACCCCCTGCAACTACTTCAACCCCCTGCAACTGCTTCAAAATTTTGTCCTCTTGAAGTTGGCAGCTTCACAAACCCTAGCGAGATAAAGAGAAAGATAACCCTTAATAAACTTCGACAACTTCTCTTTTGCATCCTCTAGCTACTCTTCTTTGACCTTTGCTATTGCAGATCGAACTTGCTTGTTGTGTGTCCAAATGAGGTTGATCTCTCCTCCTTTTATAGCCTTTCTTGAGGGTCAAATAGCCCTCCCTTAGGCTGACTTGTCCTTGCTCTTGGGCCGACTTGGTCTTGGGATTTTACATGGATTTTGCATGATAAAATAAATATATTTCTTCATTACAATGAGTCTGAAAGGGACTACGACACATGATCAATATTATTCTTTACCCTAGAAAGACCTAGAAGACCTAAAAGCATGAAGAACATGCTTTTGACTAAAAACTTGAGTATGAAACCTATACTCCAAAATAAAATATAATTTATCTTTCTTTACAAAGAATATATATAATGTCATGATTACAATTATATCATAATGAAGTCTAAACCTAGTTACAATTCTCCACAATGGGTCACCCACTAACCCATGGTTATGGGTAAACCATACAAAACCCTTGCCATCAAAGCCATTTTGCTATGCCATAGATTGTCAGTAACATAGTTGGCCCACATATTCAACTAAGGCTTCTTAGGAGGGAACCATCACACAATGGGGACCATTGCTTCCGAAGGGGGCAGGATTGATCGGATGGAAAGTGGCATCCACCCATGATACTGTATGTCAAGAAGGCATGACTGATGTAATTTTTAAAAAAGTCTCTCTCATTTAATAAATGGTTGTCTTGAATGGTAACCTTTCCTTTCACATGCTGGGATGGATTTAGTGTGTATTTGTTTTTCAATGTTTTTGTGATTAGTTTCGTTGCAAATATACATTTTTCCCTCCTCTCTCAGCATTCATGGTTCTCAGATCTTAGCCCCCAAGATCCGGATCACCAATGCAAGAAAAATATCCTACTTTCCTAAGTGGCTACGTGAAAAAAATCACTCTAATCATACCTTGGAGCAATGCACCTATTTAAAAGCTAAACATATTTATATTTTTCTTTTTGGTGTTGTAATAGTTCAAAAACAATAATGATTATTTGTTTGACTAATTATTTAATAGAAACTTGATTCAAACAACTCATGCCAAAAAAAAGGACATTGTATAGATTTTGTCACTTGATTTTCTCTTATTAACTTAAAGACGACAAAGAATGCAAAGCTTTTTATGAGGTGTTGTAGTTGTGCAAAAACAATAAATAATTAACTTAAGAGGGCAAGGAATGGAAAGCTTTATGAGGTGTTGTAGTTGTTCAAAAATGATTAATGATTATTTGTTTGATTTTATTTTTATGAGGTTTGTAATTGTTTAAAATCCATGAATGGTTAATTTAAGAGGAAAAATAATGGAAATATTTTTATGAGGTGTTTTAGCTTTTCAAAAAGAATGAATGATTATATGTTTGATTTTAATCAATAGAAACTTGACTCAAATAACTTAGCAAAAAAAAATTGCACTCTATAGAAATTACAACTTGATCTTCAATTATTAATTTAAGAGGACAAAGAATGCAAAGTTTGTTATGATTGTCATTGCATTTTTAGTGGAATTCATTTTGATTTATGCTACTCATGGCCTTGCAATAGAAAGTGATAATATTTTGACCATGCTTGACTAGCATATTGATATATTATCTTATAACCAAATCTTCTTATGAGATTGGCAGTAATTTAGTTATTGTTATAGATCGTTAAGTACATGATTCCATAGTTTTACATCAACATTGGACATTGGCATCCCTTTGAACTTGAATTTCTCATTGGATGCTAAATGAAAATATTTGTTGTTATCAGGTTGACACTAATGTTGGTAGGATTTGTGTGCGCCTTGGATGGGTGCCAATTGAGCCACTCCCTGAAAGTGTTCAAATTCATCTCCTAGAACAGTAAGTGAGATTATAGAAGTTTGATAATGAAGTGCTTTTTTTATTGCTCCCAAAGTATTTAAATGGAAATTGTTAATATTGCAAATGATTACAACTTCAATCTTAGTGATTATGCCAAAACATAAATAATTGATCAGTTTGTCAAATATAAACATATAGAATTATTGCACAATATTTGGTTTACAAAAAATTATTCCAACTTTATGGTTTCTAAAACATAAAAACATTTTCATTTTTGTAGGTATCCTGTTTTGGATTCCATCCAAAGATATTTATGGCCTCGATTATGTACCCTTGATCAACGAACACTGTGAGTTTTCTATCCTTAATTTGCTTTTTGAAAAATAAATACATGAGTGCACCTAGAAGGCTAATTCAACACATTGCTTGGAAATATGCGCTCTTAAATTAAATTAAAAATAATAAAATGGCAAGTGAATAAAATTTATGATAATCTAGAAGTATGCTTCCCAAAGACAAAATTTATATACTCTTTTAAAAGATTTACTATTCACTTTCCAATTATCGAAGCTTTCCACTTCCTTTTGTTAAAGTGGAGAATAAATAAGTATGATAATAACTCACAGGAAAACAAATTATATAATAGAAAATTATTTGAATTTCCTTTATGGCCTTGATTGTTGAATGGTGTTGTTATTGATGCCAATTTCAGTTCTTGAATGCTCTTAATATTTGTCTAAGATTGCATTGATTAAAGCTCCAATCATTAATAAGCCTTGGGAAGCCCTAGATGCCCCATAATTGATGAGAATTTTGGATGGAAAGGTCATTGTGTTTGGACTTAGGATCATCGTCATCTCATTTTACTCGTCATGTTGATTCCAATTGTAGGTGGTACGTCTTCTAACTCCTCATGGTTTAGGAGATATGGTTGTTTGAAATTGAAACCTCATATTTTGGTCAAGGAACCCCAAAGGAGGTGCTATAAGCAATTTATTTTATTCAAGAAAATAAAAAATAAATGGTCTTAATCAAAAGAAGAAGTATTTAAGGGAAAAGAAAATCAAATTCAAATTTAAGTTGGCCCTAAATTAAACAATTCAAATTGAAATGTAAATTTAATTCCCTCTTATTTTTGCTGAAGTTAACTCTGTGAAAAAGCCACTCTCTCATCACTATAACAGCTCGAACTCACCTCAAAAGGCAAGTATTCAACATCTAATCATTGACATATCTTTGTGGTCGAGTGTTGTCAAGCAAATATGAAGCAGGAAGTCGAAGTTGAAGAAGGGTTTTTGAGTTAATTCTTGTTGTTTTGGGTTATGGCTCTTCGCTAGAATTATTTTGAGGCTATCCAATCTATTAAGGCTAATGTGAAATATTTTTGAGACAAATTATGTAGGGCATTGAGGCCATAATTTTAATTCTTCATCTGACATCATTTTGAAACTAGTAGAAGCTTATTATGGAACCTTCACATATTTCAAGCAGATATGAGTGGTTGTTCATAATCTTCTGTAGCACTTGCTCACTTGTTTCAAGTTCAGACGCAGTCTTGACCCTCCTTTGGAGGCCTATCCATGTGGAAGATCTAATATTTCTAGAAGTTATTTTGTGGACAAATTCAAAGATAATTAATTTGGTTTTGATGCAATTGGAAGCAATTTATCTAATAACAGACTCCCAGCTGAAGTTGTATTGGCCTCCAATCCTATACAGTGAACCGAGATTGAGCATATTTGCCAAAGTTGAGATTGGATTTACAATTGTGATATTGAATACATGTCGTTGTGGTTAGTCAGACTGCCTACCAAACTTCTATTTGAAAGGTGTAATATTGTGTTCACACTAGTCTTGTGTCAGTTCTATTACTCAAGAATACTGAAGTTGTTTGTCTCTGCCAAATTGAGTAGACATGTCATGGATGCTACAGAAGGACTAATATACACTAACATAGTTTACTTGTGTGAAATGCGATTTGAATTATTAACACATTAAAATGTAGTACAATTTGATGCCTTGTACCAGTGCATTGTTATGTCGATGCCGAGCGATCAGTGCATTGACAGTCTTGTGTGAAATATGTTGAAGTAGCTTGTTGAGTGCCAGGAGTACAATTATAATGATGTTAAAAGTGCATGGCCTATGCATAATTAACTAGAACAACGTGATGGTAGAAGTTTGAAGCTTGATCGAATTCACTGTGTAGAGGTTGTTTTATGGTTGACGGTAGAATGTAACAACATAACTCTGCGTTGAATTAAATATATACCTGTGCAAAAGTAGAATGAAAATGCTAGTGACATGTGCATGAAATTAAGCATTTTATTGAATGTTTGATTTTTTGATGTGTGTAAGACTGCCATCCCTGAGATTGTGAGGTCGAATGAGTTTGACAAAGAAGCTTCTGTATGCTAAAGGCTTGTCTCTGCCTGTACATTGATGAAGCGATCGAGCATCAGTGTTGTGGAATAGCACGTTGAATGTGTAGAAGGCTTATCATGTAGAGAGGATCTGATTAGTGACCAAAGACTTATTGTAGAGGAGTTTATACGTATGATTTTGTCTTATTAAAGCATTTAAAAGGCAGTAATCTTGTGTTAGTACATTGAGCATATTATGAGAACATCCCTTCTAAGGTTTGGCTTGATTTGTTGCCAATGCAAAAGACAGATCATATTGGTACAATGATTTCCAAGACTTTTTGTGGATCTATGAAGTTGGGGTTTTTCAACAAGATATACATGACAAGCAACAATGAACCCACTTGTTGAAGGCTAGCGTTTGATCCTTTGAGCAAGAATTGCTAGGAGCTTTGCAAAACTTGTATAGCTTCCATGTATTAATGAGTAGAAAATGAGTATATAACTATCTAATGAATCGTTGAGGGTTTGTGCTCCAATTTGGTGAGAACCGTTGGGCCTTATGAGTTGATCATATGTTGAGCCGTGTTTTGTTGATTGTTATGGAAGATGTGCTATATGGCTGAGCATGATGATCTAGGGGAAAAATATGAACTGAGGATTCAAAGCTGACATACTTGTGTTGTAAAAGTTGTTTAACGATGTTTTTGCAAGGTTTGGTATTCATTGAGGCTGTTAGATGTTTACAGTGATATACATGTGCTATAAGGGGCATATAATGTGATTTCCGATGTATTATTTTCATATATATATATTGACGATTGTATAGGCCTTGCATTCTTGGTATTAGATGGAAAAGTGCCATAATATCATGTATTTTGTGTTGGTGCTATGATGATAAAAAGTGATGGATGTATGATGGACTTTGTATGGTCAAAGCTTAAGTTATATACTACTCCTGAGTGTTGAATGAGAGATGCTCTTCTGCAATTTTGGAACAATGTATATAACAATGGATAGTATAATGACAAAGTAGAAGCATTGCGGAGTTTTCAAATATATGCTAATTATTGTTGCTAGGGTTTGACAAAGACATATATATGTCCTGAGTAGGGTTGTTGAGACAAGGTTTGTATTTGGTATAATCATTGATGCATGAGCATGATATTGAGTTGAGTCGAAGTTTGATCTTTCGAAGTGAGAAAGCTAGTATTGTTGTTGAAGAAGCCACTCTCGGTATCTATTCGGCTTCTTGCTTTTGCCGTGAAAAAGCCACTCTCTCATCACTATGAAGTAGGGCCTGCAAATCAAGAAGAACAGAAGGATGAGACGATGCCCGATGTTGAAGGACCGATGGACCCTATTGATCCACCTCCTTCAATGAGGAAAAAACCATCATGGCTCAGAGACACTCTCAAGGATGGTGAGAGACATATGGCCCCAAGGGAGACATTCTGCGAAAGCAAGAAGCCGAATAGATACCAAGGGTATCTAGCAGCCATGAGTACAATCGTACAATTAGAGCCTGGATATTTTGAAGAAGCTGTAAAGCATCAAGCCTAGAAGGATGCTATGCATGAAGAATATGAGTCCATTATGAAGAATGATGTCTGGGATGTGGTTCCAAGACCGGAGGACAAAGCAGTTGTCACCTCGCAATGACTCTATAAGATCAGTTATCGATCTTATGGGAGTGATGAAGTGTTCAAGGCAAGATTTGTTGCCCATGGCTTCTCTCAAAAGGATGGCGTAGACTATGATGATATATTTGCACAAGCTTGATATACCACCATCTGATCTATCATAGCCCTTGCTGCTACGCAAGGATGGAATCTTCATCAGATGGATGTGAAGACCACATTTCTGCATGGTGCGATAAAGGGAGAGGTGTATGTGGAGAAACCTCTGGGGTTAAAAGTCCAAGATTGGGACACCCATGTCTATAGGTTGAAGAAAGCCCTCTATGGGCTGAAGCACCCACCTAGAGCTTGGTACGAGAGGATAGATAACTACCTGATGAAGTTGGGCTTCACTCGTAGTAATGTTGATCTGAACCTTTACTTCAAGGTTGATAGAGAAAAGCCTCTCATTCTGGTGTTGTATGTGGACGACGTCTTCCCGACAGGTACCCTCTCATTCATCAGTGCAAGAGGGAGCTTGCTGCTAAGTTCGAGATGAAGGACCTAGGACTGATGCACTACTTCCTAGGCTTGGAGGTCTGGCAGAGACTTGTCAAGATTTTCCTTTCTCAAGGAAAATATATTGTGAAGCTTCTGGAAAGATTTGGATTGATGGACTTTAAGTTCGTGTCAACACCGATGGAGCTCAACTTTAAGAAGTTGAGTGGCAGTGCTGCTGGGCCCGTGCTAGAAAATCCTACTGAGTATCGTCAACTCGTAGGGGCCTTGATGTTCTTAGTGAACACCCATCCAGACGTATGTTTTGGAGTAAACACTTTGAATCAACATATGGTTGAGCCTCATCACTTTCATTGAGTTGGTGCCAAGAATCTATTGAGATATCTTCGGGGCACGATAAACCATGGGCTGAGATACAGTTTCGGGAGCATGACACTCCATGGATATACTGATGCCATTTAGGTTGGCAGTGTGGTGGATCGCAAGAGCACATCTGGATGTTGCTTCGCACGTAGGTCTGCTTCGAGCAGGAAGTAGAAGTCAGTAGCCTTGAGCACCACTGAGGCCGAATACATTGCAACAGGTATGGCTTGTTGTGAAGACACTTGGTTGCAAAAGCTCTTCAGTGAGTTGTTCGAGCATGTGCTAGATGCCACTATTGTCCTTTGTGATAACCAGAGGGGGATTCGTTTGTCAGAGAATCCCGTGTTCCACAATCGATCCAAGCATGTTGATGGTTGGTACCACTTTATACGGGATATGGTACAACGAGGCGCCATAAGACTCGATCATATAGGAACTAATGAGCAGGTTGCGGATATTCTCACAATGCCCTTGGTCAAGGTCATGTTCCTAACCTTTCGTGAGAATCTTGGAATCATGGAACGACCCTATTCTGAGGGTCCTGTTGGATGATGAGCTCTGGGAGCTCTGGGGGGGCCTTGGGGATAGCTCCTTGGAGTTATAAGCACACACGGGACTAGGCTTACTGAACCTTGTGGTGCTTTTACCCCACCTTTATGATTTTCAGTTGGTTCACCTCTCATGATCTGTGTCTCGTATGCATCCTACCCATTGAGTCTCGAGCTCATGGGAAGTACCTCTCATTTGGCCAGTGGGGTGGGAAAAGCTAGAGACTAGTAGCAGAGACTGATGGACGCATCAGAGATTTCCGTACTCTCTATCTAGGATGGCACGTGTCCAACCACTTGATCACGGATCAAGTCTAGTGAGGTTTCGAACCTCCTACTGGCTTCGGGCCAGATAAACCAACTTCGGGTTGGTATGCGACTCTTTGAGTCCTATAGAGGTTTTGGACCTTTGCGCTGAATTTGTCAGTCGGGAATGATGTCTTTGTGACTAACCCACCTTTGTTCTTAAATAAAGAAGCCAACAAAGTAAGTTACGGCGGGATGACGCACGATGTTTGGATTGCACAGGTGGATGCAGTTCTCCCTAGTTGAGAGGGAGTGTTAATTTTGGAGAACTAGGTCCAAACCCCATGTTATGATGCTCAGATGAGGATGCCAATATTTTTATTGGATTCCTCTTTCAGAGAGGTGCAAGATCGATCTAAATATCATCTTGATCTGATGAGCAGAATATTTATTTTGAATTTATTCAAAATATGTGAAGGTTGGACTGAACATTTGGAGCCCCAGAAATTGTGTCACACACCCTCATTGATGGATATAAATTGGTCAACGTTGGAGGAAATTTTCACTCATCCATCACATCACATTCTCTCTCCTCATCTAATTGGTTTGATCATCTATTGGAGTCTCTTCTTCATCCACACATGGGAAAATTGAAGCAAGAAGATTGATGTTCTGACCTAGGGTTTTTCAAGGTAGATTTGACCAACATTGACTTTCGTCAACGCTTGGTCAAACTGACTCGAAATTTGGTCAAAATTCTGATTTCCCTAGTCCGCATTTTTGGCATTGAAATCGAGGTTGACCATTGACTTTGACCAGGCTGTGTTGACTTCTTGCTGCTGTTGTTTTGAGTTGACCATTGACTGGGACAACATTGACTTTGGTTGACTTTGGGTTGACTGGTATAGCTGTCTGAGAGGGTTGTGTGGCACTTCTGGTTGGCTGACCGTATTGAGACTTTGCTAGTTGAAGCATCCTGTTGACAGCCGTAACGCACCAACACACATATATTTTTGGCTTGTCTTCTGTAGATCTACTGGTATGTTCTATCCGCATTTTACTTTCTTGTTTATGTGATTGCTGACTGACATTGGGGATAAAAGTAAAGTTGCAACAAGCATAGAACATCTCCAAAAACATGGTATTAGAGCTAAGGTGAAGACAAAGCCCAAGTTTGAAGCAATCACCGAAGAAGAGCATGGGTACCTCAAACTACAATGGCTTTAAAGCTGATGAAAAATTGGCTGGGAATGAAGACTTCCATGCCTGGAATATGACACTGGATCTTAATTTGGAAGACCAAGATGTCATGGACTATGTGCAAGGTAAAATCCAAGAGCCTCCATCCGCTGGAACTGTTGTCACCATAACAAAGTACAAGAAGGGGGAAATCAAAGCGAAGCTGATGATCAAGGACTCAATTCATCAGAGTCTAGTTGCCTACATCTCTGAGTTGGGCACTTTCAAGGAGGTGTATAATAAGTTGGTCAACATGTTCAAGGCCAACAATGCGAATCAAGTCCTATTCTTCAAGAACCAATTGAAGAATCTGAAGAAAGCCAGAGATGAATTCGTTCAATCATATTTTCTGAAGCTGATGTTGAAATTTGGTTATTGGAGGACAGGTGGTTCCCTAAGGCTTTGATCTTTGGCCTAGGGAAAAGTGTCCAAAAGAATTTAATTTTTCTCTTAAAGTGACTTTATAATTTTTATAAAGTCAAATCTAATTCAAAAGTGACTTTAAGTGATAAAGTTACTAAAGTCTAATTTAAAAGTGGCTTTAAGTGATAAAGTTACTAAAGTCTAATTTTAAAGTGACTTTAATAAAGTCAATGTAAAATTAGAAAGGAAAAGTGACTTTGGAAATAAATGACTAAGTGGGTCTTTATTAAAGTGGGGTGAATTAAAAAAATAGAAAGTGAGATTTAAATGAGCATTTAATCTCAGCCCTAGATCTCAATCTATTTCAGCCATTGGATTTAAGGATTCCCCAAAAGTCACTTAGGGTTAGGTTAAAGGAGGAAAAGGAGGGAAAAGGTCATTCATTCTTTCATGAGCAGATTGGGAGAAGGAGAGAAGGAGAGCTGGAGATTTTTCTGAGCAGTGAGAAGGAGGGCAGCAGTGAAGAGATTTCAGCAAAGGTACAGCAGCATTTATTGGCACACATATCGAGGCAGAAAATCCGTACAGCAAAGGAGAGGCAGTGTTTCCAAGTGAGGAGGCACAGAAATCGAGGAAGAGGGTACAACAGCAAGCACGCACTCCAAGGCACAAAAATCAGGCACGTTTTTCAAGGAAGAGGGTGGCTGTCATTTTCGGCACAAAAATCGAGGAAGAGGACAGCAGCTACAGCTCTGTTTTGCACGGATTTCGAGAGGTTGCTGTACAAAATCTATACAGTCCGTATAGCAAAATACGGTTGTTCCGGCACGCTTCCTGAGGTGGCCGTACAGCATTTAATGCTGTCCTAAGGTGCTGTAAATTTTCTGTTTTCTGTTGTTGCTGATTTGGCACAATTTCCGAGGCGGTGTGCAAGCACGAAAATCGAGATAAGTCTGTAAATTGGTTGCTGGAATTTTTTCTGAGTTTTTTCTGTTTCACTGTAAAAAGCAATATTCAGAAAAATAAAAGAGAAGCTTTCGAACTGGTTTTCCCCAAGAGTTGTAGGGGTTTTTTCCAGGGTCATGTTGACCAAAAATATCAGTGTTAAATGTGTTGAATGGCTGTTTTATGCTTGCTGATTTTTATTTCTGCATTTTCCAGCATTCTGTAAATTTTCCAGAATTTGTGTTTTTAGCAAAAAAGTTATTTCCTAGTTTGTTGAATGTAAGGATATGGGAAAAGGCATTTAACTATTTGAAGAAATAAGGTGAAACTGAAAACCGGGGTGGGAAACAGAAAATTTCTACAGCTGACCGAAATCAAGAATAATCTTCTGGTTATTGGTGCAACAATAGCTGATCGAGAGATGGTTCTCACTGCACTGGAGGTCTCTCATCCAAATGGCATGTATTCAACATGACCATTCTCAATAACAATGTGATACCTGATTTTGACGAAGTACTATCGAGATGCGTACTAGAAGAGACAAGGATGAAGGAATACGAAAATGAAGGAAATATTGTCTTCACTACTCGTGCTAAGAAGAACTTTGGTGGTCCAAGGAACAAAGGAAGAGCAGGGGCCCAAGGAAAGAAAGGCAAATGTTACACTTGCCACAAGCTTGGCCACTATGCTAGAGAATGCCCTTTCAAGAAGGATTCTCCTGATGATGATGACAACAACAATAGCCGAAGGAATGGAAATCAAAGGAACAATAGGTTCAAAGGGAAGAGGAAGGCTTCTTCTGGTGGAAATGGGCAACCTTTCAAAAGGTCGAGAAATTCCAGGTATAAGGAATCAAATGTTGTTGATGATAAAAGAAATGAATTCATTCTTGTATCTTCCATCTCTGTTGCATCTCCACCCGACACTATGGATGTCTGGTTGATAGATAGGGGTGCCTCAAGGCACATCACTAGGTTCAAGGAAGCACTTTCTGATATGGTTGAGAAGGATACTAATCTACAAATTATCCTTTGAGATAATGCCACATATCCCGTGAAAGGGACAGGGACTGTGAACCTCCACTTGTCTCAAGGTCAAGTCCTTCGCCTGCAAGATGTACTATATGTACCTACTTTAATGAAGAACCTTGTGTCTATTTCGACCATGGAAGACAAAGGTTTCAATGTGGCATTCATTGATGGGAAGGTGTGCATCTGGAAGAAGAGTTTCAAGGAAGCTATCACGATTGGGTTTAGAGTTGATACACTCTACCAGGTTGGAGGAAGTCCACTAGAAGCAATGACATGTGATACTATCCAACAGACTGAACTATGGCACTGAAGGTTTGGACACCTTCACTACAAAGCCCTTCTCGAAGCAAGGAAGGTGGTGACAGGGATGCCTGAGTTCACAAATGATCATGAAGGTGTATGTCAGGGCTGTGCTGAAGGAAAGCATACAAGGGGACCTTTCCCCCCAAATGTCACAAAGACATTTGATGTCTTGCAATTGATACATTTTGATCTGTCTGGTATGCTTCATGTGACATGCTTGGGAGGATGTTCTTATTATATAACGTTCATAGATGACATCTCTCGCAAGACTTGGATATACTTCTTGAAGAAGAAGGATGAGGCTTTCATGTGGTTCCGTACCTTCAAAGCCTTGGTGAAAAATCTAACAGGGAAGAAGATCAAGATATTGAGGACCAATAATGGCACTGAGTATGAGACGATCGAGTTCAAAAACTTTTGCAAAGAAGCTGGCATCAAGACGGAGACCACAATGTTTGTGGGCTATAGTGAAACTTCAAAGGCCTATAGAGTCTATGTGCCTGGTCAAAGGGAAGTGGAGATATGCCACGATGTTATCTTTGACGAAGATGCTTCCTTGAGGAAAGTAATCAATCTTCCTAGATCTGAGGAAGATCATGAAGCAAGGCCTGGAAATCAAGAAGAACCGAAGGATGAGACGATGCCTGATGTTGAAGGATGGACCCTATTGATCTACCTCATTCAATGAGGAAAATACCATCATGGCTTAGGGTGACTCTCGAGGATGCCGAGAATCATATGGCCCCAAGGGGGACATTCTGTGAAAGCAAGAAGCCGAATAGATACCAAGGGTATCTAGCAACCATGAGTACTATTGTACAATCTGAGCCTAGATCCTTTGAGGAAGCCGCGAAGCATCAAGTTTGGAAGGATGTTATGCACAAAGAATATGAGTCCATTATGAAGGATGATTTCTGGGATGTGGTTCCGAGACCGGAGGACAAAGCAGTTGTTACCTCGAAATGGCTCTATAAGATCAAGCATGTATCCGATGCTAGTGCTGAAAAATTCAAGGCAAGATTCGTTGCCCGTGGCTTCTCTCAAAAGGAAGACGTAGACTATGATGACATATTTGCACCTGTGGCCCGATATAGCACCATCCAATCTATCATAGCCCTTGTTGCTACGCAAGGATGGAATCTTCATCAAATGGATGTGAAGACCTGTTAAATTTTGAAGATGTTCTATGCTAAGATGCAAATATACTTTAATCTTCTAGGGCATAACTTGTAATATCCCGAAGAGGATATAGACAGTAATACAAAGCATATAACAAGACATATAGTGCTAGAAACAAACCAATAAGCAGATACACATGAAATAGAGAGAATGCTAAGCCATTTTATTATACTGAGAAATATAAAAAAGTACAGGAAGTGATCAAAATGATGGCACCTCGACTTGCACCAGGCAAGTGTAGGAATACTCTCATAATGTCAAGGGAAATGGCTGCTCTCTGCTGTAACTCCAATTGTTGAAATACTGTCGTGCTACTGCAACTGCTAGAACCGAAATGAGTATTTGGGGCTGCTCCCCTACTCGGAAAATGCTGATACTCTGGAATCAGCCTCTACTCACAATACCCAGAAAAGCCCAGAGAGCGTTTCTGAAATGCTCGACCCCCGAAAATGCCTCCCTTGAGGATCTACGCTATCCTCCCAAGGGCCACGCTGGTGCTGAATGACTATCTCCAAAATAGGGACTCCCTCTCTCCCAAATATCTCCAATAGGCAAGGGCTGGCCCCTAGCTCAATTCTCAGGCCTGAATCCTCCAAAATGGCACCAATCTAGAGATATGGCAACTGCGTCCCCTCTCTCAAGACTGCGCAGTCCCTAGATGCTCTGCTCCACAGTGAAGGCAACCACAAATCCTCCTGCAAGAATGATGGTAGAATACCTCACCCGAGCAAGCACTCGAAGTCTCCCGGGGCTGAGGGTGGGATCTCCGCACGGAGACACCCGGTGTACTAAACAGTACTGCAGACAAGCTAAACAGCCAGCGTGCTCCAAGTTGAAATGACAAGCTCAAGATGCATAAACATGAATGATGAAATGAAGAGGCTCTCCTCCCTTTTATCACAATGGGCCTCTCAACCCTAGGCCCCACCATCTCCTACATGCTCCTTGGCCCACGCTGCCCCTCTCAACTGCGTGAGGTAGGCCCCACACTACCCACGTGGTCTATGTCCCCCTCTCCCTGCGCTGTCCACTTGGCCCCACTTCCTCAAATACGATGTGGACTTTAGGGAAACACTTTATCCTAGGTAAGTTATTTAATATTTCACTCACTTTATTCATGCTCCAACTATAATAAGGAAAAATTGGTCAAAATTAATATTTCCAATTAGCTATCGCTAATTGGGAATATTACAGTCTCCCCTAGCAAAATGTTGCTTGACCTCAAGCAACTGTAGTGATGGATGCTGCAAGATCTTCTCACTCTCCCAAGTGGCATTCTCATCCGGCAAATTCTTCCACCTCACTAAGAATTCCCGGACTGTCCTGCTCTGCAACTCTCTCTCCCGGGTATCAATAATGGCCTCCGGCTGTAGCACTAAGTGCCCCTCATCATCCGTAGGCGAAAGCTCCTCTGTCACTGTCACCTGCTGTCCTAGTGCCTTCTTCAGACACGATATGTGAAAGATGTTATGAATCTTGCTGCCCTGGGGTAGCTCCAACTCATAAGCAACCTGCCACACTCTGCGTATCACCCTGTAAGGCCCATAAAAACGGGGCTTGAGCTTCTCAGCTCTCATCGGCTTCAAAGTATACTGTCGGTATGGCTGCAAACGTAGGTAGACCAAGTCCCCTACCTCGAAATGTCTCCCCACCCGACCCCTATCGGCATGCAGCTTCTGCTGGTTCTGTGCTGTAGCCATGTTATCCTTGAGAGCTCAGAGGATGTCCTAACTCTCTTGGATCCAGTCCTTGGCTCTCGGAGCCTTGCTAGCACCAAACATCACATCAACAAAAGATAAAGCATGATAACCATATAATGCGTAAAACAGAGACATACCGATGGTCATGTGATGTGTTGTTGTAGCAGTACTCTCCTAGGTGCAGCCACTTCAACCATGCTCTTTGCTACCCACTGACATAGTTATGCAAGTAGCCCTCCAACCTCTTGTTAACTATCTTTGTCTGCCCATCTATCTGTGGGTGGTAGCTGGTGCTCGGTGTCAACTCTGTCCCCACCAACCGAAAAAGCTCTTGCCAAAACCCGCCCATGAAGCAGTTGTCCCTGTCACTGACAATGGTCTTGGGAAGACCATGTAACTTGAAGATGTCCCTGAAGAACAACTCTGCCACCTATGCTGCTGTATAATGTGTGGATATGGCGAAAAAATGCGCATATTTCGTCAGTTGATCAACGACGACGAATATACAGTCCTTGCCCTACACCATGGGCAACCCTGTGATGAAATCCATCGAGATACTCTCCCATTTCCCCTCTGGAATGGGAAGAGGCTGCAACAAACCTGTCGGATGGTTCATCTCCCCCTTGTTGCGCTGACAAACCTCGCACTCCCTGACACGCTGGAGTACGTCTTCCTTGAGGCCCTTCCATGAGAACCTCTCCCTGATGGCCCTGTAGGTTTTGGTAAACCCCTGATGGCCAAACAATGGTGAATCGTAGAAGCTTGCAATATCTTCTTCTTGAGCTGAGAGCCCTCAGTCAAGAAGATCCTGTCCCTGTAGTAGATGATCTCATCCATCACCCTATATCTGTCATTTGTCACCTGTCCATCCAAAACCTCATAAGCAAACCTGTCCTTGGAGTACTCCACCAATAGTCGATCCCTCCAATCTACGTCCAAACTCATCAGAGACAATGTGGTTGGTCTGCGTGAAAGTGCATCAACCACTACATTGTTCTTCCCTTTGACATACTCAATGTCAAAGTCGTAGGCTTGGATCTTGCTGACCCACTTCTGCTGCCTCTCCTATAGCTGTTTCTGCTCTAAGAAAAACCTGAGGCTATTGTGGTCAGTCCTCACCCTAAACCTGTTACCTACCAGGTACTGTCGGAATTTGGCCAATGCATGCATGATGGCCAGCATCTCCTTGTCGTATATGGCATACAACCGCTCATGTGGTAGGAGCTTCCGGCTTTCAAAAATTATGGGGTGGCCTCCCTGCATCAACACTACGCCTATCCCCTCTCTTGATGCATCACACTCCAGAACGAATGGCTACGTGAAGTCTGGTAATGCTAGCACTGGACAACTGCTCATCACCTCCTTGAGCCTGTCAAAGGCTCGTTGCGCTGTGTCTGTCCAACTGAATGCCCCCTTCTTCGTCAGATCTGTAAGGGGTGCAGCAAGCTGAGAGAAACTCTTGATGAACTTCCTGTAGTAGGTGCACATACCCACAAACCCCCGAAGCTCCGTCACGTTTCTCGGCTTTGGCCAATCCCTGATGGCCTTGATCTTCTCCTCATGGACCCTCACTCCATCCACCCCTATGATGTGTCCCAAGTATAGCATCTCCATCAACCCAAACTCGCACTTGGAGAGCTTAGCATAAAATTGCTGCTCCGCCAAAATACGCAACACTGCCTCTATGTGCTGGAGATGCTCCCCCCATGTCCTGCTATAAGACCAACACACACTTCCTCAGGTGGTTGCGGAAAATTTGGTTCATACATGACTGGAAGGTGGTTGGTGCATTGGTTAGCCCGAAGGGCATCACCAAGAACTCAAAATGGCCATAGTGGCACCTGAAAGCGGTCTTGGGAATGTTCTGTTCCCTCACGCGAATCTGATGGTACTCGGATCTCAAATCAATCTTTGAGAAGAACTGTGCCCCTCTCAACTCATCCATAAGCTCGTCAATCCGTGGAATAGGGTACATGTTCTTCATGGTCTTTTTGTTCAGGGCCCTGTAATCAATGCACATCCTCAATGTGTCGTCCTTCTTCTTCACCAACACTACCAAAGAAGCGAAAGGACTGGTGCTAGGCCGAATGTGTCCAAGAGCTAACAACTCGTGGATAGCTCACTTGATCTCGTCCCAATAGGCCTTGGGGTACCTATAGGGTGTGGTAATGACGGCCTGTATGCCCCGCTCTAGCTCAATCGTATGCTCAAATCCCCGATCCGGTGGTTGTCCTGGTGGTATCTCTCCAAACACCGTGGCATACCTGTCAAGGATGGTCTATACCTCTGGATGAACTGTCTACCCGGTAGTCTCTGCCTCTGATGCACGCAACTCTACTGCCCACTCTATGTCTCCCTTCTGGAAGTCTGCCTCCATCCGATGAGCTGAAACTGTCTGAGGTGGGTAAGTGTGCATGCCCCATATCTTCTCGTGCTTCCCGATCTTCTTGTCATCCCACTCCATCTCCAAGGCCTCCCAATCTGTGGCGACCTTCCCCAGAGTGATCAACCACTGTACTCCCAATACCACATTGGTATCTGCTATGTTAACCACGAAAAAGTGGTCAGTCACTGTATAAGTGCCCATCGTCATTGCCAGTGCTGGGACATAACTGGCACACTGCATAGTTTGAGCTCCTGGGACCAACACTGAAAACCCATTGAAGCTTTCTGTCTGTATGCCTCTCCGCTCTACCATCTGTGCATCGATGAAGTTGTGGGTTGCCCCACTCTCCACTAGCACTGATACTCGCTACGCCCACACTGTGCCTCGGACGCGCAGCGTCAGAGACTTGGGAACTCCCTGCAATGCTGCAAGGGTCCCTCCGGTAGGTGCAAAGGCTGCACCTCCTGCTCCTGGTGGTGGAGGTGGAAAATGTTCCTGCGCTACATGGCTGCCCCCTGCCCCCACGTCATCATACTCATCTTCTTCCCCACTGCTCTCGGAGAAGACCTCGATATAATGTGCTTTGCCAGCAGCAAATTTGTGTCCTGGTGCCCACGGCTCCTGATAGGTTAAACACAATCTCTTCTTCTTCAACTCCCTCCTGGCATCATCATCCAACTGTCCTCTACCTTGATTCCCCCTTGGAGGCGGAATCCTCACATCCTTCCACTTAAGCTGGAAGGCCTGTCTCTGGGAGTAAGGCGTCCTGGTCCTGGGTAAGGCATCCTACAAGTCCTGCATCCTGCTAACTGGGTCATGGAGTGTGGTCGGTCTAGTGGATCTGACCAATCCCCGAAGCGGCTCTGCTAGCCCATCAATGAACATGTAGATCATCCGTGCCGCAGATAGATTTGGTACCATCACCGAGAGTCTCAGGAAATCTGAGATGTATGTATCCAGACTCCCGATCTGCTTGAGCCTCGTCAGCTCAACAAAGTGCTCCTCCGGATCCCTTCGATCAAACCTCTCTATCAAACTCCGGGTGAACTTGGCATAAGCTGTCATTGTTGAGTGCTCGAGTGTAACCATCCTGTGGAACCAACAATCTTGGGCCTCGCCATCCAGATGCAGCGCTGCCACCTTGATGGCCTCCGTCTCTGCCATCTGGTTGAGCTGGAAGTATATGTCCAGCTTCTCTACCCAAGCCTTTGTCGAACTGTTTGATGAACCATCAAACATAGGCAAATGCAACCTGCTCATCGTACGCGGAGTGTCTCCGTCGTGATAATGCCGGTGTCCCCTATGATGGTCGCGAGGTCTGCTGTCCCGCTGGAGCTGGACAAAATCACGAAATGAAGGGGCATCCCTGAACTCCTGCCCGTATGCCTGGTACTCAGCAAAGTAATCACCCATGTCGCCAGGTTCCTGCTACTGTTGTGCTCCTGCCCGTGTCTGTAGCCAGGAAAGTGGGCATAGTGGAACGTGTGGGTGCATGAGATGCCATGTGTTGAGTGGCTTCGTGCTCATGCAAATGGTGGGATGTGCCTGATCCCTCACCAATCTGGAAACCCCTTGGGGTTTCATGCTTCCTAGCCTTTACAACAGTGAATCTCTGTCCCATCACCTCAATTTGCCTTGACAGATCCTGTACTGACTTGAGGAGCATTTCCCCAAACTTCTTCGCGTCACTATCATCTGCCATCGGTTCCTCCTGCTTTGCGTTCACTACTAGAGCACAGTCACCCTCTTCGTAGGTGATTTGCAACCTACGCTCTCGGTCACGGTACTTCCTACCTCTGTAGCAAATATACGGCTTCTCTTCCGGTGTCATAGACAACTCGCTCCACAGGTTGAGCTAGGTCTATGAGCTCTGATACCACTGTAATATCCCGAAGAGGAAATAGACAGTAATACAAAGCATATAACAAGACATACAGCGCTAGAAACAAACCATGAAGCAGATACACATGAAATAGAGAAAATTCTAAGCCATTTTATTATACTGAGAAATATAAAGAAGTACAAGAGGTGATCAGAATGATGGCACCTTGACTTGCACCAGGAAAGTGTAGGAATACTCTCAGAATGTCAAGGGAAATGGTTGCTCTCTGCTGCAACTCCAACAACTGAAATATTGTCGTGCTGCTGTAATTGCTAGAACCGAAATGAGTATTCGGGGCTGCTCCCCTACTCGGAAAATGCTGATACTCTAGAATCGGCCTCTACTCACAATACCCAGAAAAGCCCAGAGAGCGTTTTTGAAATGCTCGACCCCCGAAAATGCCTCCCTTGAGGATCTACGCTATCCTCCCAAGGGCCACGCTGGTGCTGAATGACTATCTCCAAAATAGGGACTCCCTCTCTCCCAAATATCTCCAATAGGCAAGGGTTGGCCCTTATCTCAATTCTCCGGCCTGAATCCTCCAAAATGGCACCAATTTGGAGATATGGAAACTGCGTCCCCTCTCTCAAGACTGCGCAGTCCCTAGATGCTCTGCTCCACAGCAAAGGCAACCACAAATCCTCCTGCAAGAATGATGGTAGAATACCTCACCTGAGCAAGCACTCGAAGTCTCGCGGCGCTGAGGGTGAGATCTCTGCACGGAGACACCCGGTGTACTAAACAGTACTGCAGACAAGCTAAACAACCAGCATGCTCCAAGTCGAAATGACAAGCTCAAGATGCATAAACATGAATGATGAAATGAAGAGGCTCTCCTCCCTTTTATCACAATGGGCCTCTCTCAACCCTAGGCCCCACCATCTCCTACGTGCTCCTTGGCCCATGCTGCCCCTCTCAACTGCGTGAGGTAAGCCCCATGCTGCCCATGTGGTCTACGTCCCCCTCTCCCTGCGCTGTCCACTTGGCCACTAGGCCCCACTTCCTCAAATATGATGTGGACTTTAGGGAAACACTTTATCCTAAGTGAGTTATTTAATATTTCACTCACTTTATTCATGCTCCAACTATAATAAGACAAAATTGGTCAAAATTAATATTTCCAATTAGCTATCGCTAATTGGGAATATTACATAACTAAAGTAAGATGCAGATAGAACATACCATTAGATCAATGGAAGACATGCCAAAACAGAGATAAAGAATGGTGGCATTACGATGACAACATGATACTTCAACCAACAAAGTCTCCAATAGGTCATTCAGCCAAGTGTGTCACACAACCTGAAAATCCTACATCAAGAAGCCCTAATCCAGCGTCATGAGAAAGCCCTAACACATATGCATCAAGAAGAGAGAAGATCATTTCCTCCACACATTGTGTGTGTAATGATCTCCAAAACTCTCCTATTTATAATCATCTGTGGGGGTGTGTGACACGTCCTTTAAGACATTTAAGTCTATATTATATTCCAGGCCGACCTAGCACATAAGTGGAGTAAATTCAAACTACATGTTCTGCTCATCCGATCGAGATGATCTTTAGATCAATCTTACACCTCTCTGAAAGAGGAATCCAATAAAAATATCGCGATCATCATCTGAGCAGCACAACCCGGAGTTTGGACCTAGTTGCCCAAAATTAACACTCCTTCTTAACTAGGGAGAACTCCGTCCACTTGTGAAATCCAAACATCGTGCGTCATCCCGCCATAACTTGCTTTGTTGGCTTCTTTATTTCATAACAGAAGTGGGTCAGTCACCAAGACATCATTCCCGACTGACAGATTCAACCCAGAGGTCCGAAACCTCTAAAGGACTCACAAAGAGTCTCATACCAACCCAAAATTGGTTTACTTGAACCGAAGTCAATTGGAGGTCTGAAACCTCACCAGGACTCAAGAGAGTCATATACTAACCCGAAGTTAGTTTCACTGACCCGAAGTCAGTTGGAGGTCCGAAACATCACTATACTTGATCCTAGATCAAGTGGTTGGACACGTGCCATCCTAGACATAGAGAGTACGGCAATCTCCAATGCGTCCATTGGTCTTGCTATGGTCTCTATTGACATTTCCCACCTCATTGGCCAAATGAGAGGTACTTCCCATGAGTCTGAAACAACATGGGTAGGATGCATACGGGGCACAGATCAAAGAGAGGTAAACCAACTCAATATCATCATGGTGGTGTGGAAGCATACCAACTAGGTTTGGCAAGCCTAGCCCTGTGGTTGCTTATAGCACCAAGAAGTTATCCCCAAAACCCCCTTGGAGCTCCTAGAGCTCATCGTCGAACATGACCCTCCAAATAGGGTCGTTCCATGATTCCATGATTCTCACAGAAGGTTAGGAACATGACCTTCCCCAAGGGCATTGTGAGAATATCTGCGACCTACTCATCAGTACCTATATGATCGAGCCTTACGGCGCCTCGCTGTACCATATCCTGGATAAAGTGGTACTAGCCATCAACATGCTTGGATCTATCGTGGAACTCGGGATTCTATGACAAATGAATCCCCCTTTGGTTATCACAAGGGATAACTATGGCATCTAGCACATGCTGGAACAACGCACTGAAGAGCTTTCGCAACCAAGTGACTTCACAACAGGCCATACATGTTGCAATGTATTCGGCCTCAGTGGTGCTCAAGGCTAATGACTTTAGATTCTTGTCCGAAGCAGATCTACGTGTGAAGCAGCATCCAGATGTGCTCTTGCGATCCACCACACTGCCAACCCAATTGGCATCGGTATATCCATGGAGTGTCATACTCCCAGCAGTGTGTCTCAGACCATGGCCTATCGTGCCCTAGAGATATCTCAAGAGTTTCATGGCACCAACCCAGTGAATGTTATGAGGATCAATCATGTGTTGACTCAAAGTGTTCACTGCACAACATATGTCCGAACGGGTTTTCACTAAGAACATTAGAGCCCCTACGAGTTGATGATACTCAATAGGATTTGCTAACACAGGCCCAGCAGCACTGCCACTCAACTTCTTAAAATTGAGATCCATCAATATCGACACGGACTTACAGTCCACCATACCAAATCTTTCCAAAAGCTTCACAATATATTTTCCTTGAGAAGGGAAAATCTCGACAGGTCTCTGCCAAACCTCTAGGCCTAGGAAGTAGTGCATCAATCTTAGGTCCTTCATCTCGAACTCAGCAGCGAGCTCCCTCTTGCACTGATGAATGAGAGGGTCAACACTTGTCAGGAAGAGATCGTCCACATACAACACCAGAATGAGGGTTTTCTCTCTATCAACCTTGAAGTAAAGGTTTGAACCAGCATTACTACGAGTGAAGCCCAACTTCATTAGGTAGCTATCTATCCTCTCCTACCAAGCCCTGGGGGCTAGCCAACTTGCAAACATGGGTGTCTCGATCCTGGACTTCAAATCCCAGAGGATGCTCTTCCTACACCTCTTTCTTTATCACACCATGCCAAAAGGCGGTCTTCACATCCATTTGATGAAGATTCCTTCCTTGCATAACAGCAAAGGTAATAATAGATTATAGGTGCAATAATAATCAGTGCCTTCCTACAGAAGTCTCATGCAACACATTTTCCCATCAGATCCATGCTTGATCTTATATCGAGGTGACAACAGCTTTGTCCTGTGGTCTAGGGACCATATCCCAGACATCACCCTCGCATCCTTCCAGACTTGATGCTTTACAACTTCTTCAAATGATCTAGGCTCATATTGTACTCATGGCAGCTAGATACCTCTGGTATTTATATGGTTTCTTGTTTTTCTCCCAGAATTTCCCCCTTGAAGCCATATGTCTTTGAGCCATGAGGGTCTTCTTTCTTTCAGCAATTATATTAGTCCAGGAGCATATACGGTTGTAGTCTCCCTCTTAATGCCAGCTTCTCTTGTGACAGAAGACATTTATTTTAAATGAGGGCATCCAGACACCAACTCGAAAAGGAGTTTTGTACTCAGGGGCCTGAACCTTATTCTCCCACAGTCAAAGCCATCCAAGAATCATAGCCATATATTGTCATATAGTTGTCATGCATCTTGGCATGTATCATATACAATATTTGCTCAAAACTTCACAGGCTTTGCTGACCATGGTTCAAGACTCTAACAACGTGACTGGAGGCCGCAAAAACTTCTCAGTTCACACTTTCAAGGTTATCATTACGCTCCAATGTGAGACTGATACAATCACAAGCTTACTGCTACTATGAATTTTGTAAACATAGGTGTCTGTCTATGTCACTGTCATAATGACAGCAACATAGAATCACAGATTACTTTCTTAGCTCCTCAAATTTGCGACTACAGAATTACACTATGAACTGTCATCACTGTCATATCGTTGATTACAATGTTGCCATAATTTTATCATACCCATCACTATCTTCTTCATCATTGTCATATTGCCATAAAACACTGAAGATTTCAAACTTCATGGTCATACATATTCTGCCATGTCATTGTCAAATAGGGAGAATATATCTACAAGCCTCAGCTTGTGTCAGAAGTACTCATACTTACCTTACAACAACTACCTGTTATTCTATGGAGATTTGTTGTAACTTCCTCAAGCAGCCCTCTAAGATTTTCTTTACTGCAACTCACTGAACTAGGGATCCCAATCTGCCTTCTAACATATCATGATTCCTTCTCTCATGATCCTGCACTTGAGGTCTTCATCTACTACATCTGGCATTGCATCCTGCACTGCTTCTTATCTTCCAGATCTACCCATTTGTCATTCTTCTGGTCAATTCAGAAGACTGCTCCTAAGGCTACCAAAATTGGCCTAACTCTATGACAAATCAACTTCTCTTGTCACTCTCCCTAGGGCTTACAGATTTGCCCATCTTGTCAACAATCTGACCGCTTCATAACATTGCACCAAGGGCTTCCACAGTCAACCCTCTAAAAAACCTTCCAACTCCACTAAAAGACTGCTTCTTAGGGCTTCCAGATCTGCCCAACTACAGTTCATGGTTGACTGATCTAGTGCTTCAAATCTTCAAATCTCAATTCTGCAATTTGTCTCTTAAATTGCACAGATCTAGGAACCAATCATATAGATGTTCCAAACACTGAATCGACCCTTCTTCATGCCAGTCCATACACCTTTCTTTTACGCAGATCTAGCACAGTCATAAGGGCACATCAACCATTGTTGTTCATCACCTATGAACATACCTCATCTTGATTTCTCCTCAAGGTAACCTGTACACATCTTCCCTCTTGGCCCCTCTAATCATAGTGCACAACCTCTGAACATGTGGTCCTAAATGACACAGTATGTCATCTTCTAAATGTCACTGTTGTCTTGCTTATGCACAAATCTGGGCCACATAGGGATAGAAATTATCTAACTTCCCTTGCACATAAGAAACCCTCAACTAGGGCATCACAACAACTGCCCACGCTATCTCTTGCTGTGGTGGTATGGCCTGCGGCCTACCACACAACCTTGTTGTAGTTTATGTCACCCTTATTTTCCCTTTGAACAACCCTCATCTCGTTGCCCTAGATTCTAGGCGTTGTCTTCTCCTTGCTCTAAAACCATGTTAAATTCTGAAGACGTTCTATGCTAAGATGCAAATATACTTTAATCTTCTAGGGCATAACTAAAGTAAGATGCAGATAGAACATACCAATAGATCGATGGAAGACAAGCCAAAATAGAGATAAAGAATGGTGGTGTTAGGATGATAAGCGAGATGATTCAACCAACAAAGTCTCCAATAGGTCATTCAGGCAAGCGTGTCACACAGCCTTGAAATGCTGCATCAAGAAGCCTTAATTCAACTTCATGAGAAAGCCCTAACACAATTGCACCAAGAAGAGAGAAGATTATTTCCTCCACGTAATGTGTCTGTAATGATCTCCAAAACTCTCCTTTCTATAATCATCTGTGGGGGTGTGTGACACGTCCTTTAAGACATTTAAGTTTATATTATATTCCAGGCCGACCTAGCACATAAGTGGAATAAATTCAAACTACATGTTCTGCTTATCTGATCGAGATGATCTTTAGATCAATCTTACACCTCTCTGAAAGAGGAATCCAATAAAAATATCAGGATCATCATCTGAAGCAACATAACCCGGAGTTTGGACCTAGTTACCCAAAATTAACAAGACCGCATTTCTGCATGGTGCGATAAAGGAAGAGGTGTATGTGGAGCAAACTCTGGGGTTCGAAGTCCAGGATCGAGACACCCATATGTGCAGGTTGAAGAAAGCCCTCTATGGGCTGAAGCAAGCACCCAGAGGTTGGTACGAGAGGATAGATAGCTACCTCATGAAGTTGGGCTTCACTGATAGTAATGCTGATCCGAACCTTTACTTCAAGGTTGATAGAAAAAAGTCTCTCATTCTGGTGTTGTATGTGGACGACCTCTTCCTGACAGGTGCTGACCCTCTCATTCATCAGTGCAAGAGGGAGCTCGCTGCTAAGTTCGAGATGAAGGACCTAGGACTGATGCATTACTTCCTAGGCCTGGAGGTTTGGGAGAGACCTAGCGAGATTTTCCTTTCTCAAGGAAAATATATTGTGAAGCTTCTGGAAAGATTTGGTATGGTGGACTGTAAGTTCGTGTCGACACCTATGGAGCTCAACTTTAAGAAGTTGAGCGGCAACGCTGCTGGGCCTGTGCTAGCAAATCCTACTGATTATTGTCAACTCGTAGGGGCCCTGATGTTCTTAATGAACACCCGTCCAGACACATGTTGTGCAGTGAACACTTTGAGTCAACACATGGTTGATCCTCATAACATTCACTGGGTTGGTGCCAAGAAACTCTTGAGATAAATCTGGGGCATGATAGACCATGGGATGAGATACACTGTCGGGAGCATGACACTCCATGGATATAGTAATGTCGTTTGGGCTGGCATTGTGGTGGATCGCAAGAGCACATCTGGATGTTGCTTCACACGTAGGTCTGCTTCGAGCAGGAAGCAGAAGTCGGTAGCCTTGAGCACTACTGAGGCCGAATACATTGCAGCATGTATGGCCTTGTTGTGAAGTCAGTTGGTTGCGAAAGCTCTTCAGTGAGCTGTTCGAGCATGTGCTAGATGCCATCGTTATCCTTTGTGATAACTAGAGGGGGATTTGTTTGTCAGAGAATCCCGTGTTCCACGATCGATCCATAAGCATGTTGATGGCTGGTACCACTTTATCCCAGATATGGTACAACGAGGCGTCGTAAGGCTCGATCATATAGGAACTGATGAGCAGGTCATAGATATTCTCACAATGCCCTTGAGGAAGGTCATGTTCCTACCTTCCGTGAGAATGTTGGAATCGTGGAACGATCCTATTCTAAGGGTCCTGTTGGACGATGAGCTCTGGGAGCTCTAGGGGACCCTGGGGATAGCTCCTTGGAGTTATAAGCACACACGGGGCTAGGCTTGGCGAACCTTGTGGTGCTTCTACCCCACTTTTATGATGTTGAGTTGGTTCACCTCTCATGCTCTGTGCCCCGTATGCATCCTACCCATTGAGTCCCAGACTCATGGGAAGTACCTCTCATTTGGCCAATGAGGTGGGAAAAGCTAAAGACTAGTAGCAAAGACTAATGGACGCATTAGAGATTGTCGTACTCTCTATCTAGGATGGCACGTGTCCAACCACTTGACCTGGGATCAAGTCTAGAGAGGTTTCAGACCTCCTACTGACTTTGGGTCAAATAAACCAACTTCGGGTTGGTATGAGACTTTTTGAGTCCTATAGAGGTTTCGGGCCTCTGGGTTGAATTTGTCAGCTGGGAATGATGTCTTTGTGACTGACCCACCTTTGTTTTGAAATAAAGAAGCCAGCAAAGAAAGTTACGACGAGGTGACGCACGATGTTTGGATTGCACAGGTGGATGGAGTTCTCCCTAGTTGAGAGGGAGTGTTAATTTTGGAGAACTAGGTCCAAACTCCATGTTATGATGCTCAGATGAAAATGCCAATATTTTTATTGGATTCCTCTTTCGAAGAGGTGCAAGATCGATCTAAAGATCATCTTGATCCAATGAGAAGAACATTTATTTTGAATTTCAAAATATGTGCAGGTCGGCCTGAAGGTTTGGAGCCCCAGAAATTGTGTCACACACCCTCATTGATGGATATAAATTGGTCAACGTTGGAGGACATATTCACTCATCCATCACATCACATTCTCTCTCCTCATCTAGTTGGTTCGATCATCTATTGGAGTCTCTTCTTCATCCACACGTGGGAAAATTGCAGCAAGAAGATTTATGTTCTAAACTAGGGTTTTTGGCGCAGATTTGATCAACGTTGACTTTGGTCAACGCTTGGTCAAACTGACTCGAAACTTGGTCAAAATTCTGATTTCTCTAGTTCACATTTTTGGCACTTAAATCGAGGTTGACCATTGACTTTGACAACGCTGCATTGACTTCTTGCCACTGTTGTTTTGAGTTGACTGGTATAGCTATCTGAGAGGGTTGTGTGACACTTATGGTTGGTTGACCGTATTGAGACTTTGCTGGTTGAAGCATCATGTTGACCGCCGTAACGCACCAACACACATATATTTTTGGCTTGTCTTCTGTTGATCTACTAGTATGTTCTATTTGCATTTTACTTTCTTGTTTATGTGATTGTTGATTGACATTGGGGATAAAAGTAAAGTTGCATCAAGCATAGAACATCTACAAAAACTTACATATTGATTGACAATCATTGATGCATGAGTATGATATTGAGTTAAGCCAAAGTTTGATCTTTTGAAGTGAGAAAGCTAGTATTGTTGTTGATGACCTTGTGCCAGTGATATTGATTGACAAAGTCAACAAACTGTTTTGTTTTGATATTGAGCACAGGTGGATCCAATCTGAAAATTGTGAAAAATTTCCCTAGTTGAATATGATGGCATGGTTGTGTAAGGAAAGAGATTGAAGTCTCCTTTAGATCAGAGCTTGAGAACAATTCAAGGCAATAGGGTGGTGAAATGGTAATTCGGATCTTGTGCAGGGTGTTGGAGCATCCTTTCAGTAAGAATTGATAAAATCATAATGTTGGAGCATCCTTCCAGTCAGAGCTGGTAAACAAGAGTGTTGGAGTTGGTAAATCAGGGCATTGGAGTGTCCTTTAGGTTAGAGCCTGTAAACCAGGGGATTGGAGTCATAGCGTTGGAGTGTCCTTTAGGTCAGAGCCTGTAAACCAGGGGGTTGGAGCCTCCTTCAGTTGATGTTATAAATCTTGTAATTTGGAGCTTCCTAATTGATGTAAATTATTGAAGACCTATATTAAGAAGCGTTGTGTTGTTTTTCTCCTGGAATTGTTTCCACGTAAAATCTCTTGTGCACTGTTATGATGTCGTGCATTATTGAATGGTGTTGTTTACTATTCATGTGATGTGATGTTGATCTATGTTTGATGCAATGCTAATGTGAATTTAATGCTCTAAAGATTAAAATTAACTAATTGAAAAGAAATATTTATTCTATCCTTGAATTGTTTTTTGAAAAATCTAATTCTACACATATAAAGCAAGAAGCACATTGCATGGAAATATGTGGTCTTTAATTAAATTAGAAATAATAATAATAAAGAAAATAAAATGGCAAGTGAATAAAATTTTTGATAATTTAGAAGTATGTTTTCGATAAACAAAATTTAAAGACTCTTTTAAGAGATTTACTATTCACTTTCCTATTATTGAACCTTTCCACTTCCTTTTTTTAAAGTGGAGAATATATTCCCCTTTGAGTTAGATCACCATTCAAAAGTGGAGAGAATAATTATAGTAGCAAACTCATAGGAAAAAAAAATGATATAATACAACCTTATTTGAATTTTTTCATGAAGAAACACTCAAAGAAGTTCCCTCAATATTGTTACCCCCTCTCATGGAAAGGTGATTAGAGGAGATTATTCATCCATGATCCACATTGTAGACAATGGTTCTTATTTGGAGTGTAAAAACTCTGGTAAACTTTATAAGTATATATTATTATTGATAAAAGATGAGATGATTACAAGTGAGGATCACCAAGGCTTTAAATATAGCTTTATGGTGTCCCTTGGCGAAGAGGCATGATCTTTGATCATGCCCTTTCACTTAATAAAACCTAAGATAACTATATCTAACTAATAATTAATAAAATATACATAACATTGCCCCTCTCTTAAGATGCTTTGTCCTCAAAGCATATGTAATGACGG